>VZTX01034436.1:0-18678 GCA_013400915.1 Pardalotus punctatus | reverse complement strand
TTTTTTTTTTTTTTGCACTAAAATCTTCAGTATAAATACACTGAGTGCATAAATGTGCACAGATCTGTGAGCAAACCACTCCAGTCACCCCAGCCTGCGGAAAAACCTGTCCCTGTGCCACCCATGGGACTCCTGACACCGGGATTTGGGACAGCTGCCAGGGCCCAGTTCCGAGGGGCTCCTTTCTTACTGAATTCTGAATACTTCACTTGTAAAGTACAGTACGAGCATGAAAAGTGCTAAAAAAAAATGTGTTCTGCGCTAGTGTTCCTTGCTAAAATATTAGAAGTTCCAGAAAATATAATAAGAACATCAAATCATTAATCCAGAGTATAAATATAGAACTTTCATCTCCCTATTCAGAATTTGAGCAAGCTGAGCCTGTGCCTGTTCTCCCAACCATCCTCTATGTTAAAGGCAGTTCTTCTGGTTTTTTTGGGGGGAATTTTTTGGTTTTTTTTTTCTTTTTCCAGAACAGTGTCTGTACTTTGTGGTGCTTCTAATAACACAGAATAAACTTTGCTTTAAAATGACAGAATGCAGAAGTTCAGCGCTCCAAAGCTGGGAAGTGGGAGCAGAAAAGCTGCCTGTGCATCTCTCCGTTTGTTTGCCCCTACAGTCTTTCTTTGCCTCCCTCTCTGCTGTCTCATCTGATCTGCCAGAGAGGGAGATCAAACAGGATGAATCAAACAAGTCAAAGTAATTCATAAGGTTGGGGCTCTTCTCAGCCACAACATCAATTCTGCTGAATTGCAGCATCTCTCTGTACTTTTAGGTTGTGCATTAATGCTGCCCTCCTTGTATGATAACATGGAATAACATTTTTATAACACAGTTAATGAAATATTTGGGATTTTTTTTTGTTTGTTTGTGAAATGTGTTGGTTCTAATTATGCAACAACAGAGTAAACAATCAGAATGCACAGACACCGTTTGGTACAAAGAAAAGGTGAGGAACTGCAAACTGCCAGAGCACCTGAACTGATCCCTCCGTGCTTGCAGGAGCTCTTGCAAGAACCTCCTGTGGCATCCCCAGGGGGATGCAGGTGGGGAGAAGCAGTGGCCTGGCCTCAGCCATATTCCCCAACCCCTGAAGCCACTGAGACAGGGACCAGGGAGTATTTAAGGAGCGTTTTGCCTCCCTAGGAATTCCCCAGTGTGGGATGAACCAGCTGGGTGGCAGCGCTGGCCTTGGGAGAGTGACAGAGTTTATGGAAAGGGGTCAGGAAAGGACAGGGGACAGGTCTGGTGGCCATAAAAATGGGAATATTTGGGTGTGAATGTGGGCAGGGAACACGGCTTGGGTGGCACAGGCAGCGTTCGAGGGAAAGCTGGGACGGAGCAGGGCTCAGAGGGAACCCAGCCCTGCGTGGCTCTCATTTCATCTTTTCATCTGCTCACCCTGCCCAGAGCTGACAGGGGCGATGGGAGCTGGATTTCAGAGGATCAAAAGGAGGTGGGCAGCCCCAGAAATCCAGACTGACTTGATAAAACAGCCGAGTGGAGTTGGAATTGCAGGGGCAAAGCAGACAAATTGAAATTTGGACTGGAGCACCAGAGCCAACAGCAACTTTATATAATGTGGTTGAGAGATGTAATGCCCTGAAGTACTAACAAATGCATTTTTACATCTCATCCTGAGAGTCTTCGAGATTTTTTCTCTGGAAATGTCCTCAAAATCTCAACCTTGATGTTCAAACTCACAATTGTTTTGAGCAAACCTATTTCCCTGGTGAGTTGCCCTCTTTTCTTCTGCAGCAAATTTCTTCTCCTTGACTCCCAGTTCTGCACAAAGTGATTTATCAGAGAGATTGCATTTTTTTCCCCCTTCTGGAAAGTGTCAGTTTCTGAGCGAGATCAAATAACCTTCTGCGCTTCAGTATTGACTAATTTTAATTATTAAAACCTTTCTCCCAGGAAAAACTATTCATGCTGTTTGCTGAGAAACCAGCAATTTTTAATAGAATTCAGGGACTTCTTGAGGAGATCAGGGAACACTGGAGACAGAATTCTGAATTTATACTGGGCTTACACTTCAACAACATTTTTTTAAAAGTAGGAAGAGCTACATTTTTTTTCTTTGCCTTCTTTCTTGTCTCCCTTTAAACTTGAGATAATGAGCTTTGCAAAGGCTACGGAAACAGGAGCACATCGCTTGTTATGCAGTAAAACTAAATACCATGTATATATTTATATGAATTATAAAGATAAACACTTCCTTTGCATATCTATAACACTTATTAAAATCAGAAATCAATCTTTTATCAGGAATCCTGTCAGTGATGCGCAGCCCCCCACTGACAGTTTCACATGAAATCCTCCCCTCCCAACATCCTGGAAAATTGATATTGTTAAAGAGCCAATGAAAGAAAACAACATCCACATTCCCATCTGAATTCCTTCATTGAAGTTCTCAGGTTTTCCCATCATTGGCAAATAATTAGATGTTTTAGCAAGGTAATAGGATAATTACCCTGTTGCTCCATAACTCAAAAGTTCGAGACAGCACTGCCTGAATTTAGAGCACAACTCAGCTTTTCCTGCAGACACCAGAGCCAGCCAATCTCCCCTGCACAACAAACTGTTTACTGCAGGATCATGCCATGAAATACACGCTTAATGATGTAAGCTTGACAAAGTAATAAAGTCATAGAGTCAACATTATCTTCAATTAGGTGTCTACTTTGGCTGAAGAATTCTGAGCATTACAGTTCAAAGAGCTGGATTTTTATCTGCAGTAATTTTCAGCTCCATTTCATCCGTGCACTAAGAGAAAGGGGTTGGGATTTTTTTTTTTTGGTTTTGGTTTTTTTTTTGCTGTGCAAAAGCCATAGTGGAGGATATGGTACATAACAAAGAAATTAAATAAAGGAAGAGGTGGCAGGCACAGCACTAGGAGTGACTGGAGGAAGTACAGCTGGGAGAATTTGTGAATAGGAATTGCATGGGGGAAAAACGGAGACAAAACCCACAGGAGACATTGCTTGTGTAGAGCCATCATTGCACCCCGAACAAAAAGCAGGACAAAAGCAATTCCATTCCATCCCTGTGCACCTACAGGCAGAAATATCAGCACGATTTTGTGGGATTGGCATCAATTCCAAGGGAACCACGGTTTTTACCGCAGCCCAGCAGTCCAGGCACACTGGGAGCGCCCAGCCTGGGCAGGGCAGGAGCAGAAAAGAGTTTCCTACATGGACAAAACAAATTTCAAAGATTTCTATTTGAATCACTGCCCAAAGTCACCTTTTCTAATTGCAGAAAGTCCAACAAACTAAAGATTGCTTCAGGAATGGAGCATTTTAGAGCGTGGCATGTTCCCTGATCTTCTTCCATTAAGGGAAAAGATCTCTTTGGCATTTCAGGTATTTCCATTCCAGCATTTCCAGCATTTCACCTGTATAAATTAACCTTCAAAATGAACACAGACTGTGTTGTCTAACAGGGGAAAAAAAAAAAAAAAGCTTTGATTTCTGTTGTCTGATACAGGAAGTCAGATTTGATAAAAACTGCAGATGTGACTTCCCTGCTGCCCCTTCCAGCACCATCACATCCCTGTCCCGTGTTTGTTCAGCAGGGTTTGCCAATACCCTGCTTCTTTCCCCAAGGCCTTCAGAGGAGGCTAAAGGGTTTATTTTGGAAAGATAACTGGCTTAGTTCTGGCTCCTAAGTGTCACTTCGCTTCCCTGCTGAGTTTAACGCCACTCAAGTCATTGAGAAACAAGATAATTTTGTATTTGTCTGCCTTGAGCTGTGCTATCTCATATTCTGAGATAATCCATGTCCTCTTGTTTTCTTCTTGCTTGCTATTTCTCGACTCCAAGCTTACCTATTACGTTACAAACATGAAACTGCCTCTAACGCAATTTACATAAACAGCAAAAGGCCCTTGCACTTCCCTCAGCTTTAAAACAAGCTTCCAGGATGTTCTTAAACAAAAACTAAAAAAAAAAAACCCACTTATCTTCTGCCTGCAGGGCAGATCTGTGCCAACTTTCTCAGTGTTTGACTCTGCACCTCTGACAGGTGTTAAATTTCTCAGAATCCTTTCTAAAAACTTGACTCTAATTTATCATCTCATCTACCACGGCATTAATATCCTAAAGGTCCTCTGACAATTCAATAAAGCATCATTCCAGAAATGCTTTTAGCTATTTTGAATCAGGCTGGGCTTTCTCAAACTCTTCTGTGTGTGAACTCTCAGCTTACATCCAAACAGGAATTTAACAATTCTTAGCAATTTTATCCATTTCAATTTTTTCTCCACTTCTATCAGGCTTTAAAAGTTTTCCTGTTGCCAAATTTTGAGGTGCTGGAAATCAGCTGGAAATCCCAGAGTCTCCTGCCAGAATTGTTTGCATTCTGATCTTCTTTTTTCGCCTTTTCTGGGTCACGTGTCACAAATTGTCACCGTGGTGGCTCAGTGGCACAGACTGAACTCCACCACAGGACATTCATTATGGAGATGCTTTCCCCAGCACCATTAATGTCCCATCTGAGCCTCTCACAAAATACTGGAGGATTCAGCTGTTCCAATATTTTGGAGTGCCCAAATATTCCAGTATCTTGGGCAGAGATGGGAGGGAAATCTGCTTAAGGGCAGAGTAGGATTTACACATCATTTTCTTAAGTCCCAGGTGTGCAACGCCATCACTAAAGTGGAAGAAGACTCTTGAGAGAAAAGCATGAGCCAAAAAATCACAGAATTGTGGGAAAACAGCTTTTCATTTAATAAAGTTCAACTGTTGTCCTAGAACTGCCAAGACCAGCGCTAAACCTTGTCCCCAAGTGCCACATCTGCACGTCCTTGTGGGATGGTGACTCCACCCCTGACCTGGGCAGCCTCTACCAGGGTTTGGCAGCCCTTTGGGGGTAAAAGTGTTTGCTAAAATCCAATGTAAACCTCCCCTGGCACAACTTGAGGCCGTTTTCCCTCATTCTGTTGCTTCTTACCTGGGAGAAGAGAGCAGCCCCCTCCTGGCTACAGCATCCTCTCCAATGGACAAAACCAGCAGCTTCTTAAAATACATCCTCAGTTTTATTCTGTGCTGTCCTCGCATCCACACATTGCTGGCATTTTGAGAATATAAAATCCCCTGCTTCATTTTTGTCCCAGAAAAAACAACATCCAGAATTTAACAATTCCCTTCTATGCTCCAGAGAGTTGATAAAACTGATAATTCCCTCATTTCTCCTCCTGGTTTGGAATCCTAACGCCAACCTTTACCTGTTGGTTAACACTGGGTACATTAAACTTTATTTTTTCCTACTGGATGATGAAATGAGGACAAAAGGGCAAAGATCTACATTTGCACTAGACCAAATTCTCTTTTTTTTTTTGTTCATCCTTTGATTCTTCCGTCTGTGATGTGTCTCTGTCTGCCCTTGCCCATCATGCCCAGCCCCTGGGCGGAAAGGGAGGTACAGACGGTTCTTTGGCAAGGTGGGCTGAGAGCTGTGGAGGTTCTGGAGAAGGCTTGAGCTGCTGATTCCTCTGTCAGTGACCTGCTCTGGGCTCTCAGGGCAATGCAGTGAGCAGCAGAAACAGCATCAATCCCTCCCTCCCCACATTTTTGACTTGCAGGAACCATTTTCTGCTGCTTGCTGGTCTGATTGCTGGAGATACAGAGAATTCTCGCAGAAATTCAGAGCACCATTATGTAACTGAATCTACCAAATGGAGCGTTCATACCGAGTTCATCATCGTGGTGTCTGAGCATCTGTTGTATTTAAAATGAGGAAACAATTTAAATGCAGCGTTTAGTCAGAAAATCCTGCCCGGATCCAGAAATGATGATAGACTCATCTAATAGTGGGGTTTTTTCCTGCATTACCCCTATTCTCTCCTAAGACACAACTTTTGTGGATGATGGATTGGGTCAGTGCCAGATTACAGCTCGCAGTGAAATTCTGCATCAGCCAGGACATCACCAGCAGGAAGCACTTGAGCCTCAAAGCCCGATTTGATCCTCGCACAAAGCGGGTGGCAGAGCCGTGTCGTTGATTTATATTGACCCAGCCCTCGCTCATCTGCCAGCCATGAGTGACAGCAGTGGTTGAGTGGCAGGGCAGCCAAAAATCCCCACATTTGGAGCAGTTGGATCAGCAGTGACTGCCCTGTCACGAACCCTGAGCCACCACCACCCAGGCCCTTCTGCACCTCTGGGGCTCGGTTTGGGTTTTTCCTTCCCTGCATTTCCCACCATGTGCAGGGGAGCACAAGAGGGTGTGACACTGCAGCGGTTCCAGCAGTATTTGGGTGGCAGGAATCCATCACCTCTGGCTTTTGTTTTTCAGCCCATCACTTACTTCATCTGTTTTGGTGTTGGTGCAAAGGTGAAAGTCCTGAGAGCAAAATCTGGGATAAGCATGGCCAACCTGGTCTCTTCTGCCACTTATTTATACTTTTTACTGTGCAGAGAAACACAGCAATCACACAGCAAAGTGGAAATGCAGTTGGGTTAACTACACTTGGATGCCAAAATCTACTTTATTAGGAATAATGGCAGCTCTGGAATTAGCCCTGTAGCCACGAATGGTGTCTAACGCTTCATGGGAGCAGTTGGTAACAAGAACTAACTTGCAATAAAAGGTGAGCCTGACCCAGGCTTCCCTGGTAGCTCCATAACACTGGGTGTTATTTTCTGGGCATGCTGAAGAGAAACATCAAGTTTTAAACATTATCTAAACTACTCTTGTTTCCTACTCGCAAATCAATTAAAGACTCAGGAAAGAAAGCAGAATATATATATAAATATTAAAGAGAAAGGCTTAATCTTCTACATTTCATTTGGGTCTTTTTTTTTTATATTTTCTAGCTGCAGTGGTTTCATATAAACAAGGAATAAGGCTCTGTCAGAGCCTCATCAGTGTGAGATCCCAGGCCAGCAGCCCAAATGGCATCTGGAAGAAACTAGAGATAACTCCTTCAGCCCTAGGGCAGGTTATGGCAGATCCTTTCCTGTGTATATTTATATTATCTATTCTTTTTTAGGAGCCACAATACACGCTGAAAATAACACCCAGTGTTATGGAGCTACCAGGGAAGCCTGGGTCAGGCTCACCTTTTATTGCAAGTTAGTTCTTGTTACCAACTGCTCCCATGAAGCGTTAGACACCATTCGTGGCTACAGGGCTAATTCCAGAGCTGCCATTATTCCTAATAAAGTAGATTTTGGCATCCAAGTGTAGTTAACCCAACTGCATTTCCACTTTGCTGTGTGATTGTTGTGTTTCTCTGCACAGCTGCCTGCTCAGAAGCGGGAGAAAAATGAGTTCCTCCCATGCATTCTTAGCCTTATTCTTTTAAGTAAAAAAGGACTTTAATGTTGTTTATTTATCTAGGGTACAATTGCTGGCATGTTGCTGTAAATGTGGATCACAAGCCTTTCTATTAAACCAGTAGTTTATAGACATTTCTTTTAAATCACAAAATAACTGTCAAAATCAGTAAAAACACAAAACAAAACCACATTTGTCAGCAACAGCCTAAATAACCTCGGTTTTAATAAAGAGAACATCAAAAGAATCAGAGATGAAAAATTATTTTGAGCAAGTGTTTTTTTTCATTTCTCCTTAGTTTAATATAGCAAAGTTAATTTTTTGACCGATCCTAATCTTGAAACTGCAATAGTTTGCCAAAATGCAAAGCAAACTGCTGGAAGTACAGGAGGCCATGTTCAATTCATGTTCCCAATTTATTAACAAAGCAGGAGCACCTCATGCTGTGGGCTCATAACGTAAAGAAAACGAGGGAAATCGATGGATTCATTAATGAGGATGTGGATAAAACCACCCTGACGTTGTGGGGTGGAGCACCCTGGGCATCAGAAGATGGGTTTGTTCTTCAAAGGGAAGAAAATTTCCCTCCACCAGGGATCGGTCCAGGAAAAGAAGAAAAATCAGGAGCACAGGTTCTGGCTCACGTTCTCACACCTTTCCTCAAAGCAGGAGGTACATTTAATTTGATTTAGGACAAATTTTTATATAGTTTTGTCGCACAAATTGCTCAGATCTCGTTCCCCCAAAATTAATGCCGTAAATAACTCTTGGGTGATGTGACATCACTGCTCTTTCCAAAGGGTTTTACAAGACCTGTAAAAGCAACTATATTTTAACACTGGAATAACTGTTTTTTTAACTCAGTAAAATTATTTTCCTTCTGCCTGGCACGCCAGGCAGAAGCTACATTTCTTTTCCTGTTTTTATTAAACTTTAGATAAACAAAAATGAGTCTTTTCTTTCTTTCCTTAATGATATCTTAGACACTCCTTGCAGGAACTCTGAATCAAAACAAACATTTCACCTGTCTTCCCGAGCAATTTCATTTGCTTTTGTTCCCTGCTGTGCTGGAAACACACTCTGTACTTGCTCTCAACAAGGTATCCCAACAAAATACAAATATTCTGGTTACAGATGAGCTGTTCCCTGCTGCCATTTCCTTCATGCTTTAGCTCCCTTGTCATTTACAAATCAGAAATGTTTATGCACTCAATTACAACTCTTCAAGTGAGAATAAAGGGGATTCTATTACTCCCAAGAGGATTATGGAAAAAGAAGCACTGCAATATTCTAAATTCCCTCCGTTTCCTATTGCTCCTTGTCTGGCTGCAGCAGAACATGGACAGTCTGGAAAGAATTAAAATTTCTGGTTCTGGTCCAATGCACCTTCTGGGGTGATAGAACAAGGCCACATTCTGGTTTTTCATCAGCTAAAAGAGTAATTAATCTGAATTCTCTCCTTCCTGCGAAATGGAACTTCTGTAGCTGGAGGAAGACAAAGGGCTACTGGTTGTTCTGTGGCAAATTAATCTTAAGAGGGGGAATCTTCCAAAGAAAATCAATAGTTTATAACAAGTTTCTGCAGTGTGTTTGAGCCCTGAAACCCAAACTAGACTTGCTTTCGGTGCTGTAAGTCTGCTCTTGTTGTGATTTGCTTTTAATGCAGTGTCATCATTTGAAGAGTGAGATTTTCATGTATGAGCAATTTTAGTGATGTGTGGCTTCACCCTCATGGAACATTCCAGTAATATTATATATAGACCATAAACTTACAGGTATTTCAGGCAACTTAAAGAAATTATTCTCAAAGGGAATTTAATAGTGAATTATAATTTTTTATCCTGTTGTATCCTGTGTTTGAGACACTTTTATTCATTTGTGTCTTTCTAAATTAGCCTGTGTCATATGAGAAGCTTGGAAAATTATGTCTCCTTAGATGGTCAACCTTTTTTTAAAAAAAGGATAAACCTGAATAAAATGAATGTAACCATGGTACCATGGAAACAGCTTTAAAATTAATTTGGGTGCAGGAAGGAAGGATACAACTTCAACATGGAGAAACAACAGGTTTGAGAAGAAAAAAAGAAATCTCTTCATTCAGCACTGAGATCTTTGTTTGGGACAAATATCCTGTATGTGGTTGTATATTCTTGAGAGGTTTTATTTCCATAATTCACATCAGTCAAAACAAGAATTTGATGTGCATTCTGGGCTCCCACGGGTGGGAGGAGAATTTGGTCTTCGCTCTTCCCCATTCCTGCACTCAACATCTTGGTTTGTTACATAAAGTGAGTTTATCTAATTCATTGTTATTCTGGGACTTCCTACAGAAGGAGGCCTAGTCTAAAGCAGATTTCATCACTTATTTCCTTGATAACTCACAAGTTCATTTGGCTGCCAGAGCAAAGAGTTGTACATAAAAAGAAAAATACGTGACTAAGCCTAAAAATTTCAGTGAGTGCACGGTCCCCAGGACTGTGATGTTATCAGAGTTCAGTGGTACCACAAAGTGATGACTAAATCAGCATTATAACCTCGGTGTGCTGTGGAGTAAATGCTCTCATTAATTTTTTACAAGACCTTCATTTGTCCTGCGTTCTGCCTGGCAGGATTTGGTGGAGGACTCCATTGGCTCCTTTGACATTTTTACTTTTTCACTGCAGTTTAGTTTGTTTGCTTGCCTTAAAAAATGCCAGCTGGGCAGACCACAAAAAACACCCAACCAATAGTTCCCAGTTGAGACAGGACAAAAATAATTAAAATTATGACATCATAGGAGTACTTCTGACCCTCACCTTGTTTCGTTGGTCTGGGAACTGTTGGCTGTAAACAGCAAAAATCAAAATAGTGCAAAAATAGTAAATAGCACCAAAAGCACCAAAAATCTTCTGATCTTACCAACACAAATGTTCTCTTTCAGAATTTCCACTGCCCCTTTTTACATCAATGTCCAAGCACTAAAAGACCATCACAAAGGGATTTGGGGGGTGGTGAGGAGACAACGCTTGGGGGACTTTCATATAAAAGCTTACAAGATCAGATTCTGAGTAATTTACTTACAAGAAGAATACATTTTGCAGTCGGGGCAGAGTGTGGGAAATAGAACTGTTTGAACAGATCATTTATTTCTCCTCTTATCATGGACTGAGATAATAATGGTGTGGGTTACCCATAACTTGGGATGCTGTTGCAGTTCAGATCGGCACAGGGATTGGTGGGCAGGGGTGGCAAAGGGAAGTTTGGTCTGTGTGACTCAATTGTGCACTGCAGATCCTGTGGGGACATCATTCCTGCAGAAAAACCCTCCCAGCTGTGCTTCACTGCTGAATAACCAGACCTCACATTCATCCAAAAAAGTCCAATTCATCCAAAAGTCAGCAATGCAGGCACTAAGCCCTGTTTCAGTGAGGTTTAGGGGTTGTTGTTTTTCTCCCTCATTATAAACTTGGACAGCTCATTAAAATAACATTTCTCTGCTGGCAATCTTAGTCTTGGACCATTTGTACAGTTGCAAAGATTGCCAGATATAAACCAAGTTAATACTGGTCTTAGTCTTGGACCATTTGTGCAGTTGCAAGGATCACCAGATATAAACCAATTAATACTGCTCTTGTTCACAGCAAGTCCAGAAATTTCTCTGGACAGCCTTTAGAATGATCAGCACATGAAAGACAGACCTGATTTTTAAATGTGAACATCAGGTGCTGCAATTCTGACAATGCCAGAACAAAAAACTTCCTTCTCTAATTGACATCTGAAAACTGAGAAAGATCTTTAGGCTAAATAAAGCTGACTGGCCTTTCATCTGTTCAGAAGTACTTAACTGCCACAGGAGTTCATTAAATTTGTTCATCTTCTCTTCAAAAAAAAAAGCTACAAATTGCAATGTAAATGGTAACCGTGTCTGGTGATCCCAGACAAATCAAATATCAAGGTTCTGGGTAAGACATTTACATAGGCAGGGAGAGAGAGGAACTGTGCCTTCATAATTTAAAAGTTCCAGCAAATCCTGAAGCTAAAAAGCAGAAGGAAAGCTGCAGGAGCCAAGGAGAGCCTGGCTGACAATAACACAGTAAGTGCTGTGTTACTGCAGTGACTGCAGGAGCCTTTGTAACCAAGTTTGCAGAGCCCAGGGCCAGGGAATATCAGCATTTTGAGTTGTGCCAGTGCTGGTTTTAACAGCTCCAAACCCATATCCCATATGTTTCTGCAAATATTTCAACCGCTTGGCTGGAGGCTGCAGAGTGCAGATTACCTGGTGCCCATGGCAAGCGCTGCTGGAGCAGGGAAAGGATGTCAGCCCCTGCAGGAAAATCCCTGCTGGATGTGGGTGAATTCACTGCCTGGAAATTTGGGGGAAAACACGCTGGGGCTGGGCCAGATGGAGCCAGATGGGGACTGAAGTTATTAAAGTCACAGAAAAACTGCCCTGCTCCAAAGTACCCAAAGCAGAGGGGGGATCCTGAAAAACCCCAAAGCAGGGGTGTGTGGGGAGTGTTTGCAAACAGTATGGGGGGGTTTGCCAGGGGTTAATTGTAATCCTTCACTCTTTTCTGGGGTCAGGTGATCCATTATAACCATGATTAATTGTGATTCCTTGATGGCAAAAAAAAAAAAAAACAACCAAAAAAAAACCAAATAGCGTCAGGTAATGGCGTCAATTACTCCAAGTTTGCTCCCCCCAATTAATTCACTGTTGTTTACATATCTCAGGGTCTGAGACAATAAAGTGTCCTTGGATTCTGAGCTTAGAGGAATTGTTTTGTCTAAAAATGCTGAGAACAGGAGCTTTAGCACCCTGTATGGAGTCCGGAGTTACACACTGAAATTACAGATACATATAAAATACAGAAGCTGAAATCCTAAGGCATCAATTGTAATCCTTCCCTCCTCTCTTTTCCAGGTCCAGCTGATCCACTATAACCACGAGCTGTACACAAACATCACAGAAGCTGCAAAGAGTCCCAATGGGTTGGTGGTAGTTTCCATATTTATGAAAGTAAGTATTCAGCACTACACATTCCCAATACGTGGACAGCAAACTTTTCCCTGGCCTGTAAATGGAGGAGTTGGAGTTGAAGTGTTCCTTCATTAAATTTATCCATGCAATCTCTCCTGGCGGGGTGAGGCCCTGGGAAAGAGGGCATGTCATGCTGATGTGTCAAAGCCAGCAAAATCAGTTTTTCTCACAGTGTTCCTTAAAACATCCTGAACTATCAAAATGGAAAGATCATTAAAAGTATAACTTCTAACACCTTCCATTTCACAGAGCTGCAAAGGCATGTGGATATTTTATTTAGTCTCCATCCTGTTGCATTCAGGGTTCATAGTTAGCTCTATAATTTACAGTGATCTAGCACTGAACTTGAGATTTCATGGTTTTCTCAAACCTCTTTAACTACACTGGAGAAATCTTTTCTCTCATTTTATATGAGAGAAATTGTATGTATTTCTCCCCTTTAAATGTTGTCAATATTCTGCCATTATGTATCTCTGTTTCATCAGTTTAAAAACATTTGTATTTTTGAGCAATGCTGAAATTCACCTCCTCACACCTTAGGTGTGGGATATCTTTTAGTTCTCCTCAGTAGTCCAATCCCATTTCATAAAGCTCCTAACAAAACATTAACCTCAGAATTCAAATATGCACTTTACAGAGAATACTGAATAATTAGATATAAAAGAGCAATTTTCACACCAGTCTGATATGTAAGGAAGATATTTAGGCCACCTTTTTTTTTTTTTTCCATACAAAAAGTTTTGCATTATGCCCCAACAATCTGACTTGAATTCATGAAAAAGGGGAAAATTAAAGAGAAGACAGAGGGAATATTGTCAGTATTTAGAAATACCTGCAGGGAGGTGTCAAAGGCTGAGCAACAGGAAAGAGGCACCAAAGGGGCAGAAACTGGAACGTGGGAAGTTCTACTTGAATGTGAGGTGTTACCTCCTGTGTTACCCAGCCATAAACCAGAGGAAGAGTGCTTCTATTTGCAATTAAAACAGCCTGCTCCAAGGAAATTATCTTTATCAATAAATGAAATAATAGGATACTAATGAAAATCCTGCCTAATTGTATCAACCACCTGCAAATCCCATCAAAGCTGTTGTGAAAAGAAACCTGTGCTCATGCTTTTGTTCAGGCATCAATTTCTGCTCACCCTGCCCTCCCATCCCTGTTTTTTATTTATTTTACCAACTTTCTATCAAGCTTCATTAGAAAAGCAACGAAGTAATTATTTCCTTCTCCCACAACAGAGAAAAAAAGGCAGAACCCAATTGGAGGAGTATCAGGAGAGAGAGTGAGCGTGTGTGTGCACACATGGAAGAGCTGCAGTTCTGGCAAGGAAATGTTTGTGAGAAGATTTTGACATTGTGCATTTTCTCTTCTGTAGGTATCTGAATCATCAAATCCATTTCTAAATCGTATGCTTAACAGAGACACCATAACGAGAATAACGTATAAGAGTAAGTTTCTTTTCCTTTCCTCTGTCAGTATCAAAAACACATTTAGTGATGCTGAAACAAGAGCACTTCATTATGGGCAGAAATTCCAGGTTTGCATCGCCAGCAGCTCTGCGTGGTAAACTCAGGAATGTGAAAAATCTCATCAGGTCATCACTTTATCAAACGAATTTTGAACTTCAAAGTCTGTTTTATGTCTGAAGGTGCAACAGATTAATGAAATTATATTTGACACATGCATATACTGCACTCACACAGAATGCTCAGGAGAAAGTGCCTACTGTTAGCAATAAAAGGGGCATGTGGAGCAGCCTGGCTTAGATCAGGTCAGGTTTTGTCAGGATGCTGCTCCATAAACTGGATTTAGTATTCATCAGTGTTTTCTTTTTGTACGGAAAAGTTACAACATTCCTATTCAACCATTGCTGCATTCAACAGGTGTAGAAAGAGGCCATTAACATAGCTTGTATTTTTGTTATATGTACATTTGGAAAGCCTTGAACTGATGATCCTCAGTAATTCCATGTTTGTATATTGACCTTCTGGAAAACTGGAGCTTAATTAAGATAATGCAGAGAAAATAATGAAAAATATGTATAACAAATTAAACCTCTTCTCCTGAAAACCTCATTTCCTTTTTCAAATATTCCAAGCTGCCTTTAAGTTCAACAATACCAGAATTTAACTTTCGGAAAGTACCCAGCAAACAAAAATCAGATAGTCCCTTGTCCTCTCCTACAACACACACACGTTTCACCCCACTGCTGTTTCTCTGATTTTACCTGGCAGTTAACAAATCCTTGTTATGTCTTTGGTCCAAGTAAGAGGCTTCCAGAATGGTAAAACTCAGTTCTCTACCTATGGAACAGGAGGGGACAGAGGGTTCTGCTCAGAACGTTTTTTCCACGTAATTCTATCAGTATGAAATGCATCTTCTCTGCATGGAAGAGGCAGATCAGCCCCATTTTTAAACTGCTTCTCCTGACTCCTTGCAAAAATTCTGTAAGAGCTCCCTGCCTCCCCGTGCTGCTGCAGCATCCTGGAGATGGGAAATTCACATTAAGGTTGTGTGTGCTTTTTCCAGCTCTTTTCCCCGCTAATTCCACATTCCCAGCTCCTGTCTGGGGACCAGCCAGATGTCCTCCCATGGGGCCACACCTTCCCAATACCAAATATTTCATTTGTATGCTGCATTTACAGTGGGAACTCCTCCTCTCTGGAGCCATCACATCCCACAACCTCCCATGGCTTGTTTTGTCTCCTTAGAAGGGAAACCCAATTCCAATCACACCTAATCTGAGTTCACCAAATGAAATTTCCCGTGAAGATGAGCACACAAAACACAGGCTGCAAAAGCAGTGATTAACAGAACTGCTGTAATTTGTAACCACTGCTTTCACTAAGTTTATCTGTTAAAATTAAACCCCTGGCAGACACAATGCACATAATATTCCACAGGGCTTTGGGTTACTTACTGTAGTAACAAGTATTGACTGGGAATTTTTAGTGTAAATTGGGAACGTGAAAGTGTTATTGAAAGTAATTTTGCAGTTGTCTTGCATGATGGATTATAGCATCATTGCTGAAAACTAATTTTACCTCTTACACTGCAAGGATTTCTGGTGTGCCTTGAGCAGCTGGAGTTTTTCAGCTCCTGCTTTAGGGCTCCACTCCTGAAGTCAATACTCAACATGGTGCTGACAAAATGCCCAGGCCCAGAGTGCTCAAGAGGAGCGAGGAGGGAATGATAAATGGAGCACGGGTTCAGAGCTAGGACAGTTCATAACATAAATAATTTTTTTAAATTTTTTTTTAAAGAACAGCAACAAAATTTAGAGCTATCTCTGCCGCTGCATGAAATTTCCACGGGCAAAATGAATTAAAAGGGAGATTTCTACTCTTGGATATTAATGGCTACAGTGGAGAAAAGTGGACCCCAAGGAATTTTTAAGGAGATTTTTAAATGCTTATTTTATTCTGTTATCACAGCCCAAAGAATCTACTGTGAGCAAGCTGAAACAAGGGCTCTTTCAAGCATGCTTTAGTCAGAAGTTGTGTGGGTATCTCGAAAGAAAAACTGCTTTATTATTCCCCTTCAAGTGTGCCATTTGAGGGGAGAAGTCAGTTTTCTTTCGAAACAGCCATGCTACAGGAGCTTTCATCCAGTGTTTGCTTAACACTGGAAAAAAAGTCACTTTTTAGATTCACGAAAATTCCACATGAAAATTTGGTCTTGTCATTGTCTGGAAAGCAAAGAAAGGGAGGATTTCTACCTAATGTTATTCTAACCTGGATCCTTTTCTGGATTATCATGATAAGAACTTTAAAATCAAATGTACCCACCTTCACTCAATAAACAATAGATTCCCTATAAAAAGCATTATTATAAAGAGAGCATTAAAAATTCATTGTGAAAGCCGACCCCACACGTCTATTACAAACCTCGGGATAAAAGGATTTCCATCATTTCCTAAGTAAATTGTCAGAGTCAAGGCCTTTATGTAAATGAATGTGAAATCTAATGAAATCTAATTTGTAGAGAGAAGAGTTCATGAGTTCAGGAATCACCCTAAGGCAGCGGCAGATCAAGAGAAACAGATTGTGGAGGGAATATCTGTAGATGGGAATGATGCTAGGGATCCAGGAAGGGCTGGATGGGTTTATGGAAGGACGTTTGTCACTGGCAAGAGATCACACGTGGTGATTTTGAGTATTTTAAATGCCTCATTTGCAGTAAATGCAAGGCAAGGCTTTGAAGTGCTGCGGTCTGGTGTTAATGCCAACACACCAGGGCTGCTTCAGCTCCAGAATGGGAAACCTTCATCAGGATGTGGGGAAAACGTTGATAACCAAATCCCAATTGTGTCATTTTTTCTCATGGAGTCATCTGAATTCCCATGGGAATATAACCCATATACAGGCATTAATAAATACTGCTTCTTCTTGGAAAAACTCTCATTTCATTCACCCCTATCTTCCCCTTTTCCTGAAGTGATATTTTCCCCCATCTTCCCATATCAATATCTCTCACCTGTATTAATCTTCAGCTTGCTTCCCATCTCCTAGCAAACATTTCAGGGCAAATTCTACCTGGTTTCAATCATTTTAGCCCAGCTGAAGCCAGTGTGGCTGTGAGAAAGCAGATTTGGTCCTCAGGGATCTCCTCTGCCTGACTCTGCCACTTGGAGGTAAACAGAGCACTCTCCATGGCTCATAAATAATGAGCAGGATATTCATGGGGAAAAGGGAGAAGAGTTGGTGACTCAGTGAAAACAGGCACTGGCATGAAAAAAAAATGCATTAGTTCTCTCCTGATGCAATTCTAGCAAAATTACCAGTGCGCTGCAAATCGTGTTTTTAAGGAATAGCACACAGGTGTATTCAGTCATCCCTACCTGTTCAAATTTAACTGCGTTTTGACTCTGTTTCCACCCTTCTGCCTGGAAAATTCGAGTTTAGCAAGAGGCTGCCACAGGCCAGGGCTCAGTGAAACCTCAAAAAGGTGACAGTGAGCTGTCACCCAGACCCTGCTGGCACTGTCCCCTCTGCTTGAGGACCCTCGCAGCAGGGCAGTCACCCTGCAGGATGATTCCAGCTGCAGGAACAGGGCAGAGGCTCCAGCTCTGACAGACAGGAGAGGACCTGCCAAGATTCTATTCTGTAAAATAACAAACACGTTTAAAATACGAAATAGCAGCAAGGCCCTGGTCAATGAGGCATGAACATTACATTCTCACCTTGACACTTTAACTGATGCAGTGGCTGCCAGCATTTCTGCCCCAAAACCCTGCGCCGTGTTGGCTGTGCTGTGTCAAAATAAAAAACAAGGTCACATTTGCTCTGCCTGGGTTCTTTGATTTTCTGTTGCCCAGGACAGTAGTCTGCAGCCCTTCTTTTCTTTTCCCATTAGATTGTATGAGACAAGCCTTTTGCTCATCTAAGTTTTGTCCTTCAGCTACAATATGTTAAATTCAAATTAAATTACTCCTTTTTTTAGCTCTTACACACTTCCTTGATCATTTGGATTTCTCTGCCAATCAAGGCCAGCTCGTGTTGAGCGTTGAAAAGGAGAGCACAGCTCGATGTGCACTTTTCCTTGCCTGCATTTTAATGTTCCCTCTGCACATTGGAGACACCACGCACGAGGGAAAGGGTGAAAAGAGATCTCACAACATCACAGCTCGAAACCACCCCGGCTTTCTGAGGGACACACACGGGCAGCAGTGGATCAGCAATAAAACATGTTTATCCCCGAGCAGATGAACTCCTCTAGCCCAAGATTTGGCAGGAAAAGCTGAGTTTTAGTTCTGACAGCCCTGCCAAAAGTCCTGTAGGGCCAGCATTCCCCAGGTGAATCAGTGCAGGTAGCACAGAACAGCCTGAGGACCTCTGATAATTTTGGAAGGCACAACCCCATCTCATTCTGTGTTGGTCCATATGCACAGAGTGGATTTTTCTCAGAGGAATACACCTCATTAATTCCCAGGGAGCCTCACAATAAAGGCAGGGACCATGGTGCTGCTTCCCAGCAACTTTTCCACCCCAGAGTGGCTTTATTGTCCTGCATTAACTGCAACTTTCAGCTTTAACTCCCTTGCCCTTCCCCAGGCCAAAAATTGTCCATCACCCCAAAGGTGGGCAGTCATCTTCTCCAAGGGCTGCTGCATCCCCATCAGTAAGTGCAGCACCAAAAGCTTTTGGCTGCAGCTCCCCAAGGTGGTGCCAGGTTTCCCTGGTGGGCTCAGCTCAGGGTGGGAGCAGGAGGCTCCGAGCAGCCCCACCCAGCAGGGCCAGGGATGGTTTGTGTTCCTCGTTCGTGTCCAAACGGCCGGAGCATCCAGAAACGGGCGTTTGTTAAACGTCATTATTCAGGAAAATTGAACACCATGTTGTGGAATGAGGATATGTGAAAAGGGTGGTGTATTTATGGGG
>VZTX01034404.1:0-12962 GCA_013400915.1 Pardalotus punctatus | reverse complement strand
GCCGGGCCCGGCCGTGCGCGGGGCGCTGCGAAGCCGCGTCGGCCCCGCCGCCTCCCGCGGCCGCTCCCCGGCCTCGGGTCTGCCCGAGGGGCGAGCTCTGCCTTGGGGGTGGATCGAGGTGTCCGTGTTGTATCATCGTGTCTCCGTTTTCTGCGCTGAGCAGCCGCCGAGCGAGTAACGGGCCCGCGCGGAGCCGCTCCGCGCCTCGCGGTTTGTGACGTTATTGCTCAGACTGGGCCCCAGGGAGGCCGTGGTCGGGAGAAAGCGGCCTCGAGCTGCGCCGGGGGAGGCTCAGGGTGGGCATCAGCAGGAATTTCTCCGTGGAAAGGGTGCTCAGGCCTTGGCAGGGGCTGCCCGAGGAGGTTGGGAGTCTTTATCCCTGGAGGTGTCCGGGAAGGCCTGGACGTGGCGCTCAGAGCTCTGGGCTGGGGACAGGGTGGGCATCGGGCACGGTTTGGACTCGATGGCCTTGGAGGGGTTTTCCCAAGTAAATGATTCCGTGATTCAAACCTAATCCCGGCACAGCCGCGCTGGGCCCGGGCGGTCCCGGCCCTGCCCCGGGAGGCTCCGGCAGCGCCTTATCAGGCGTGTGTGAATGGAGCGTTCCGGGCAGGGCTCAGATAAGGGTCCGCATTCCTGCCCCTCTGCAGTTTCCCCGTTTGTTTTCCATTAGTTCGTTCACGTTTATGAGCGGCAGTTTTGTGTGCAGCGGTCTTTTGCTGGTAACCGGCTGAATTATACATGTTGGCATCAATTATTTAATACCAGTGCGTGTAGCTGTCTGATACTTTTATTCACTTATTTAGCCTGTGTGATATAAAATCCTTTGGAATTAAGGTGAAAACCCCAGAATTAAGTTTCCCTGGTGTGCCTAAGCCTCATGCCCGCTGCGGAGCTCCCTGGGCTGGTGGGGTTTGGTGGCCTGTTGCATTTGCTGGTTTAAACCATGGATTGCTGTCAGATTTTGGAATACTCCAGAGACAAGATTGGAATGCCTTTGGCTGGAACAGCTGTCAGACAGACTTGGTTTCAGTTTGAAGTCTCATGTGCGTTCAGACCTTGTGTGGTGATCTGCTCCTCCCCCATTTTTCTCTCCTAATCTGAAGATAGCTGGATTTGGAGGGCTGATTTTTTAAGATGGAATATGTCTTCTGAACCAGCTAGAGGGAGAAAACATCTGTTAAATGTCAGAAGATGTTTAGGTCATAAATGTCTGCGTTTCTAAAAATGATAGAATCCATGGAATCGTGGAATTATTAAAGCTGATCAATAAGTCCAGCTGTTCCCCCGGCACAGCCAAGGCCACCACTGGCCCGTGTCCCTAAGTGTCACATCCACAGGGCTTTAAATAGTTCCAGGGATGGGGACTCCACCCCTGCCTTGGGCAGCTGTGCCAAGGGTGGAAAACCCTTTTGGAAAAGAAATTTCCCCAGTATCCACCATGAACCTCCCCTGGTGCAACTTGAGGCCATTTCCTCTTGTCTTGTCACTAGTTACCTCTATCACTGGTTACCTCAAATGTTAGAGCTGTAAATAGCTTTTCAACTATTTTTTCCCATGCTGGGGCTGCTGTTTGTGTCACAGCCTCTGCTTACCCCTCCATTTTAGAACCTTCACGGGGTACCCTCTGAACTGCAGCACCCTTAGAATGATCCAGATCTCTGCCTGTTGCACTGCTGAGGGCACAGTAATACTCTCTGATACTTACCGTCAGCTTAGAAATTACGTTTGTTTTCAAAATCAGACTCACAGAATGGTTTGGGTTGGAAGAGACTTTAAATCCCACCCAGTGCCACCCCTGCCATGGCAGGGACACCTCCCACTGTCCCAGGCTGCTCCAAGCCTGTGGCTGCCACATGATGGAGAACAGAAATACTTAAAAAAACCAGTTATTAGAAAATTTGCAGGGTAGACCACACAGACTCTTTAGCATTGTGCCAGAGTTCCTGGGCTTGGGCAGCTCCTGGGGAAACATGAACTGTTATCCCAGGAGTTGAAGCTGCTGAAGATAAGGGAGAGAGATTTTTCCTTCCTGCTGTGAACTTCCCCCCAGCATGCAGTGATGTCTTACCCATGTATTTGTTGAAGTGAAACCAGTGGTCCAGGTGTTGTCTCTTCAGGCTTTCAGTGTGAAAGAACTCTTTCGATTTCTGGGATGGGGACTTCTGCTTTCTTTTTTAAATCCCAAATGCATTTGCCACCTGCTCCGAGGGGAACGGAAGGAACCGGGAGTGGCAGTTCAGTGTGTGAGGATGAGAGTCCAGCACTGCCCTTCATCCCAGCTGGACTCACCCCTGCAGGGTGGCATTCCCTAGGATCTGAGGGGCACGGAGAAGGCTCGGCTCAGTGCCCCTGCTGCAGCAGGGAAGGCTGGGATCAGCCCAGGCAGGGTGGCACGCAGCCAGGTCAGGCTGGCCTGGCGCTGGCACAGCAGGGCAGGGCCGGGCAGTGGCTCTTGGCAGGGACATCAAAGGAAGAGTGGGAGGAAGCAGGAGTCTGTCCCAAGGGGTGGGAGGAAGCCCCTGGCACTGGGTGTGGGTGGGAGTGAGGGGCTGCAGGTCAGGGGCAGAGCATTTCTGTGGCCCTCTGATGCTGTCTGGTTTACTCGGCCATCACTAATGGGGACTGAGTTGGTGCTGACAGTAATTCTTGTCTTTGCTTTAGCCTGGTTTTGAGGATGTATTTTAATACTTGTTCATTTTGCAGAGAAGTTACTGACTTGTGCTAAGTAGGAGAATTGAATGAATTTAGGGCCATGGGTCAGTGGTGGCCTTGGCAGTGCTGGGGTAACGTGGACTTGATGGTCTCAGACAGCTTTTTCACCCTGAACAATTCTATGGAATTTGAGCATAATTCTTTGTTTAGAATAAACTTTCACAGGACTCCTGCAGGAAAACTGTAATGATTCACTTTTATACCTCAGTAGCTCCCTGGGATAGTTTTTCAGGAACGCACAATGATTTATATGTGCAGATGTGAAAATCTGTGGCTGCTGTTAATATTTTTTATTGTTGAACGAGCCTCATGCACGAGGCAGATGTAATCAGGATTGTGGTGAAATACAGGGATGCCTGAAGCACTTGGGACACTCTGAGCTGCTATTGCACACCCAAGCCGTACCTGAACCTTGAAATGGGAATACTGAACCCTTTGATTTCCACAGGATCCAGTCTCCCAGCTGTGCCATGGAGAACTCGGAGAGCACGGAGGAGGAGCAGCCGGTTGTCAGCAATGAGAGCGCGGAGGCCGGCGCCGAGAGCGCGGCCGAGGAGCAGCACATGGACTTCAGCACGGAGATCATGAGTGTCACTGAGATGGAGCAGTCCCCGGACAGCTCCCCGGACCTCAACGAGGACAACACGCAGGAGAGCGAAATTCCGAACATTGAGAGTTTACAGACCACAGATATCGAGGCTGGCTTCCCTCCGGATTTTGACAAGTTTTGGAAAGTGGTAGAGGACAATCCGCAGGATTTCACGGGATGGGTTTATCTGCTGCAGTATGTAGAGCAGGAGGTTAGTACCTGCCCCTTTGTCCTCAGTCTTCCAGAAATAAATAAACAAAGAAAACTAAAGTCATGGGATTCCAGTGGCAAATGTAGAATGGATGTCATGGATGCTGATTTAAGGCAGGTGTCTTTGCTTCATAAAATACCAGGATGATTTGGGTTGCAAGTGACCTTAAATCCCATCCAGTTCCACACCTTTCACTAGCCCGCATTGCTCAATGTCAGAATAACACCAGTCATTTCTAAAACACTGTTAATAATTGTTTGTAAAACAGCCTGAAGCTGTTTCTAAGGAAAGGACTGATCGTGCTCTCCCTGTTTCCCACAGAACCACTTGCCAGCAGCCAGGAAAGCCTTTGACAGGTTTTTCACACACTACCCCTACTGCTATGGGTACTGGAAGAAGTACGCGGACCTGGAGAAGCGCCACGACAACGTCAAGCAGTCAGACGAGGTACGTAGGGCCCGGGGCCAGCACTGCCACCAGTCCCAAAGCCAACAATGACTGTCCCACTGCGAGTCATTGGGCTGCCAGTGCCTGCCCTGCACGGCCAGGGCTCGAGGGACGTGTTTGCACGTGTCCCTGCTGTGGCATTTGGAGCTAATGTTCTCTCTCTTTGTTGGCAGGTGCGTTAAACCTCTACAGTTTGTCAAGCTTTGCAGTGCAAGCCTCTGTATTACACTGCAGCTTAACAAGTAGGGCAGGGCTTTTCTGTCACTTCCATTTATTACTCATTTTCAAAACAATATAGTTGGTTTGCTGGTCACAATTGCTCCATCTTATTGCATTTTTGGTCAGACGCTGTCAATGATGCTCTAATGGGTCTGTGCCCTATGGTCTGTACCCCAAAGCCTGCCCACACAACCTGGTCAGAATGCAGGGACCGCTGCGCTTTGAAGATCAAGACTCCGCACGTGGAGATCAGAACATTGCCATGTTCTATCCAACCTCCACCCGAATGGTAATGGTAGATTATTTAAACAAAATTCCAGTAATTAGTATTTCTAAGGTTCACCGGATAACACAGTGTTGCCTCTCTCTTAGGACCCCATTAAGGATTTGAAGTACAGTTCATGTTCTCTTCATAGGTCTATCGCCGAGGGCTTCAGGCAATTCCTCTTAGTGTTGATCTTTGGATACATTATATAAACTTCCTAAAGGAAACCTTGGACCCTGCTGATCCAGAAACTAACAGTACCATCCGGGGGTGAGTAGGGAGCCGCCTGATCTCCATGCAGCTACACACCAGTGGGATCAGATCAACGTGTTTTTGAGATAAAGGGCAAATTCATAACAGCCTGGTGCCATTTCAAGGACTTCCAAGAGATGGTGGAGCTGAATTCCCTGAGAATGGGGAGACAGTGCAGTGTGGCACAAAGTGGTGGCTTGAGAGCTTCAGGCTCTCTGGATGTTAAGAAATACTTAGTGCAGCATTGGGAATCTTGGAATTTAATTCCTTGCTGTTTTCAGGGTATGGCTAGGATGTGTCTGCTCACTGTGCCTGGCAGTGGACCTGGTTAAAGGGTTGGACTGGAGTTTGATCAGAAAGCTTGATTTCTGAACTGGAACTGAATCAAGCTGCAGAATTGCTGCAGCAGTAGTGGGTGTAGAGTCTGTACAAGACAAAAGTGGTAAAGGTTGTGTATTTTCCTAATACCTTGTATTCCTGCAAGTGGCTTTTGCTGTTGCACTTACTTGTTCTGTTGTGGTGGTGCTGGAGCACCTCTTGACACCTTGCTGCAGATACCGAGAAAACACTTTGAAGAATGTAAATAATTCATATAAATGTCTTTTCAAGTAAATGAGGATGCTCATAACCTTTAAAAAGAGCCAGCACTTTCATTCTTGTTCTGTCCCACCATCCAGAAACCAGTGTAAAGTGATTTCCTTTTGCAGAGCCTATGAACACGCAGTGCTGGCTGCTGGGACAGATTTCCGTTCTGACAGACTCTGGGAGATGTATATAAACTGGGAAAATGACCAGGGAAACCTAAGGGAAGTTACATCCATCTATGACCGCATCCTGGGAATCCCAACGCAGCTCTACAGCCATCACTTCCAGAGGTAAAGGGAAAACAGGGAGTTAATGCCGTGTGAAAGGTGGAAATAGTCAGCACAAAAACTTGAAACAGTTACTCAGTTTTATGGAATTACTTGCCTATATACTCAGACAGACTGATTTTTTAAAGTCCTAATGCACATTTGAGGAGTTTGGTTTTGGGTAAATTCAGAGGTTTGATTGTGGAATAAAGACAGGCCTTGGAAGTGTGAGGAAGAAGAGAGGATATCTGAGAAATTGGAATGAGCAGTTTTGAATGTTAATCTGGTGCAGTGCCCGTGTGTGGTGAAGCACCAATTTAATTGACTAAATAGAAATCCCGGTTAAGTTTTAGGTAACGGAATGCTGCGTTAATAGGGAAGGGTGAGCAGCAACTTCAGTTAAATTACACACAGTGCTCCCTGTAACTTTTACAGTATCTTGGTGTGGGAAATTTATTTCCTTTGTAACTGATTTTGTCCTTTTCCATCTCTTGTGTGGCAGGGGTGGTGACAGTTACATTTGGGGTGTGAGCTGGCAGCACTCTCAGTGTCACTGAGGAGTGATGAAATAAAACAGAACCCCCTGGGATTTATGGTTGTGCCCTGTTGGGCTGCAATGCAGCGTGAAACAACCCCTTTGCAGTGCCTGCTTTGTGGCTCTTGTTAGGTTTAAAGAGCACATCCAGAACAACCTGCCCCGAGACTTCCTGACCACGGAGCAGTTTGTGCAGCTGCGCCGGGAGCTGGCGGCCGCCAGCGGCCACAGCGGCGAGGACGGGGACGAGATGCCCTGCGGCACCGAGGACATCACTGACCCTGCCAAGGTACCTCTGCCCTCCCCTGGGGTGGGGCAGGGAGTCCACTGCAGCCACCTTGAGAGCTCCTGCACGTCACTGCCCTCTGGCTGGTGTGGCAACAGGACAGCCCCTTCCAGTGCTGGGAGAGCTGTTAAAGCAATGAGTTAGAAAGTGAAAGAAGTGATGTACAGAACCTTAGGAACAAATAGTGATTATTCCAGATGAGCAGATTGGGATCTGTGTTCTAAGAAAGCTCCTCAGACTGTTATGGGCCTAGGAAAGCCCGGAGCTGTCCAAGGGAATTGCTGATGATGAAAAGACAGACACGCTGAAACCAGGGCTGACTTGGATCCAAATCCATCTTTAATCTGCAGTCAGCTTTAGCAGAAGATAAAATCCAGTTCAGCTGTGTGTGCTGAGGGCTGAGGCTCCATCAGGCAGTGTCCCTGCCCTTCCCTGGCTGCCTGGGGAGAATCCATTCACGTCACTGCCATGGGAAGCAGTTAAAAAGGTGTTTCCGTGTCTGCCTGTGTTACATTCTCTAACGTTCTGTTCTAGCTAATCACTGAGATAGAGAACATGAGGCACAGAATCATTGAGATCCATCAGGAAATATTTAACCACAACGAGCATGAAGTCAGTAAGAGGTGGACGTTTGAGGAAGCGGTAAGTGGGCTTTGTGTGAGGCAACACGAGCACGTGGTTTGGA
The DNA here is from genome assembly GCA_013400915.1 of Pardalotus punctatus. Taxonomy (NCBI): domain Eukaryota; kingdom Metazoa; phylum Chordata; class Aves; order Passeriformes; family Pardalotidae; genus Pardalotus; species Pardalotus punctatus. The sequence continues at coordinate 5,907 of VZTX01034404.1, read as the reverse complement.
AGCAGGACTGGGAGCTGGGAATTTTGTGAGACGGCCTTAACTTAAACTGTTGGGGGTCTTTGAGATTCAAAGTTGGAGCAGTTGCACCTGTTTGCCGTTTTTCTTGTGAAGAGACACGTGGTACCTGAGGATGTAAGGATCTCTGAGCAGTGTTTGGAGAGAGGCGAGGTGCTGTAATGTTTGCTAAGCCAGCGAGCACTGAGTTAGTGCTGCCTCGTGCATCTGGGGTGGTGCAAAGGCATGAGGGGATGGAGGGGATTCCCTTTGGAAGGTAAGCCCGTGCTCAAAGGAGAATGAATTCCTGTTGTTTTGCATCTTAACATTACACACTTAACCAGGTAGCCTTTGTTTCGGACCTCCTATATATCACATATTAAAAGTAATTAATTAAACTAGTCATTTGGTCACTGCAAATATACAACTTCTGCTGCAGAATTAAGTTGGGTTACATTTTAAAAAAAACAACCTGAAGTTTTCATTCTCAGTCTTTATCTTTCTCTTCCTGGCAAACATGGTCCTTGTTTTAAATTTGCATCTTATTTTAAAGATTGCGTTACCCAGTTGGGACAGATTTTCAGGGACTCTTTAATGGGTTGAGTGATGTCAGAATTTGTGGGTGATTTATTGCACTGGGCTGGACTGGGACAAGTGCCTCGAGAGCCCCAGGAGCTCACAAGCAGAGTGGGCAGGCTTTGGCAGTGAGCTCTGTACCCGTGAGCTGTGGCAGGAGGAGCAGAGCAGGCACAGTGTGGCTGAGATTCCTGCCTTGGGCAGCCTTAAGCTGCAAATTTATGGAACTTGGGGCATTGGGCAGGAAAGGTGCGAGAAACTGAGTGTCCTCCAGCTGCCAGAGACATTGTCTGCTCTGTAGCACCAGCAGGCTGGGTCTGGGAGGAGCTGGAAATTAATGTCAAGTTCTGCATGTCTGTAAAGGACAGCAGTGGGCACAGATCCCACCCAGGGCTTGGGGATTGCTTAGCCCTGTTTTTAGCAGGAATGTGAGCTGGCCAAAATGGCAGCAGAGGGTTGTGTTCTGTAGCAGAGGTCAGTGAGGAGCATGAAGGGGGGGATTTACTTTGCATTTCAGGTACCTTGGAAGAATTGGATGTTTCTCCTTAATTACTGTAAGTTCTTCATCCATTTGTACAGGGCTGGATCTGAGAGGGAATTGCAGCACAAGAGAGACATAATCAAATATAAGTAAAGATGGTGAGGAGAAGCAAAGGATACCTGGCAGAATGCCAGACAAAGCAATTTAAATTTAAACAGAGCAATGTTTAATTTCCTGAGCTGAGCTCTATCCCACCCAACCCCTCTTGCAGCCATCAATAACAACATGGTGGTGCTAAATTCATGGTCTTGCTATAACCACCTTGATGGAAATATTTAATAGAAGACCAGTTCAGTGCTCTGTCTTTCCTTGCCATGATTCTTAACCAAATTCTGAGTTGTATTTGTAGACTGGATGTGCCACAGTGAGCACTTCACTTGTGTGGATGGAAATGGGCAGTGCCCAGTGTGTCCATAATGTCACTGACACAGGGCTGCCTTGGGTTCTTCCCCAGCATCTCTAAACACTTGCACTCAAAAAAGCTTTGTAGGAAAACACGTTTCTAGCCTGGAATGTCACTGCAGTAAATCCCTTGATCCATACCTGGGGTTTGAGTAGATGAGGAGGTGTCACTGGAGCCCTGATCACTGACATGGCACCAATGGAATGCTGATTGTGTGGCTGTTGATTGTTGAACCCCCTTGCTGGTGTGTTTGTAATCACCGGTTGCATCCTGTGACTCTTGCAGATCAAGAGGCCTTACTTTCATGTAAAACCTCTGGAGAAAATTCAGCTGAAAAACTGGAAAGAGTACTTAGAGTTTGAGATAGAGAATGGCACTCACGAGCGAGTCGTGGTCCTCTTTGAGAGATGTGTCATTTCATGTGCCCTCTATGAGGACTTCTGGATCAAGGTAAGGGAGGCGGCTCACAGCTCTGCTGGTGCACACCTTGACCTGGTGACTAACCCTTGTACCCTGTGGAACGTTGTTCATCTATAACTATATCTGTTGCATTAGGAGATGGTCTGCTTGCAACCAGATTTGACTGCTGCATTTGCCAACTGCGTTGCCTCTCTACGTCCTTCCTTACAGAAACTAGTCTAGTGGTTCCATAAAGGTGCTGAATGGGTTTAAACAAAAGAATTTTATCGTTCTGGCATGTTCTTAGAGACAAGTGCAAGCTTTAACCTTGCTGGTTTCTGCTCTGTTTCCAACCCTAGTATGCCAAATACATGGAGAACCACAGCATCGAGGGTGTGAGGCACGTGTACAGCAGGGCCTGCACCATCCACCTGCCCAAGAAGCCCATGGTGCACATGCTGTGGGCAGCCTTCGAGGAGCAGCAAGGTAAGGGCAGCCTGGCCTCGGGGAGGGCACTGCTGGGGCAGCTCTGGGATGTCCCCTGTCCTAAAGCATCTCCCTGCCTGTTGCAGGCAACATTGATGAAGCCAGAAGGATCCTGAAGACGTTTGAGGAGTGCATCCTGGGGCTGGCCATGATCCGCCTGCGCAGGGTGAGCCTGGAGCGCCGGCACGGCAACATGGAGGAGGCAGAGCAGCTGCTGGAAGATGCTGTCAGGAATGCCAAATCCATCAGTGAAGCCTCCTTCTATGCCATCAAACTCGCCCGGCACCTCTTCAAAGTGCAGAAAAACCTGCCAAAGGCAAGAAAAGTGCTGTCAGAAGCCATAGAACTGGACAAAGTATGTGTTCCCTCTTGGCTGTCTTACCCAAAACTCAAACCATCCTGGTGTCTTTCTCTTTCTGAAGCTTTTTGTAAAAAATGGCAACAGTGATGACAGGAGTTGTAACTGGATGTAATGTCCCATTACTGCATGGAGACAACAGTCCCTCTAAACTGACGTTGCCAAGGTCCCAGCTTGGAAATTTGAAAGTTTGCACTCTGTTTTCCCATCAGAAGCACGATGTGCTTTACACCTTCATTTTAATTTTTTGCATCTTTAATGTTCTTGCTGTACTCGGTGTTGTTGGTGTGGGCAGTACCAGGTGGTTTGGTGTCAGCACAGAAATACCTGGCACTCGGATGCTGCCAGCAAAGGGCAGCACCTGGCTTTGTGGTGTTGGTCACTTCTGATCTATTTGTGCAACAAACCAGCCCAGGGAGAGAGGAAAATCCCTTTATTGCCTGCTGCTGTATTTATGGGGTGGATTGTGGTGTGTAACAGTTAAATACGTGCTGTGGGAGCTCAGGTGTGCAGCCCCTAATGCCTGTTTTGCACAGGAAAACACCAAACTGTACCTGAACCTGCTGGAGATGGAGTACAGTGGTGACCTCAAGCAGAACGAAGAGAACATCCTGAGCTGCTTTGACAAGGCTGTCCATGGGGCCTTGTCCATCAAAATGAGGATCACGTTCTCACAGAGAAAAGTGGAATTCCTGGAAGATTTTGGGTCTGATGTGAACAAGTAAGATGTCCTGTGGGCAGTGGCCAAACTGGGGTCACCGAGAGAGTGCTGGTAGCACTTGGGAAAGGGTGGGGTCAGTGCCTACTGTAGAATCGTTTCCTTTGTGCCACCAGCTCTTGGCTAAGGAGCAGCTGCTTTTCTAAACCAACCTCCTGGTGTAAAACAGGATTAGATTTTTAAACAGAAATAAATTTTTAAATAGGAATCTCTGTTCAGATAATTACCCCTTTTAATCTGGAATGCCCAGCACCTCACTGAGCAGAGCTTTGCTGCCCTGCCAGGTTTTCCTGTGGTTTCCCCTTGCTGAGCCCAGTGAAGGCAGGTGCTCCCCAAAGGGAGTGGGACATGTCTGTGACTGACACAAGGTGTCCTTTAGGCTCTTCGTGCAGTTGCTGCTTGAGGTTTCCAAAGCTGCACTGGTTGGGTTTTTCAGTGTTCAGCACTGTTAACAACTGTGCACTTACGTAAGAGGATACACCAGAAATGCAAGTTTCTAATTCAATACTACAATACTTTTTCCTCTTAATTGTCTATTGTTTTTATTTACATTTTGCAGCTAAATAACCCGGAAGGATTAATGACAAGTCAGTTTTTCTGCTTTGTATGTTTTTAACAATAGCTGTCCTTAAATTCTGCTGCCTCTGCACGGCAGCCAGTCAGTGCAAGTTTGGGATCCGGGACAGATCAAACACAAGGAATTTTGCCGTTCCCAAACAATCCCAGAGCGCAGAATGAGCACAAGGAACTCTTTTCACCCAGAGCACACTGACAGAAGCAGCAGGTTGTGTGAGATGCTGCAGATGAAAGGGTATTTCAATATTTGTGGGAATTTTAGCCAGGACTCTTTTGTGCTGCATTAACCATACTTGTTCTTCCCTGCTGGATGGGGAAAGGCTGGAGGTGCTGCTTTGGGATTGTAATAATTTCCAGTATTTAAATATCGATTCCCACACCTCTCTACTGATGTGAGTGGAATCACCAGCAGGCACTGAAGGAGCAGCTGAATCACAAATAACTTCTAGAAAACTTCTTTATGAAGGAAGTTGATAAAAATTGTATCAAGTGTGAGGGAAGTTCGGCAGGTTGGGAACTGGAGCTGTTGCAGAATAGAACTAAGTTGGCTTCCCAGTGTTTGTGCTGGGTCACTCATTGAAATTCATTACATCATAATATGCTGTATTTTTACAGTTTCAAGTAGACATTGCTCAGGTGTTTAAAATGTTTGCAAGGCTTGACTGGTTGTGCTGTCCCCAGGCTCCTGGATGCCTACGACGAGCACCAGACGCTGTTGAAAGAGCAGGAGACGCTGAAGCGGCGGGCGGAGAACGGGTACGGGTACGGACTGAGCTGGGGCAGCGGGGGGGGCCGTGCAGGGGGCAGTGCAGGGGGCAGTGCAGGGGGCAGTGCAGGGAGCAGTGCAGGGGGCAGCCTCACTCTGGGGGGTTCTTTAGTCTGTGTTTATACAGCTATTTGTGACCTTTCATCTGCTGATGTCAGAATAGAGTCACTTTTTTTAGTCCTTTAAAGTGTGTGCTCAACAGAGCTGTGCTGCTGCCTTACACATCCCTAGAATGGTTCCCAGGGGAAGGGACCTTAAAGCCCATCCAGTCCCACCCCCTGCCATGGGTAGGGACACCTTCCATAGACCAGCTTGCTCAGAGCTCCATCCAGCCGGGCCTTGGACCTTTCCAGGGATGGAGACATTTTTGGCAAACAACTTCTTGAGTTACATGTCACAGAAAAGCCAAACAGTGCTGGCAAAATGAGTCTGAGCAGAAAGGTGCCTTTGCTGTCTGTTTGGGTACCAGATGTCCACACCACAAACTGTCCTTCCTAACCCAAATTCCCTCACACGAGGACACGGCCGGCCTCGCTCCGAGGTGCCAACCCAGGGTTCTGTTCCCACGCAGCTCGGAGGAGCCGGATGAGAAGAAGCTGCTGACGGAGGACCCGAGCCTGGCGTCGGCACAGCTCATGGACGGGGACATGCAGGTCAACCAGGCCGCCTACAACTACAACGCCTGGTACCAGGTACGGGGCAGGGAGAGCTGGGAGCAGCCAGCTCCTGGGAAACCTCAGCTCCTGGGCATTGCTGATGCCTCTGGGGCCTGCTCCACAACTGTTCCTGGCTGGAGTGACGAGCAGTTTGGTGGCTGTGCCGTCACACAGGGAGGGCAGCAGGGCTGTGGGGTGTGGGAATGTTTTGCCCAGAGTGGCCTTGGGATGCTCCTTTCCTGTGGGCCTGGACAGTGACTGTCTCCAGGCAGCAGTTCCTGTAATGGTTTGGAACGGGCTCTGCTGGTACACAGCACAGCAAAATGAGCTTGTCCTTTGGGGCTCTTCCTCCAGGGCATTTTAGTTTGGAATAGAATTGTTGAGGTTAGAAAAGCCCTCTTAAGACCATCCAGTCCAGCTGTTCCCCCAGCACT
>VZTX01034374.1:0-20773 GCA_013400915.1 Pardalotus punctatus | reverse complement strand
TCTTACCCCAGATCCCCCTTCCTGCCTCACTCCCAATGGAGCACTAACACATCCATCCTCCACTGATTTCCCACACGGATACATCCCCAGCTCCCCGCTCCACTGTGTCTTCACACACTTAACATGTGCCACAGTTTTCCCTGAGCCCACAATCATTTCTTCCAAAGCAATATCTGAACCGTGGAAAGGAGAAATGGATGCAGTATCTCATTACCAGTATCAAATTCATCGATTTTATGCACCCACACAAAATTCTCTCAACTCCTCCAGTCGTTGTGGCCCCCTCAGCTCCTGCCCCTTGCTTTGCACACCCTCCCCTGTTTGCCCAAAGCTCCACGCACGCTCGCCACGGTTTATTTCGAGGCGTAAGAATTTCCTTAGCAGGACTGAAATAGATACTGTTTGCCTGCAGAGCCGAGCAATGTGCAATGTATTTTTATTTACTACTCGCCCTCGTCATCCTTGGCATACCAGCAATGCCCATTTTCAAGTAATTCACTGGGTAAGAATATGTGGCACTGCACAAATTATCCAGCTCGCCTCTTCCCAGATATCCAGATATCCACTGGCTTAACAGCTTCCCCTTACAAACACACTGATCCCTAGAGTTTTTTGTGACTGTGCCACATCCCTCTGCTGCTCTAACCCAAATGCCAGATGAGAAATGATAAAAATGACCAAAAGTCACACAAACACAACCCTGAGGAAAACCAAACGACTGGAGACGAGTACAAAAACCATTAACTACATTGCACAAGCCACCCTTGGAGGCCACTAATCTATTTCTCCTTGTAAATTATGCAAGAGAAAGTTGTAATCTGAAGGCATTTAATGCCAAACTAGTTGTGCCATCTCAACAAGGCCAACGACAGGGGAACTGAATCATCCGAACTGAACTCAGGGGAAATCTTGGATTCTCAATCCTTTTTCCACAATAGTTGACGGCTCCAACTGTCAGTGGTCAGAATTGTGAAAATTCTGCTTTATTTCACATCATGGCAAGCTCTTAAAATAAAACTGTCACTGAGGCCACAAGGAAGTGCAGGAGTAGCAAAAGTCTCATTATCCATCGGTGAAGCTGAGCTGGGCCGTCGGGAGGAACAGGATCTCTGACATCCCCCACCCCTGCAGGCGTGTGCCACGGTGCTAAAAACCTTCACTTTATCAGCAGATATGGTCTAATCACCAGTTGCCATCAGCATTGTCCACTGCAGAGCAATTAGGACTAATCAGAGCTGCTCTAATTAATGCCACAGGCACACACCCGCGGATCCCTCTTGGGGCAGTTACTGTGGAAACCTGTGGAAATCACCTTACAATGGAGAGAGCCCTCTGGGGAAAAAAAATGACACAAACCAGCATTATCTAGGAAGAAAAAGAGACTGGACTCTCCTCTACAAGTAACCTGAAGCCGTATCCGTTTCTCCAGGGACAAAGAGTTTTTCTTCATCAGACTCCGAAGGTTTCAAGTCTCAGCTCGGAGCTGCCAGCACTGGAACCAATCTGCCAATGGAAGGGAGCCCAAGGAGCTTTGGAGATGCCACCCAGCCCATGCACCTGTGCCAGGCCACCTCAAATACTCCACCTAGGACAGTTCTGATGGTTGTTTGTCTAAACCCATGCTAAAGTTAAATTAAAAAGTTAAAGTTAAAGTGCCTCGTGGCACTTCTGCGTTGGCCGGCTGCAGTGTACGGATGTCACAAAGAGGGACCCAAAACCTGGCAGTGCCAGGAAGAGACCGGTGGCACCCAAGTCCCCATCCAGCACTAAACACCCAGAGCAGAGCAGAACACTCGGTTTCAGCTGATTGCTGAGTCCTGCCCAGCTCCTCCAGCACCAAAACAAGGCACGTATTTGAACCAGAGCCACTCCAAATCACGCTCTGGGCGGACGGACCTGTTCTCACAGCACAGAGTCACTGGCAAGTCTGAGAGACCCACGGCGTGGGTGTTTGAAAAACACAATCTGAAGTTCTTTTTGTTATCGCAGATTAGAGCATGTGGAAAAACAACAGGCTCTCCCCCGGTGCTGATGAGCAAGGAGCGTCACGCGGCTGCTCCTCCTGTCGCCGCCGGAGCCATGCAAAACACGGGGACGTTTTTCTTATCACACCCACCGAATTCACACACTGTACAGGCTCACAGGAGAACATTTCATATTTGCCAGAACAAAAACTGATGCTGGATGCAGACACCTAGCTCGAATGGACTGGGTTTGTGGACTAGAAACTCGATATCCAAGCACTGAGAGAGGAGCCAAACGCCACACAAATTATTTAAGCAGCTCTGGAGATAAGGTTATTGGAGTGTGGAAGAGAAGCCTAAGGAAAATCTACACGTGGCATTTCTTGTGCTAATCTAATGATTGTGGAGATGCTGATGAGGTGAGAAGTTGTTTCAGATAAAGCACCAGTTTCCACATAAATTGTTTTTCCCTGAAGTCTCCAGGTAAGATAGTCCGGTGTGCCACGCTCCCCTCTGCCAGAATCAGTGTGCAGATTCCCGGAGCCTAAAATCCAGGGAATTGAATGAACAGAGAAATAATTTATTGAGCTTTAAAGGCTTCGCTTCAAGTACTGTTTTAAAACAAAAGCCTTATTCCTTTAAGCCCTGTTAAGGCTGCACTGGGCGAGACTTTCAGACAGTCAGACATCACACTGAGGAGCTCCATTTCCTCTCTGGCTTTTGGGAGCTTTTGAGGGGTACTTAAAGGGAGCTCTTGGACTCCTTCATCCCAAACTGAAGCTGTGTAAACACATCAGAATGATCAGCCAGACTCCAGAAAGATGACATTCAGAAAAGATTGAAGACCAGAAAAAAACAATCCTGTTCATTTCATTAAATCACTGCTCTATGTTTTCACTACCCAGAGAATATAATTGGATTGTCTTTGCAGGAAAGACAAGAAGAACATTTGTCTCATACTCAAATTTTAATGAATCCTTTCATTGCTCATGAAGTATTAAAATCCTTGCCTTGCCGTAACGCAACATGGATGTGCTTAATGAAGTTGAAAATGGTAACAGAAAAATGCTTTGTTATGCTGGGATGTCTGTGGAATTGCACGTGCCTTATTCCTGGGAAACCAACAGGGATAAGGCTTCCTGCATAATTCCTGAGATTTTCTAATCAAGCCCACCTTCGAGCGCAAACATTCTTTATGTACTTTATCAATCATAAAGTGCTGCTGGTATGACAGTTTGTCTGGAAGCCTCTGTGTGAGCGATTTCCCGGGGCCCAGGACAGTGCAAAGGCTGGAACTTGCCGTTTTTGCTGCAGTTTGCTGAGTGAACTCTCAGTCACCGCAGATATTTCAGAACAAACAACTCAGAAGCTGAGGGAGTCTCGCTCCCATTATTGGAAGCGACACTGCCAAGTTCAGCAGCTCTGCCACAGACACCAAATAATCCATCCCTGAGCACCCAGTGTCAGCTCTTCGCATCCCTGGGGGAAAATCAGCCAGCAAACAGACAACAGACAGCCCCATTTTGTGTCATCAAAGTGCCATGTGAGGATGTCACATCCCAGCGCCCAAATCCTTCCTCTCGGGAAGGAGCATCTGCTCCAGCATCTCTGGAATACTGTGGAGAGCCCGAGCTCCTTCCCTGGGACCCCTGCCCACGGGGTTAGAGCCTTGCACTGCAACAATGCTGTGTGCCCTCAGCATCATTGAACTCCCACAGCTACAAAACCAGAGAAAAACATCAAAAATTGAGCTGGAAATTACGGCTACACAGCTCCAAACCCTGCCTGCTCCCTTGCCCTACGAACGTCCCCTTCCTCACACCCGACAGTCCAGCAGGCTTTGTTTTGATGAACACACTGGGACCAACCTTCTCCCTCCCTGCCCCAGACAATTCATGTTTTAAAAACCACTAAATGAGGAATCATGCCCAGGGGTCAGACCAAAGGGAACTGAGAGGAGCACGAGGGAGCAGAAAGGCAGAACTGCAGACGTTGCTGCTCAGCTTGGAGGTGTTTTCTCTGATCTTTGACAAACCTGATCCCTAAGTTGCCTTAACTCTGACTTAAAAACCATCAGTCTTGTGCTGCAAGCCAAGCTCAGGCTCAGCTCATCACGTCAGGGCCCTGTAATTCCAGTGTGGCCACACACCAGCAGCGATTCTCTGGGAGTCCCGAGTGACCAGAGTAGGATGTGTGCAGCTCCAGAAGCCTCCAAATTGCACTGAAAACAGACTAAAAAGACCTTGCAAGTGATACATTCTTCATCAGAACAATCTTGCTAAATACCTGCCAGCCTCTTTATGCCTATGAACGAGGCAGAATTCCTGAGAAGGGTCACAATTCCTGGCGGTTCACCTGTCCAGCACCTGCCACTGCTCCAGTGAGGGAGCTGAGCTCTGCAAAAGCTCACACTGCCCAAGTTGTAATTCCAGTGGAGCAGTAATTCTTGGCATCCTTGAAAAAGGACACCTCTAACATGATATACAAGATAAAAATCAAAGATTTTAATTCTTTTTCTGGAGTGCACCAAAACCATGCACACCCTCAGTTCTTTAAAAACATGTTGAAGAGAATTAATCCCAACATTCTGCTGAATGCTGTTCTAACTGGACTTTCTTTCCAACTCTTTAGTGGGATTTCCTTCGAAACATCTTCTTCCTCAGAGCCTTCACCCCCTCAAGGTGCCCAGGAAGGCAAGGAAATAAACACAATCTCAAATTAAGGAATTCCTGCTGAGGGTACAGAAGCTCCTTGTTAAGTACAGAGCACCCAATTCCAATTATAAAACTTTCTGGACACGAACAGGTACTGCTTTGTTTCATCACTTTAAACCCAGATTCACAAGGAACCCAGACTCTTCACATGCAACCATTAAAGCACTCAGCCAGCACTGAAGCACTGCACGGAGCCAAAGTTAATTCTGTGTTTGTTTTATGTGTCACAAGCCAAAAGAAAAGCCAGGCCCACGACGCTGCAGCGACGTCAGCCCCGTGCCCCCAGTACCCTCACCTACAAAACTGAGATAAAGACGAAGGCAATGGCTGGGATCCAGTAGCTCCCTGACCACTTATGCAATGCCAGATGGAAATCTGGGGTCAAAGCAGTAACTGGAACAACCACAGGCTTGTCCCAAGCAGGCAATCCCAGCCAGGACCCCCACAACTTCCCCCGACCCCACGTTTTTAATTTCCCACCTAACCAACAGTCTTAATGAAGCAGCATAAACATCCCAGCGAGTTCATTCACATCCCTCAATGGGAATTTGCAGACAATTATAGGATATAATTGGGAAGCCTAATTATTGAACTTGTACCCAGCTATTGTTACAAGCTGAGAGGAGGGTGAGTGTTGCTTCCTCCAGGACACGGCTGGTTATTCCCCAGCTCTGTAATTAATCAAAAGGTCCTGAAATCCTCAACCTTTCAGTTGGAAACAATCTTTGTGCTGGTCACACCTGGGGAGGTTTTGACCTTTTTTTTCTGCCTTGTTTTGGGGGTTTTTGTGTTTTGTTGGGACTTTTTTAATGCACAGCAATTATTTACAGAGGCAATCCCTGTCAAATCCAATTCCTGATAGGGAAAGATATTTCGGAGAGCTTTGCCAAGTGACATATTTCGGTTGGTCTACTCTCACACTCTGAATGCACTTCTTTGTACAGGCCTAACAGTTCACAATCCCTTCACAGCCTTGAACAACAAAGATTTACAGTCCCGTCCCTGTAAAATCAAAGACTGTTGTCCCATCACACAGCTTACATTTATTCTGCTCATTTTGCCTAAATCCGGGAAGGGGCATCAGAATTGCACTTGATTTAGAATACTTTTACAATGAATTAAAAGATCTAAAATGCAGAATTTCACTGTCCTGCCTTCACGAAGGAGGTGTAAAGGGAGGAAAACATACAGGATATACAAGCTGGCTAATTCCTTATCCTTTCTTAGGGCACCAAAGCAACCTGAATATCCAGCAGGATTTTCTCTGAATGAAACACGTCTCCTCCTCCCTGAACAAACACATCACACAGGTGAGCCATTTCCTGCTCTCCCATTCATGTAGTACCAACAGTTAACTCTGTCACTCACTATTATTATTCTTATTTCTTTTACATTCTCTGGCTTCCCCCTTGCACACCTAAAACTTTCCCAATTTTCACCATACCAGCAGAAAAATACCCCCTTCTCCCTTTTAACTTGTCAGAAAACCTTTGCCTTGACAAAATTTTTGTCCTTCTGCACAGGAGTTCAGATCTCTTAACTATGGGGAGGAATTCTCTGTATTTGCTGTGTATTTACATTTCTAAGGATGAAACAGGTCAGACAGTTGTTTCTGTCCCAAGTGCTGGTTGGCAATTGGGGCAGGAGAAGAAAATCTTCACTCCCCGACCCCAAATTTAGGTAAAGTTGCTGCAGTGAAGAACCTGAAGAAACATCAGGTGAGCTGCACATGTGGAGATTTCTCAGCAAGTTGAAACCCTTTGTATTGAAACCCTACAGTGCTGCATCACCCCAGCTCAGGGCAGAAAAGCTGCTCCCGATGCTTCTTCAGTGCTTTGCTCGGTGTTTCCAAAGGAAAATATCCTTAAACAATCATTGGTATGAAGGGATTGTTTCCACCTGTTCTCCCTCAATTCTGGGCTGTATCACAACCTCAAGCACCATAAATCTCTTAACTACTCTTAATAAGCTCAAGTGAATTAGTTTAGGATGTCTCAGCGCTGGCAAAGTGTCACCACAGCCCCAGCTCTGGGCCCTCAATAAAGCTGGAGCTTGGCAGGGTCAGCACAGACACCCCAGTGAGATTATCCGGTGTCAGCTTCCATCTGGCATTTGTCAGAGCAAGGGAAAAGAAAAAAAGGCAACCCTTATCAGATCTCCAAATAAAAGGAGCACTTCCACTTCATGTAGTAGCAACTGGAAAAATTTCCTTTGTGTTTGAAGCTTTAAAAATATCTCGCCCTTGAGGTTGGCCGGGTCTGCTCAGCGCTCCAAGACCCCTTTCCCATCCAAAGGTAATAAAAGCGAACTCATGGTTACAGAAATTCCCAGCACACAAAAATTACAGGAAGCTGTTGCTAAGTAATATTTCTACCTAAGTAAACACCACAAAGCGTTTCCCACACACACCTCTGAACTTTGTTATTCAAACCTGCCTTGAAGATGTTCAGAGTCACAGAATTTCTGCTGGCACTGCTCTCTGAGAGCACTCGCTGCTGTTTCACAGCAGTTGAAAGACATTGCAGGCTGAGCAATGTTTTTCTCAGGGCTTTGTTGTGCTGCTTGGACTTGGGAACAAAGCGACTCCTCAGTTCCTTACCTGTCCCTTATCTGTCCCAGAATATTCCCCAGATAAATCACAGGGAAATGAAAGACAGATCCTCTTGTATCCCTTTGTCTCTAGACCTGTTTCCCAACATAATAATAATTAAAAAAAAACCTCTCAGAATATCCTGATTTGGAAGGGACCCACTAGGGTCATCGGGACCAGCTCCTGGCTCTGAACAGGACAACCCCAGAAATCACACCCAAAACTGTGGAAAACATTATTATTTTCACACAGAACCTGTCCTTGCATGTCAGTTATTCCAGACTCTCATCCTTTCCATCTGCTGCTTTATGCCCTCTTCAACGGACACAAATTGTTTCATCTGCTTTCCACAAAGTTAGCACTTTGCCACAAATTCTAAATGGCACTAATTGAGAAACAACTTTTGTTTTTATCACACAAAACAAGATAATAGATGGAAAAAAGGAGTCTACTGACAGACCTGAAATGGCTCACGTTCTTAATAACTCAAATTTCCTGGCAGCAAGAAGTCCCAGGATTAAGCGGGTAAGAGATTCCTACAGAGGTTTCATTCAAGATGAACAGGAGAACTTGAATTTCATCTTGTCTTCTAAGGAATGAAGCCAACAGGTCACAGAATTATAGAATGAATGCCAGAATGGTTTGGATTGGAAGGGACCTTAAATCCCATCCAGTGCCACCCCTGCCATGGCAGGGACACCTCCCACTGTCCCAGGCTGCTCCAAGCCCTGTCCAGCCTGGCCTTGGGCACTGCCAGGGATCCAGGGGCAGCCACAGCTGCTCTGGGCACCCTGGGCCAGGGCCTGCCCACCCTCTGAGCAGAGAATTTCTCCCTAACATCTGGCCTAAATATTTCCTCTTTCAGTTTAAAACCATTCCCTCTTTCCCTATCATTATTTGGCCTTGTAAAAAGTATTTCAGATATCCATCCTTACATTCCAGGAATGCGGCCCTTCCATGTTCACCAAGGGACTGTCTGATATTGCAGACAATTTTGCTGGTAATTTTTATTTGGCCATTCCACTTTTCCTTCCTATTGCCTTACTCCACTTCCACATGACCCGACGTGCAATAAAAGGCTTTATAATTAGACTGTCAAACCCATCAGACTGCTCCAAGTTCTGTATGGACAGAGCAGCCTGACTGCAGGGAGAATTGGCAGGAAATCCTATTTCACAGGGAATTGTTCCTTCCGCAAGAGGAGTGACAGACATATAGAAAAAAAAAAAAAACCCCAACGTGGAAAAAATGCGAAATATGAAAATCATGTTTGGCAGATCCAGACCGAGGTCTAGGACGTGGCATTTGCAGCATTTTTGTTGTCTGCATTCTTCAGCAAAGACGCTCGCTGCAGTGTAGGACCGAGAAGTACGTTTGGATGGCAACAAAAAATAACTGTATATGTGAAAAAAAACCTTGTTAAAAATGTCAGCGAAGAGGTACAAAACCCCCAGAACAGGAACAGCACTTGGCTGCCATAAACAGCATCAGGCTAGACCCAAATTCCAAACAGACTACACATTTCCCTCCCTGCCTACCCAAAATATAACATGAGTTGGCCTTAACTGAACCGCCTTGGTTTTCACACCAACGTGAGTGATTTAGGAAAAAAAAAAGAGAACTCTGAGGAAGCACATCCTGACAGATCCCAATCCATGGTGCATCCACCTACACAACCCTGCACTCAGACAGAGAGTTCTCAATACTGCAACTGGTTTTTCCAAGGGTGCAGCTGCCCACAAATTATTTCAGTTCCTCCCCACTGGTTTCATCCCCAACCTTTGCTCCAACGTCTGTAAGAAGATTCTTTACTTTGTTGTCCTGAACACATTATCACCAACTGAAAAAAATAAAAAAATTAAAATTTCCGGGCTGGAATTGTAGCTCCAGGGATGATTCAGAGGCTTGGATGTGTGCCTTGGAGATAATTCCGTGCTACAACTCAAAAGTTAGTTTTGGAGTCAACTGGGATATTTGCACTGATTAAATAAAGGAATATCAAAGGTGCAGGAGGACGGGACATGTGGAGCTGGCAGGGGAAGGGCAGGGAATGGGGTGGAAGAGATGGGAGGCACCAGAACCCCACTCCAACCCAAACTTTGCCCCTTCCCACACACACAAGACCCTTCAGAGAATCCCAGAGTCCTCGAGGCTGGAAAAGACCTTTAAGATCATGAGGTGCAACCAACAATCAGCACTGCCACTGCGTTCATCACCAGCCCTGTCCCCAGGTGCCACATCCACACTGCTTCTGAGCACCTCCAGGGATGGGGACTCCAAACCTCCCTGGGCAGCCCCTTCCAACGCCTTCCAACCCTTGCCATGCAGAAGTTGTCCCCAGTCTCCAAAGGAAACCTCGCCTGGGGTGACTTGAGGCCATTTCCTCTCATCCTGTCCCTTGTCCCCTGGGAGAAGAGACCAATCCCCACCTGGCTGCGCCCTCCTGTCAGGGAGTTCATTTTCTGTGACGTCTTCCAGCCTTTCCACAGGTGTTCTCCCCAGATTTCTTGCCCATCTCCTAATATTTTCCAGCAAGACTCCACTCATAGCAGGCTGGAAAAGCCGGTCAGCTTGGGACTTGTCTCTGTCAATTGACACCCACTCCATAAAATCAAAACAATCAATATTTACATATCCTTTAAGGGTTTTTCCCAGTCCCTGGGCAGCACTGCTTTCCCAGTTTAGACAGCAACAGCTTCCCATCCAGCGATGCAAAAAAGAAAAAAAGAGAAACAGGAGATTCTACACCAAGTTTCACAAAAGAAACCAGGGGTACAAATAACCTGGGTAAGAACTCCACACAAAACCAAACTTCCCTATGAAAACAATACTGAAAT
Source organism: Pardalotus punctatus (assembly GCA_013400915.1). Lineage (NCBI taxonomy): Eukaryota > Metazoa > Chordata > Aves > Passeriformes > Pardalotidae > Pardalotus > Pardalotus punctatus. Next base: position 10,668 of record VZTX01034374.1, on the reverse strand, counting down.
TGCTACATTTCACTCTGGTTAGAAGATAAAGAGAAAAAATAATAGAGAATACACTTAAAACCAGAAGGCCAGGAGACTCCAGCACTGCATTAGCTGCTGAAGATTCCCAGATAAGCTGCAGAAATGCAGAGGGAAAGATTTCATGACATTAATACCCTGGGTACCGGGAGCTGCTGCAAGGCTCTTCAGGCTAAGGAAAGCCAAAATACAATTCACACAAGCTTTTAATAATCTTGACAAAACAATTACACATGCTAAGGATACATTAGGGCTGGCACGAGAACAGAGGAGGCAGCGATTCCACCGGCAGGTTCGCTAAATAAATGTCACTTAATCTCCACCATCGGCGTGTGCTCAGAGTCTAAAGGCTACTCACAAACACACAAAAAAGTCTCAAAGACCTCTCAGGCTGTCAAAACAACTGCAGAAGCACAGGGGCAGGTGTCACAAGGCAGGGGATCACACAGATCCCAGCTCGTGCTAAACAGCAGCGACCAAAAAAAGTCCAAATCCGAGCGCTCGCAGCAAAGATAAGCTCGGCTTGTTGAGTGGTTTGGGAAGTGCATTGCAGTCACTGCCCAAATATGCAGGAGCACATTCCCTACAGCTCCTTCTGCAATGGACACGGAAAAGCAGGTGGGAGCATCTCTGTGTAGTGACTTTTGAAACCATTTTCTGATTAAAATCTCAAATTTTGAGTCAAACAGATGTGGTGACTGAGCTGAGGCAGGCACTGGGTAGGTGTCCTCCAACAGCCTCTTGCACCAGAGGCTCAGGAGCTGAGATTTCTGTCCCAATGGTAAAATATTACCATTAAAGTATTACATTCCTCCAGGTTTCATGGAAATAGGCAGTTGTTTAAAGGAGAGAAACCATCCATTCCAGTCTGCTGCCGCACAGCCCCAGAAAATTCACAGGAATGAGGAGCATTATGGTCCAGGCACTGAAAAAGTGCCAGTTAGACCTTTAACCTTCTGAAATAGCAGAAAACACAGCACACGAAATGCATAAGAAACCAGGTTTCAGTGCTGATGTAATTGCTTACCCAAAAGTTTATAAATAAAATGCTTTACAATCTTATTTTTCATTTTAAAAAAGGAACACACGTACACACTTGCATCTTCTTGCTCATACCCTGTTATTCTGGCCACAAAAAATAACCACTTTCTTTAAAAGGAAGCTGGACGATTTTGGGGTGAGGAGTAGCAGAGGGGAAACCACATTAATTGCATTAGTTTGTGCATATGGTAGGAATTCCTCCTCAAATTTGGCACTTAGCACTCAGGGCTGCCCTTTAAAGCTTGGCAAGAATTTCTCTCCAGCCCACAAGTTTCCTAATTTCATCTCAGGACACACTGGGTTATTTGGATGCACGACCTCCAGAAAGGCAGACAACCCTAAATGTGTCACTCTCACCTCAATTCACTTTGCTCCCCGTCAAGTCAGATTTAACATAAATCAAGACAAATATGTAATTAAAGCTAAACTTAAGGTCGATTCCAAGTTTGGAAAAAACCAAATCTGTACGAAATTAAAAGCAGCTCTAATACATTTGAGGACTGGGGTGGCAACAGCAGTGAGCTTTTTGAACACAGCTTCTCCCCCAAACCAAAACCCCGGGCTCAAAGCCCTGTTATTTCATCCTCTACCCCATCCACATCCTCTCTCCTCCTTCTCCCTTCCCCTTCAGGTCTGACTTGGCTTCCAGCTTCTTCTCTGTGCAAATGCTACTCACTCATCCACATTCCTTACATCTTTTCGTGGCAGGAGGGTTTTGGTAAAGATGGAATTGCACCTTTCCAGATTGGGGTTTATTCCATAGAGACTTTTCCCCACTGCTGTGTTTCCACCTGCTGCACCCTTTCAGTCAATCTGGACTTTTATCCTCTACCCCCACCCCAACAAAGACACTCAGAGCAACAACTGCTACACAAGACACTCACAGTGCATTAAAATGGTGAGCTCTGGGCAGCTCCTGACTCCCAGAGGAAGCAAACACACATTTCTGGATACTTGACACAGGCAGAAGGAACTGCTCACACAGCCCCATCCCAAAGGTTTTCTCTTCACCTTCTCATGACAGTTTTGAGCCCTGCTTTTAGGAATCTGTGCTTACAGGTAGAAATAATAGGTCCCTATCAGCCCTTCAGGAATCCCAGAATGGTTTGGATTGGAAGGGACCTTAAAGCCCCCCCAGTGCCACCCCTGCCATGGCAGGGACACCTCCCACTATCCCAGGCTGCTCCAAGCCCCATCCAACCTGGCCTTGGGCACTGCCAGGGATCCAGGGGCAGCCACAGCTGCTCTGGGCACCCTGTGCCAGGGCCTCACAGGTCCTGACAGGTTAAAACTTGGCAGCAAAGCCCCAGCTGAGACCCCTGACTCTGCACTCACCTCTCTGGCAGCGATCGTGCGTCCAGCAGCGCTCGATGAAAATCCCATTGATCACCGTGGGGGGACAGTTGCTCTTCCCTTTCACAGTGCCTGGGCACACATCCCCACACTCTTCTTTGTCATCCTTGTTGGCCACGATGTAATTGTCTTCTACAGAATCCAAAATCCTGGACCAGTCGATGGTGGACAGGTAACAGAGCTCGTTGTTCTTCTCGATGCGCACGGCGCCCCGCGTGATGTTCATCAGGTTGTAGAGGCCGATCTCCTTCAGGTGAACCATCTCAAAGATCACCAGGGCGTAGTTGAAGAACAGGTGAGTCCCTCGGATCACAGTGAGGTTGGGGAAGAGCCCCTTCAAGCTCTCCAGGCCGTAGACACGGAAAAGCAGCAGGTAGTCTGTGATCATGGTCAGCTTGGGGAAGCTGAGCTCGCGGAAATCCTCGGGCTTGGTTTTGAACATCAGCAAGATCTGCAAGTGGCCCTCGATCACAGTGCAGTTCTCCAGCATGTTCAGCCGGGTCAGGTTGTTGCGGATGTCCATGCTCCTGCAAACTGGAAGGCAAAGAACAATTTATTTATTTAACAAAAGTTTAATTGTTGTCGTTTTCTAAACGCGCAGTTTTGTCCGACCGCACCGGGCGCCGCTGGGGACACGTGGCCCTCTCAGCAAAGCAGGCTTCAAGAGTTAAGAAATACACTGTGGGGAACATTCCCTGCTATATGGTTACAAAACAAGAGGATTTCATCATTTTTTCTGCCATCTTGAGCCCCTGCCTGTTGCCTCTATCACGACTGCAGTGGTAACGCCAGTCCTGGGCCATCACTTGGCACTCACAAAGGGATGAGATGTCTGGGCTGTTTTCTTTAGGTGGCTGCCAGCAACACACCTACCTCGTCTCAGGTTGTGCAATTAATGCCAGGGGATTAGAGGGAGTCGTTTAGAATGGTTGCAGGGAGGGGAAGATAGGAAAAGAATAATGGCCAGAGATGGTAGTGCTTGGGAAGAGAGCAGAAAAACCTGGAAATGCACAGGAGCACAGCCCACGCTCCTGCCCAGACTCTGCTGACAGGAGTAATTTACTACATCAGTAATTTCTGCCCTGAGCATTCTTTTCAGATGAGGTGCTGGGGCTTTTTTTGTTATTATTTTCTCAAGGGTGCAAATCGCCCCGTCTTGACTATCTGGGCAGTTTATTTAGGAGAACCAGTAACCAAAGAACTGGCAAAGTGAACAAATGCATGAAGCAAAAATTAGAAGGTAAACTGAATAATAGGAATCCAGGCACCAGCAAAAGGGAAAAGTTTGAATAGGGAAATATGTTTTTAACTCTAAGCACAGGTAAGAAATCAAGAAGGAAATCTGGAGCCCCACGCCTGTGCAGCACAACAAAACTCCCTGTGACAACCCTTTTTGAAACCAACTTCATAGAAACATCAACCAAACCTTAATGTTCAAATCCAGATGGATTCTTTATGAATTTTTCTTTTTTGAAGACTGCATGCACTCAAAGGATTCTCTCTTTTGTCTACAGCTGAGCCAGTGTCTTCTTTCCCCACTTAAGAACAAAAAACACAGGATCTTTCCTCTTTTTGTCATTATATGTAAAGTTCACCAACTATAAAACCACCACATCACAGCTCCAAGGGATCACCCAGCAACATCCCAGCCTTACAAAACTGAAGTGGACATAAATATTTCGTAGTTAGGATTGTCTGACTCCTCATGGTTTAACACAGACCACTGCTGTAGGGGTTAAAACCAAATTCTATGCAAATATCTTAATGATTATTCAAAAATTTGCTCCACTGACTGCAATGAAAAAAAAAAATTGGCAATACTAATACGGGATTTGAAGCAATGCTATTGCCCAATGGGATTTTTTGGCACTATATCCAAGTCGTTTCACAAATTGCTTTCTGGAAGAAAAAACCAACGCACACGGTGCCTCAAGGATTAAGGATGTACTTGGAAAAAGAGGGAAAGGGAACGTGATGACCAGACAGCAGCAACCTCCCTGCCCCAAACCGTGCTGCTGCACATCCCAGCCCGGGCTAAAGGAACTGGGAGAGCAACAGATTCAGCTTAAATACTCTGAATAGTTATTTGCCCTAAATAACATTGGTACTTCCAAAGAAGCAAGTGCGTGGCAGGTCAGGACAGTGGTTTCTTCGTGAAAGAAGAAGTAACAGAAGGACACGTAAGAAACCGAAAGATTAAATTCAATGTACAAGTCACCAGTGCAGCTAAAATTACCTGATAGGTTCAAAATCCAGCATCTGGGTTCTTATTTACTATTGGTTCTCATTATTGTGGGGCACACAGGCAATGCTGGGGGGGTACCCAGCAGCAGCTGCTGCACCACAGGATCAGGTACTGCCTGTTGCAATGAACAGCTGCCCTTAAGGAAAAGGAAAGGTCAAAAAATACAGACCAGGAATTGCTTTTGAGAGTGAGAGCTCCAGGCTATTGCTGTGGCTGAAGGCCACGAGATGCATGAATACACTGAGCACAATTGCCTCTGTCTTTCGTCATTTTGGGGAACTCAGGTGAGTCAGCAGGGGCTGGACACGAGCTGGCCCCAGACAAGCCCTGCACCCACACTGCCCCTGCTCAGCTCTGCAGACAGAGAACCTTGAGCAGGAGTGAAAAGATCTGCACTTTGGTACAGGCAGCAGTGCTGTGGCTGCACTCCAGGCTGTGGAAATCTCTCTTTTCTCCAGGAACAGAGCTAAGGAACTTGGTCTGGAGGAGCTCTCCTGGGTGGGTGCCCAGCACCCAGGGAATTCATGGTCCTGTTTGGCAGAGGAAGGGACACACAGCCAGAAAAGCTTCACAGAGGATAATCATGGAATGTCAGAAAGGTTTGAGCTGGAAAGGGCCCTTGGGGGCCATCCCACCCCACCCCTGCCATGGCAGGGACACCTCCCACTGTCCCAGGCTGCTCCAAGCCCTGTCCAACCTGGCCTTGGGCACTGCCAGGGATCCAGGGGCAGCCCCAGCTGCTCTGGGCACCCTGGGCCAGGGCCTGCCCACCCTCCCAGGGAACAATTCCTTCCCAATATCCCATCCATCCCTGCCCTCTGGCAGTGGGAAGCCATTCCCCCTTGTCCCAGCACTCCTGGTCTCTGCAGCACTGGAGTTCACAGCTCCCACCCCTTTTTTTCACCTCTCAAAAACAATGAAATTACTCTGCTCCTGAACCTTTCAGGCTTCTGGAGATCACCACTAACATGAGCAGTGCTGCTCCTGGTTCAAACAGCCCAAAAGCTGCTCAAAGATCTTCCAACCTCTGCAAAAAACGCAGAAATCTAAACACCCCCACAGGGTACAAACCTCCCTCGCTCCCGGCTCTCCCCATCCTGACACAGATTCCCCACTGGAGGCCGCAGAAAAGGTGACCAAAGGCTAACAACTCCAAATATTTTGAAAAGATGTGTTAAGGAACAAGGGTTAGCTGAAGGTGAATCTAAAAAGAGATGAGTGAAGCTTTTGAAGAGTTAAAAATATAAACCTGCCAGAGCTGGAAGTACAACATCCATGGTCCATCAGCAACATTTTCCCACTTTTAGAGAAAAATCGCACTCAATTATTTTTCAGGTTCTGCTTCAATTTAGCTTTTAAGTGATAAATGGTATCTGAGCCCCTTCTTTTTAACACCTCAAGGATAAAAGAGAACAATAAGGAATTAAGAACATCTGAAACAAAATACGCTTTTTAGCTGGAGGTTTCTCCATCTTTTCTTGCCTTTGAATTTTCAGCAGTTTATATCTCCTGTTCATGCAGTAGCAGCTTAAGTCACCCCATAAATTTATTGTTACCAAGACAACAAGAAGCAGTTTTAAGCAAAGTAATAAGTGTTTTTCCATAGCTCCTCTCAATAGTATTTCTTCTGCAGAGACAGGGGAATTAATCAACCATTCAGTGGGAAGGCAAGGCAGGTTTGATCCCAGAAGAAGGAGAGCAAAGTTGAGCCATCAATTATAACACAGACAACCTGGTTTCAAAAAACACATAAATCAGCTTTCAGGGAAATAAAAAAATCACAAATTGATTCTCCAGTAGTAGGCCCAAAACTACTCCTGTGCAAACTACTGGCAAAACCTCCACTACACATAAATTCCTAAATTTCAGCAGAAACGGCAGCACAGTGCTGAGCTGCCAGAGGAAGCACTGCTCCATCCCTGCTACCAAGCTACTCACTCAAAAAACTACTAAATCATTCTAGACATGTTCCATCAGCCTCCCCCAGAAAACCAAGCTGAAGCCACGCTTTTTAAAAAACAAACAAACAAACAAATCCCAAGATGCCGAAGCCTCTTGGACAAACAGGTTTGGTAACAACCTTCAGGTCTTGAATGAAGAAACCAGATCTGATGTCAGAGGTTAAGTTTTCAATATAGAGTCTAACCAGGGGAATAGCTGGAACTTAAACCTTGTTTATAGTAAATCATGTGGATACCAAACCTTAATGATTCACTGCTTCAGAGCTCTGGCCTTTAACAATCAAGACCAGTGTAATCTGGCACAGAAGGATCACAAACCGTTTGAGGTAACTATTAGTTAATTCTGCTTTTTTTTATAGTGTTTGCTGCCTACTGAATAAACAAACTATTGCAGAAAAATCACACTCACTTTGGTTGGGTTAAAAGCTTTGCAATTCTACATAAGGCTGATTTTTAGAAGCGGTTTTAGGAAACTGGGAAAAAGGGCTTTTGGGTGTTTCTTGGGATAACTGCTGAGAGAGGAAAACATCCTGGTGACAGGTTAGTGGGGAGGACTGTAAGATAGCTTCTAGCCTACTGCAGCAATTGTTCAATAAACATAAACACCACCTAATAGTGAAATATGGATTTTTGAGTTTCAGTTCTGCACCTCAGATATCTCAGTCTGAGCAAACTCAGACTGTGGACTCCAAAGTGAGCCCCCCGAAACCCCCAGCCCCTCAGGGAACATCAGGTGCCTGCTGCCTTTCACTTTTCAAGTCAGTGGCACTGAACCGAGGGCAAATCCCTCAAAACCTGCCCTTTAAAGCCCAGCTTGGGCTGTCTTTATGCTCCTCTCATTTCATCCAAAACCTAAACAGCCAACCCAACTTGTCCTGCCCTGATTCCATGCAAAGACTGTAGTTGCACTGTTTTAGGATTTTCCTTTCTCTCTCATGGAGAATATAGATAAACTGCACTTTCTTAATCTCTGTGTTTAGTGTTAGAGGTGTACAAGCCATAACCAATAGGTCTTTGGGGGTGGATTGTCTTTGGCCAATAGACAATTGTTTATTACTGTGTATAAAAAGAACTTCTTGTAAATAAAATCTTCTTCTTCACCATCTTGAAGCCTGTCTGCCTGACCTCTCTACCTGCTTCCACAAATTCCATAAACAACAGAAAAGCAAACCATAAAGACCACCAGCACTGGGGTGACAGCATCCCCGGAGCAGCGGGATCGCTCGGGGTAACGGCGAGTCGGGGTCGGTGCTGCCACACCTCGAGATCCTCCCTGCTCCAAAGGCAGCAGGAACAGGTTCTGCACGTTGCCCATATCAACATCATTTATATTCCACAAGACAGGCACCCCAAAATTGACCTCTAGAAAGCTCTGGGGTGTTACATAGTTCAGAGAGAGCCACTGTGCTGCCTCTCCCCAAAACAGGGACAGGACACGCTGGGGCCTGGGTTTGGTACAGCCCTGCCCTCCCGCACTCACTTTTCCTTCTTTATACTCCTGAGAGCAAAATGTCATTCTAGACTGAGTCAACATCAAAAATTAACACATGCTTGAGGTGGGACAACGGAATAGTTTCTTAATGAGTTTACCAGCACAAAAATATCAGTATCAGCCAGATATAATAACTAAGTAACCTATTTTATAAGTGTGTTACTACAGCAATACACAGTGCAATTTGTCCCACAGGACAATTTCGGCAGAGATCTCAGCCGGATTCCCAACTCCCACATCAGCAGCAGGCAGCAGAGCACACGTGCAGCTCCCAAATTTAGGGGAAGAGCTCAGAGGGGGAGGAAGAGTACTCTAAACTCCCATGACTGCATTGATCAGTTTGCTATTAACCACAAAAGGAGCCCAAAGTAAGCTGCTCCATTAGCAGATGCCTAAAACTAGGTGAGGTAAATCCCACCCCAAATACCAGAGCTAATGAACTGACAGGCGTGAGTCATGTGTGAGATTTATTTCAAGACATTGCATTATGTTTACACAGTGATAAAAAAAAATACACAAACCTGTCTTTCTTCCCAAAACAAGATATATGGATCTTCATTTCATGCACAGGTCAGGCTTTCTTTCCTTAACCCTTGCTTCTATTCCTGTCAGTAATTTCTGAACTCACCAACTACCTCTAGTCACATGTAAGGGAGAAAGAGTGCTCTCACATGAAGTATTCCAAAAATATTTAGGAAAGCGGGATGGACTGAGGAGGCAAAACTCATCATCTGGATGTAAATGTGAACTTTACCATCCAGCCCATTTGTCTCCTGAACCACCTCCATCCACCTGCTGCTTCCCCCAACTCTTCCCCGACACTGCCTAAAGGTGCCAAAGGGAAGAGAAATTTCCGGGGCACAAGGGAAACCAGGGATGGTGGGAATATTGTCACTGGGGAGCAGCGTTATCTCGGGGCCTGTCTGTGTGAACACAGGGCACAGATCTCCAAGAAAGCTGCCTTCATCAGAGCCGTTGCTCAGGGAACAACTTGTTTGCTTATGCAACTCTTGTACGTGCATTTCCCCCCCCGAGCCAGCCCGGTGCCGGCCCTCGCGTTGTTTTCCATCCCCACCGTGGTACTCCGTGACCTCACTGTTCCCAGAAAACAGAGCCAAGCACCCAGAAAATAGAATCAAACACGACAGTAGCTGAAAACCTTTCAAATTAGGGGCTGGATAGCCCAAATTGTCTGCAAAATACTTCATGAAGTACTTGCACTGTAAAAATGATATGGAAATGTTCCAGCCCAGGCTTTGCTTTGATGTTTTCTGCCCCTGTTCCTCCATCCATGAACTCAACAGTCCATTTTCCTACCACGCTGCAACACAGCAAAGATTAGGGAGTTTAGAGCATAAACATGCTTGAACCCCAAAAAGCAAATATGATTTAAATAAATAACCAAATCACAGGCTTCGCTGTAGCAGTAATAATAGTGTTTTCAAATTAGGAACTGCTGGACTCCAGTTGCACACGTATTTATTTATTATTAGTGCTATATGTCAACTGCCTTTTCCATCTCTGCTGGAAGTGGGCAGGTTTGCCCACAGAAGCTGAGAATGACCCTCCCAAGGTAACGCAGTGTCACCGGCCTCTTTCAAGGTTTCAAACGTAAAAATATGTATGAGGGAAGAAACTGGGTTATTTTTGAAAGATGTGACTTGTCCTACTGCTGGAAAAATAGGTTGTCTTACAGGTACATCCTGCTTTATTCCCTCAATCCTATACATATCCCAATAATGTCCATCACTGTATTCTCTTTACTCAAACTGATTCTCTTGCTCTCGCCTTTTCCAATGGGAAAGCCAACAGGCAGATTGTCTATGAGAGACATGATCCACAGCTCAAGTTAGCTGTCTTTATATAAATATTTTCCTTTTGTTAAAAAAATTTGCAAAAATCACCCAGAATTAAAGAACCTCTCATTAAAAGAATTTCCTGAGCAAGTTTATTTAACGTAACCCATCAAAACAGCTCGTAAGGCTTAACCTCGAGCCAGCCGTGGGTTTAACAAGTTTGTGACCTCCAACACAACATCTTTATACCCCTGTCTTGTATTTTACAAGACCCTGTACACACAGAGCCTCCCCCCGGAGCTCTCCCATCTTAATACCTGTGGATTTGGCACACTACCTAAAAGTGGTTAAAGACAAAACCTCCGCGTCTGGCCACACTAAACCCTCCTGAAACCGGAGCCGGTTCTGAGGCAGCCGAGGAGCGGCGGGGGCAGAGGGCTGGGGAGGGGACCGGGGAGGGGAGCCGGGGAGGACACCCGGGAAAGGGATCAGAGAAGGGACCCGAGAAGCGGCTGGGGAAAGGACTCGGGAAGGGACCGGGGAGGGCAGCCAGGAAGGGACCCGGGAAAGGGACACGAGAAGGGACCTGGGAAAGGGACACGGGAAAGAATCGGGGAAGGGAACGGGGAGTGGATCCGGGAAGGGGACCCAGAGAAGGGGCCGGAGGAGGGGTCCGAGAAAGGGACCGAGGAAAAGACCCTCGGAGGGCCCGGGGAGGGGAGCGGGCAGGGAACCCGGGGAGGAATCGGGGAAGGAACCCGG
>VZTX01034332.1:0-14472 GCA_013400915.1 Pardalotus punctatus | reverse complement strand
GGCGGGGCGTCACGGGGCGGGACCAGGCACAGCCCCGCCCCGGAGGGCCTCGCCCCGCCCCGCAGCTCCGGGCGGCCCGCCGCACCCCTCCGCATCCGCTTCGTCCGGGATCACCACTGGGAGCCGTGGGAAGACCAGCCACAGAGACTTGCTCCGGCGCTGGGGGAAGGCTCAGGGCAAGGCGGAGGTCCACGAGGGCCCGCGCCAGAGCCATCCTGCCCTGCCAGGCCAGTAAGAAGCGTCTCTGCCCACACAGGATAGCTTGAACTTTTCCCTCCATCCTTCCCCTCCCCTGCCCAAGGGACACAAACCACGGATCCTGCCGTGTAACACAGCTCCTGGCTCTATTCCAGCCACCTCGGAGTCTCCAGGTGCCATGCCACGATGCCCAGCAGAGCACAGATGGGGTGCTAGAAGGGTCAGTGGTGCAGAAGGCAAGAGATGATATGGCACCAAGAAACTGGAGTACTGAACAGGGCCAGGAGTGAATTTCATTGATTGCAAAAAGATCAACTCCACAGCCACCCAGTAACAGAACTCAAATGAGACAGGGAAAAAAAGCAGGTATCGCCCAACACCCTGTTCCAAGAGTGACACAAAAGACAGTAACAGTCTGCAGAAGGGGTCTCTCTGCACAACACCCATCTGCCTTGTCCCCTCTTCTCCAAAGACCCCTTTCCCTTTGCTAGCCCGAGTGCCATATTTGACTATGCACCCCATCCCTCCCCCCAGACAAAACCAATGAAAGTTAAAATTATTTACACTTTTAGCCATTTGAAAACCCAATAAAGTAAGATTGCATATGTCCTACTGGGGATGTGGGTATTAGCAGCAGCTACAGCTAGCTTGGTACTCTGCGTGCAAAACGAAAGACAAACAGAAGACAGACCGAAATACTGCACCATTACTAGGAAGCGTTTGCTGGGGTTGGTGTTTCAATTGTGGCATAAGGCTTCTAGTAGCCGGCTCCTCCCCAGCTGCAGGGCCTCCTGCTCAGCTAGTGAAGGCCAGGCTCTAGAAGGATGGAAAGGATTCATTATTCCAGACACAGCACATTAACACTGATGCATTTCCATCCCAGTCAACACAAACATCTAAAAACCCACTGCACGTTCACTGTGTGAGTTTTTCCTTCTTTCCAGTGATGATGGAGGAAAAGGGTGTGCACAAGTAAGACCTAAGACGTAGGTGCTGCTGTCATCACTGCCTCCTCCTCATCCCCTTGCTTTGGCAGCTCAGGAAGCATGGGAGAGGAGGGAGATGGAGCAGCCTCTTGTGCCTCCTGCTCCTCTCTGAGCCCCAGCTCTACATCCATTTGCTCCAGCTCCCCCTGATCCAGTAGCTCAAAGTCATCTGCTTCCTCCTCATCCTCCGGTGAAGCTTCTGTCTCTGTCTCCACCACTTCGCTCTCTGACAGGTGTGCTTGGAAGCTCAGTGTCTCTTCGGGCTCGGTGGGGAGGAACTCGGAGAGGGAGGGCCCCTCACTGGCCTCTGAGGACCGCAGGAGGGCAGAGAGGGTGTTCTGCACCGCCGTGGTGATGGCAGTGGTGACGATCTCCTCGCTCAGCGTGTTAATGCAGATGCCCAGGCCTGGGGCAGGGACAGTCTTTGGCTCTGCACTGCCTCCTGCCACTTGCCCACTCCCATTGAAGTGCGTATTTACAAAATGGAGAGGAGACGCGAGGCGAAGGATGGAGAGGTCAGAGTCTGCGGCCTCTTTCTCTACTGAGTCCAGCTCACAGGCAGCATGGGCAAGCTCAGGACCCAGAGGCACACCAAATGCATCTTCATCACTCTGTGGTCCCAGGTCTCTGGAATGATATTCTTCCACAGATGGAAACTCTGACAGGTCCTTGGAAAATGACTCCTCCGGCTCACTGTGCAGGCTCTGCTGATCAAGGTCTGAAAGGCACCAGCATTAAGGTACAGGTCCCCTCACCTTGTCCTCCCACCCACCTTCCTCCAGCTGACACACCACAGCTGACTTTCAGGTACCTTCCCCATCCTTGGAGCACAACAGGAAGAGGTCTGCAGTTACTCCCTTCTGCCAGTGGCATGATTCATGTGGAATGTTCATTTTATGATTCTGTTCTACGTGCTCTGTGCTTAGAGAGGACTTCCTGCTCCAACTCATGCTTTCTGCATCTAGAGCCCCCCATTAAAACCCCCAAGGTCAGGGAAATTGTGCTTACAGAACGTCACCTGCCTGCTCCTCCCCAGACACCCAAGTGGTCACATCCGAGTAGTGACCTCCACGTTTTTCACCACTAACCAGTCCTCCTCTGAGCTAGTAAGTCTGACAGAGTGGGGTGTCTGACCTGTTTCACCCTGCATCACATATAGGTGTGTGACTATCCTATTCAGTTATTTCTGTGGGACTTTGTGGGTGGCCTTGCTCCCTTGCTGGAGTCACAAGATGGCATTGCTTTGTGAGGCAGTAATTAGAGGCAGATGTCAACTCAGGACCAGTTTATAATCAGCCATGAAATCAGGGCATGCTGCACTGCTTTTCCTTCCTCTTTTCAATGCTCTCTCTTCCCATGCAAATAGCTGGGTTCTCTCCCTGTCCTCCTGTTTATAAGACCCATTGTTCTGGTCCCAAACACCCAGGATAGGGGGGCAGCAAGGGGTGCCATCATGTACCTTCAGAAACGTCCGTCAGCTGTGGGGTGGTAGCCCTTGAGACAGAAAAGCCCCCACTCTCCAGGATAGAAGCCTCCTCATCAGAGAGCTCAGAATCTGTGATTGACAGTGCCAGGGCAGTTTTCTTCACATCCACCTGCATGAGATGAAGGCAGAGAGACAAATTCCTGGGTGTCTAAGTACCACTGTGGCCTATGAGCACCTCCAGACCTTCCAGGCAGAAGTCCTTGCTGGAGGGACAGTATGCTGGCAAAGTGCCCCCTGCACTGCAGGGAAGGGCAGCCTCAGCTCACTGGCTTTCTTGCAATAAATCACTGTCCAAAGCTGTGCCTGCTCTCAGTGAAGAACCCAAAAGAGGCAGCACAAGATGGGATGAGACTGTAGGAATCTCACAAGGCTTTGATCCTTCTTCCTCTCCTGGATCACCAAGGAGCAGAATATCCCTTCCCTTTTGCATTCTCACCAAGCCCAAAGAAGCCTTCTACAAGAAGCAGTGGTTCAAGTATGCACATTCCTTTGGAAACAAGCTTCCCACCTCACAGCCCAGCTACATGCCCAGAACTGCTGTAAAGAAAGATGTTTGGTTTGTTTCTGCAGTGCGAATATAGAAAGGTCACACACAATCTGTCTGAAAGCAGAGAACTGCGTAAGAGACACTAGAGCTGCTCAACTCCCTTTTCCAGTTTTGAGGAGCCCCTGCACATTACACCAGGGGAGTTCAATTCTTCAGGAGACACTCACATTCTCTGAGCATGAAACATAACCATCAAAATAATTCTGAGGTCAGCAGGGGGCTGGGGCATGGCTGGCCCTGTCCTACTATGGCATCACCAGGTCTGCGGCACTGAATTCTCAATACCCAGATTGGAGACAATCAAACACATGCCGTTCTCCCCTAAGAATTCTGCAAAGAAGTGGCTTATTGCTCTGCTGAATGTTATCGCTGTCAGGGTACTCAGACCACACTTTCACTCTCAAGCTGCTAGAGGCCAGACAGGAGGAACTGGCTCCCTGCTAAGCTCTTTGTGCTCTTACCACTGGAGAGAAGCCTGACAGCTCTGCTTCACTCTCACTCTCCGTCTCTGCTGTTGGCTCATCACCTGCTGTAGGCTCACTCTTCCCTTGTCGCTCTGTGAGAAAGAGAAGAGAGGTTTTACATGACGCTGAGGGAATTTTCTGCCTTTATACATCACTTTTCCACTACTTCTACTACCCTGTGAAAATGCAGAGGGTTCCTGGAGACAACCATAATCTGTTGCTCGCATGTGCTGTTCTCAGGATCACCTGGGAGCACACAGTTGCCCTCCCCATAGCCCTGAAATTGCCACCTCTTTTCCCCTGCTCCTCTGTAGCCTTTCACCACACAGTGCTGGCAGACATGGTCTCCTATTTTCTTTTGCTAGGGCTCCACCCTAGGAATACAGCACCAAAAAAGCCAGAGAGAAGGTGGGTCCTTACTCTTCTTCTCATGCTTGTGGTGCAGTGTCTCTGCCTTCATACTGTAGTCCAGTTTCATCAGGACAGGCTCCAAACGTGTGTACATCCTCTGGATCAGTTCATGGTAGACCACCAGAGGCCAGAGCAGAATGCTGAGCACTGCGGACATGGGATGCAGAGAGAGTGAGAGACAGACCAAGCACAACCTGACCCTTCCTGTGATGCCACTGAGAAACTCTGCATCACGGGAAACACATTTGAACGGCACGTGCTTTCCCATCTGATTGCCTGAAAATCCCTATCCATGGCTCTTCTTACTCATTCCAAAGCTGCTTGATTAACTGGGTTTTACTACCAGATCTCAAATAGAATATAGATTTATTTTAAGATGAAGCGTAAGCCCTTCTCTTCAGCCACTGCACCCCAGACCCAACATGCAATAGAAGCCCTGAAATGAGCTTAAATGAGAATTAAAACTAAGTATCACTAAAACTTTTATAAGGGTAGCAGCATAGAGCTCAAATGTAGATTCGCTTGCAGCAGAGCACCAGAACAGTTATTAGGGATTCATGATGCAGTGAAGAAGGTCTGTTTACCTAACATGCAGCTTTGTTAACAATACCCTTGATATGGATTTGCCTGTGTTAGGAATCAAGAGACTGTAGCTTCCTGCTTCCCTGGCACCTCGGCCAGCACAGCCCCAGCTGTGGGGAACAGAGGGCACCAATGTTTTAGTCATGGCTCCCTCTCCTGCCTTTGCAGTTGTACTGCATGCACGCGCTTACAGAGACTTCCTGGAACACATTCCCTGTAGTCAACATCTAGCACAGATCCCCTTGAGAAAACTATGAATCTGCTTTTACCAGCCTATCAACAGCACAGTTAGGTCATGTCTCAGCTTAAGTCAGACGAGAGAGCTGCTTATACTCACAAATGATGTAGGAGATCATTATGCCTGGAACATAGTGTCCAACTACAGCCAGAATCAGGCAGCCTGAACAGACACTCATGCAGAACTGAAAGAAGAGAGAGGAACAAACAGAAGTGACAAGATGCAGGGATACATCTATGCAACCTGTGTCAGAAACCCAGTTAGTGCAACATGAGGGATGCTCCTAACCAAGTCAGTCAGCCAGCTCTGCACCAAGTCCATTCAGGTGCTGACAGTCACAACTCAGCTCAGTTGGTTTAAGCTGTAAGCATTACAGGTTCAAGCACAGGACGACCAAGGTAACCCAATGCCCCAATAAAAAAAGCCAAAACTTTATCAGACAGTTCTTTATGAAGTAAATTACATTCCTTGAGGATAGAATGGGATATTGTAAATTGCCATTTTAAAGTACACCTCTCCTGAAGAGATCAGCACTTTACGAGAAAACCGTACTGTCCTGACAGAGACAGGAACCTGTTACCGAGTCACCAGATGCTGTGCCACTGCTGTGCCACAAACCAGCTGGCAGATGCCTCAGCAGAGCCCACGCTCCCACCAGACCAGGACCTTCCTCCTCTGGAAGAAGTGAAGTATAATGGTGCAGCCCTGATGGCTTGTCTTGCATTCTCCTGGGGTGGGGAGAAGTGAGAACAGACAATCTGCAAGCCAGGGCATGGGTTCAGATACGAACTAAATCCAGCAATTAAGAGTTAAATTCATAATGGAGAGGGTCTGCAAAAGCTAAGGTTCCTCTATGGACTTTGCTCCCAATGAATTTATTCTTTATGGGCATCTTTGGTCCTGGTCTTCTACTCCCTGTGGCTGGGACAGAAAAGGAGTAATAAGCAGTGTTAGAAACCCACTCCTTTGGGAACACTGAACCCCAGGAAGCCTGACACAATCCTAGTGGTTGGTCTGTCCTACTTTTTGTGATGCTAAGCCAGCTCCTGTCTACAAACCCTTTCCAAACAACATACATCACAGCCATTAGAACATGTTTAACAACAAGTTTCCATGCACTCAGAAACAGCCCTCCATTTGGACTTGGCTAGCTACAATTTTGGCTAGTGAAATAGGACCAGCTTAAGAATGGAACTCATGAAATGGCCAGAGACTGCAGACTTCCCTTTTTTTTTTCTCCAGTCCCAATCTAAGAGCTTTCTTTGCTCACTAAGAAATGAAACTAAGCACAGCAAGTCATTCACAGAAGGGGTTAAGTTCAGCTCCAGTTTACAAACACTGGAAGTCAATTACTCATTATTTAAACTTGCCATGGCATAGAATCTGCAAAGAATGAACAGCAAACGTCGGACAGGGATAGCAATTGTACAAATATTGAATTTACATTCTTCCATCTCTTAAGCCACTAGGAATGGAAATAAAAGCCCCTGCACAGAAGAGTAGGTATCTCCAGCTTACCTTGGCAGGATTTTGCCTCTTGTACTGTAGCAGTTCCTGCAGGTACAGCCTGAAGGTGACCCAGCTCTCTGCCAGACAGTGGCACAGCTCAGGGACACTGAGCAGGTGAGGTTGTGCCCCTGAAGTCACCCCCTCACTAGAGACAGACAAGAGCAAGAAGACAATCTTTGAACATGGTCTGTTTTCCTGGGGGGACGAACAGCTGCACCAGGAAGCAGAGTTCCCTACCAAAGTCTTGACAATACTGACTGCATCTTCAACTGAACTATGGAAGATGCTTGATTTGGAGACAGTTTTTCCCTTTAATCAGGAAGAAAGTCAAGAGACACCTGAGACAAGCAGCAGAAGACACCATGCCACAGAATCCCCATGCCACAGGCCCAAGATGCAAAGCAGTTTACTCAAAGCCACGCAGACAGAAGCACTGGAACTAGTTATGTGGCCTCCTCTGGCACCAAGTCCAAGGCAGCCCAGAGTGTGGTGCTCAGACCTATAACCACGGCCAAGGACGCAAGCCATGCCACCAGAGAGAGAACGTTCAGCCTGCAAAAGTCAGTCACAGTGATTTCCTTCTCTCTGGGGGATTCTTAAAATAGTTCAGGACAGATCCAGGGAAGAAACCCAAGAGTTCCTAACATCAGAAGCATTTGAGCTTTATTGCTACTGAAAGAGCACTAGCTTTCCCCAGAGTCTCAAACTGTGGCTCCTGAGCTGATAAGCAGCTCCCAGTGCAGAATTCGCTAGCAATGTTTCACAGCGGTAGCCGTGCAGTTTATTGACAACAGAAAAAAAGGACAGGTGAGATCACCATACTAAATTAGCACTTCTCCACCCTCCCCACTGACCAAGGAACACATCTGTGAGCTTACCTCTCTCCTCCTGGCTCCTCTGAGGGCTGTGCTGTAGAGAGAAGACAGAAGATTAGTCAGCCAAGTTAAAAATATAACCTGACATTTTTACCAGCTGAACAGACCAGAGTTGGAGATGTATCATCCTTAGCTAGGGATGCACCCTGGGGACCTTCTTTGTGCTCTCACGCAAGCAGAAATCACTGGCTTGGAGCCTGAGCTGTGAAGGCTTTAGCAAAACATGCCTGGAGACTCGGAGCAGCAGAATATTGGTCTCTGGGCACCCCAGCACACCTTGCAACCCAACACACACATGGCAGGGCACTCATATCTGAGGTGTATCCTGGTGCTAACATGGGGCTCCCCGCTCCAGGGATCATACAACTTTTCCAGGTGTCCCACATGTCTGGGCAGTGCCATTCCCACAGTGGGTGCCAGCACTTGTCATTCACAGGGGCCTGCCAGCACAGTTTCGGAGCTGGGCAAAACTTCAGCTTCCATCCTGGAGCTAAACATGGCACCAGGAGGTCTGAGCTGCATTTCCCAGTGACTAGCCCAGTCCTTGGCAGGATGCTGTGTACAAATACCAGAGATGTTCCTGCTGTCTCCATTCTCTCCCATGGAATTAAGTAACAAATAGCACTCTTGTGCATAATTTTCTAATTTTAGGGCCCTTTTATGTCCCCTGACAGCCTTTTGTGCCAGGCACAGATACCACTATACTCCTAAGGTCCATTACTCTGGATAAGAGCAAGGGAAAGGCTCTCCCATTTCTCTCTGCACTGAACCAAGTGATGATTAAACAAGGAACTCTTCATGCAGTACTGAAGAGAGGAGCGGTGTTTCAATGGCAGAAGTCACGTATGATTATGGTCTGCCTTTAGATATACTGAGAAAAAAACATTTTTATGACAACTGAAATTCACGAGCCTGGTTGCTCATGAATTTGGATATGCTGGCTAGCTGACTGGTGTCTCAGGATGTACAGGGCTCAACCAAAGCTCTTCTATCAACAGAGTCTTTGTAAGTCTCCTGTGTTTAACAATGCTCTGTTCGTGCTGTGATGGCTCATTGAGGTCTACCCTCCTGTACCAGTCTGCCCACTATTCTAGAGCTGGCAGGGACTGATACACATTTGATGCTGTCTCACCAACAGCAAACTTGGTGCATGAGGTTACAAAAATCAGTGGGACCCTGTCCCCCACACTGCATGTCACCATGTAAACAGAACTAAAATAAAGGAGGAGAGTTTATCTTCAGAGAACAGTCTTATACTTAGAAAGGGGCTGAGGAAATGCAACATGTGCAAAAATGGGTTTGAATCCTCCCTGGAGCCACCAGCCAGGCACAAAGCCCAAGAGTGGCAGTGTCTCCCTCAGGGAAATGCACCAAAGAGGTGAACAACCATCACTGCAGTCACCCAGTAAGACTTCAGACTCCATCCAGCTCAAGCCACAGAAGAGACCAACTGCTTGTAAGAGCCCTGCCACTGTTCTCCCAAGACACAGGACATTGGGCCAAGTCTGCCAGACTCCTCCTCCCGCTGCAGGCACTGCACCAGCCGGCTCACGCAGTGGAGCAGGAGGCCAACCACCCAGGGAGGAGGCGATTCTTTGAGAACGTGACCCAGATTTCCAGTAATCGGGCCTGACAAGAGGAGTCAACTGCTCTCAGACTGGGCTGTCTGTTTGCTCCTCTGCCTACAAACATTTGGCATGGCGGCTGGGGCAGCTCACAGAGGGAGCTTGGGCTGCAAAGTGAATACTATGGATGCAGTTCCACTCCCACGGGGCAGCTGCTTCGCTCCTGCCACCGCCATTGCTGTGTTTTGTTATTGTGCTCAGGAATCTAAAGCTGCTTAATCGCAGCACAGAGAAATCCAGCTCTATCTCTAAGCCTCATCTATTACCTGCACTAAATCACCAAATACATTACATCTGGCACTGGCCAGTCTGTGAGGGCTGGCTACACCAGTGGTACAGTGTACTAGACGAGGTGCTGGGATGCTCGCCACCTCTGCTGGACAGATGTGCCAGCAACACAGTAAATGGGATGGCACAGGAACCCCACTCCTCTTTGACTGGTTGCAGCCATTCAAGCAATCCAAAATACGCCAGCAGAGGGAGCGAAATAATTCTCCTTAGTGGATCCTGAAGGTTTCAGAGACACTTTGGGGAGCAGAACATTTCAGCAGGCTGCAGGGTCTTCATGTGATTTCAGCTATCTGGCAAAACACAAGCTTCTCTTTAAGATCAACAGCATGTTGCTTCCTGTAGCAGGGCAGTGTGCCTGCTGGCCATATCAAAGCATTGGAGTCTTACACAGTTGTAAGAACAGCCCAACCCCAAAAAACCTAGAGTATTTCCAGCAGGAAATGTTCCCTTAGTTAAGGCTTAACTCCAACCTGTGCTGAAATACTGCTGAGCACCAGTACAACTAAGTTGGCAAGCAGGACACCAAGAGCTGGCCTCAGATTATCAATAACTGGCTGAAATCCTTCTGTCAGCATTTCACACTGGACTGTGGATTAATACAAATCACTTGACATACACCAGACTCTTCTGAGAGACCAGACAGCCATGCAGGAGTTTAGGTTACATGTTGGTACAGACAAATTATTGCTGATGGATTCCTTGGCTCTTACAGGTTTTCAACACTTCTCCAAGAGACATTCTTCATCTGTGTGTAAATTTTAGCTAGAAAGCAGGGGCCAATTTAAAGAGGACTAGCATTCAATTGCAATGCAACTTTTGAGACAGCTCTTCCCCATTTAACTCTCCTGCACTTACCAAAAAAACACAGCTGCCAAACAACAATGCTACTGAAAACATCCCTACTTGATACTCATTTCAGGAGAAGTTTGAGATGCTTCCTAAGTCTTTAAATAATATTTAAGTGGAACTCCGTGGAGATATTGAGAAAATATCCTGCATGTGAACTGAAAATATGCAGTCCCTTCTGAAAGGACCTAAAAAAGTCACACACCTTGATACTGTTAGTGTGACCCCAATCATAGTGTGTGAGTAACTGCAAAATACATGCTGCGGTTTTCACATGCCCTCAGAAGTGATGTTATAAGCAGTCACCTGAGACATACACAACTGTCACAAGCTGAGGTTTGTGTATGTACATGCTGACTCTTGAAGGTATGGTGCTGACCCATCTCCCAGAATTCCAGAAAAGACTTACAGGAAGCACTAAGGAGGTAAGCCACAAAGCTGCAGCTCTGCTTCAGCAGGAAGCGAGAGCCAAACAAGAACCCCTAAGTGCTCAGGAACACCAATTCAACAGGAGGCCCCTCAGGAATGCAGAGCACCACTCCTTCCTTGCAGAAGCTAAGGAAACACGGTCCAGTGAACCATGTCAAAATCAGGGCTGTGACCTAACCACGCACATCAGAAGGGTGCCCCTGTTCTCTGCTGTCAGCAGCAGAAAAGCAGGAAGGAGCAAAATTTGTGAAGTACATTGAGGAGAGGCGCAGTGGGATGTGCACCAACTTCTGGCACAGCTGATGGCACAGGACAAACCTAACCCCTGGTGTTGCTGTTTTGTTTGCTTTTCCTTTTTATTCTTCATGGCTCTACATCATATAAATTGATTTCAGTATGAATTTCCTATTTCTTCTATGACAACACAACTTTTACAGGCCAAGTACTTGCTGGAATGATTCCACCCCCACCTGCCTCAATGACACCATTCTGTACTGGACACCAGGCTTTTGCATTTCTGGACACATTTCAAGTGAGGTGGTTTGGGTTGGCTTTAAACTATTCCCTTAAAAAAATCAATGTGAATAAGCAGGAAATTAAATTGGCCAGTCCAGTTTAACTGCCTGGTTACCTGAACCACACAAAGCAAACAGTTTCAAGACTACAGCTGTAACATATCTAATCTTATCAGGATTTCTGTGAAAGCACCCTTTAAGTCAGCACCCTTTTAGGTCAAATAAAGGGCACCTTACAAACACACATATAGAGGGGCTTTTATTCAGCAACTCTCCCTAGAGTAGAAGGGCAGGGATGGAGGGCCCCGAGCTGCCTTTGAACAGCAGCAGTAAATGCAGTAGGCAGGTCTGGGTTCCGTCATTTAATTGCCCCCAATGAAGGAGGCACTCAAAGCAGACAGCAGCCAATCCATGAGGCTATTCCTCTTACTGCTTTTGTGTCTAATGTTGGCACAAACCCTTCAATAAATGGGAAAGATAAGACAAGTGATCAGACTCAATGATTAGCTGGAGACCAGAGACCAGATGCTGCTCAGTACAGGTACAATACACTAACTGTTGCTGCTGTCAGATCTCATCATCCACTCTGCTACTGCCACAAGGAGTGGCTCTCATGTGCTCTGCTTCTTTCAGGGCATAAGCCCACACTGAACTTAACTAAAGCCAATACACTTCCATCCCCTCTTCCCTTCCCTCAGCTCAGCTGGCCATTATGCGATCAGACTTGAAATGATCTTTTTGCCACATTTGCAAGAGAGGAAGGACACAGCAGAAACACATCATCTCTGTCACTAGCTTCTCAGCAAGCTAGCTGGGCCTCTTAGTCACTCTCTAAATGAACCAGTCCCAGAATTTCTCAGCACTGGGAGCAATTCTCTCCATGCCCAGAGTAATAGGATACACCCTAATCCTCTGACACAAACAGATAAAAGGCAGCACCAGTACCTGGGCCTACAGTTACAATAGGAATGGGGCTTACATGACCTATGAGACAGCCCAGGAAGGGCCATAGCCATAGCCCAGCAGCTGGTAACACTAGAACTGTGTCACTACCTACAGTGCTAATTATCACATACCTGAGAAATCAAACAGGAACCTGGGCTTCCACTTCTCCAACAAGAGGATGCCAAGAAGGGACATGCTGAGGAGAAAGAGGGGTCTCAGTGCGGTGGAGGAAAACAACCTAGAAATCAAACAAGAAATTGTTAGGCAGGAAAAAGGCAGCATATTACTGCTCTTAATGAGCAAACAGATATGGCCCAAAGCAGAAATATCCAACGCTATAAGTCACTGTAGTAAGCATTGTACTCTGCAGACACCTATCCCCAGCACAGCAAGTTCTTAAATGGCACCTTTGCCCACCACCAGAGAGCTGACTCCCTGCCATCTCCCAGTGCTCTCCTCCCCTGCTTCTGAGCTCCTCCCCAGGTTGTAAAACAAAGCTAATGCTCCCTTGTACAAGTCCCTCAAAAGCCTCAAAGTGGAGGCTCTAGATAACATAAACACAGATTGCTGTAGCAGAAACCAGTTTGCAACTCAGCCTGTTTGCTGAAAACCTACATCCCATTTGTCACGGCGAGGTCCAGCATTACACGCAGGTAATGCATCTTGCCATTCTAGATGCCCATTTTCTTATCACAAACCTCTCCCTGTTTCACCAGAGACCAGCTAGCATTTAAATGGTTTAACTGCTCACTCAACTTTATCGTAAAACCTTTCATGTCCCTCATCCACACACTGGCTCGAGACAGTTGCAAGCTCACACAATACTACTCACACACAGCTGTGCAGTGCCACTCAAAGAGTTTATCTCCCTTCTCCAGAGATTTGACAGCAAAGGTGCCAGGGCAGCACTTGTGCCTGCCAGTGGCTGCCTGTGTTCATCCTTTTTTCTAGCTCAGATGAGCTGCTTTTAAATCACTCCAGAAAAGAATACCAGGGAAATGTATTCACCTTCACCTCTTTAATGAACATTCCTTTCCAGAAAGGAAGAGCCGTTTCACTTTTTTACTCTGCTCCTCTTCAGTGAGTGCTTGCCAATAACTAATGTCAAATAAACCAAACAACAACTGGAGTCAGGGAGAATCTCACAGTGCAGAGCAGGGAGGGGTTCTCACCGAGCCACAGTCACAGGTACAGAAGGTGGAAGTGAAATGTGCCTCACTGGGCTGCACAGAACAAAAGCTGCACTTCCCACAGGCTTACAGGACCTTTAACAACCTAAACAACAACGTTTGTATTCCTTCTCACTGGACAGCAATTCTGTAGCTTAACACATCATCTCTGGAAGAATTTCCTCCTATTCCATCTCATGTATGGATTGCAGTTGAAGAATGCTGGCTGAATCCTCTATAGGACCTTAAATGATTCTTCCTCCTCTGCGGTATTTAAGTCTCTCTCTGGCGTCCCATATTCTGGGCACTCTTTGTTCTTCTTGACCTTTTCACACACAGTCCCTGGGCTGTCACTGTCTACCACCCCTGCCATCTCACCTATACCTCTCCCTCTCCTTCTCACTTCACAGCTCTGCTCTGAGACTTTTCCAGCTGGTAGTCAAAAAAAGTTTATGTACCTGGCTACTATGTACACCTCTGATAATTGTATGGATGAGGGAACAGAAGGTAAGCTGCCTCATCAGAGAGACTTCAAAGGCTGTTTGGTCACATACTTTTCCCTCCTCTGACTTAGAATCTGCCCCTTTCTATTTCATCTGCAATCAACATTTAACTCTTTCCCTGGTCACTTCTGACCTTTTCTGCTGGGAAGGCCACTGGCTGAGAGCATTTTCATCAGTAAAACTGACTCACTGTTTATACAAACAGGATGTTTTTCATTCCCATCCACAGCTGGGCTCTGCCACTCACATTCCCATCTCCTCACGCCGCTGCCCTTCCAGAGAGGCAGAGAAGGGAAAACAGGGAAGGGGGAATACTCTCGCGCCAGAACCGAGGGAAGAATTAGCACCTCCCGGGAAAGATTAACGAGCAGAAGGGCTTAAATAAAACGCCCCAGGGTAGCTGCCGTTGTAGGAGGCCGTCCTGCTCTGTGACCGCAGTTACTGGGTGAAACGAACTGATAAAAACACGGATGCAAAAATTAAGCAGAAACGTGCCTGGGCGAGGCTCCAGTTGGGCCCATCTGCATTTTATTATCGCGGGACAAGGCAAATCCTCCTGGCACTTTCTCCCCTCAGGGAGGGGCCTGTTTATGCCTGTCAGAGGAAAAGAGCGCGGCTACTCCCGGCTGTAGATATTCGAGAGCGGTGCGGGCTGCAGGAACAAGCACCGCCGGAACCCAGGGACATCGCCGCGGGCCCCGAAGCCGCCGCACGCTGCGGGCACGGGCACGGGCACGAGCCTGACGGGCGGCACCGACAGCCCTGGTCCCCCTTCCCGCCCCAGCTCACCAGAGGGCCCCGCCGAGCGCGGCGGCGGTGACCAGGCTGTGCAGCGGCCTCTCCCACACCAGCA
>VZTX01034323.1:0-17832 GCA_013400915.1 Pardalotus punctatus | reverse complement strand
GCCGCTGCCGAGGCGCCGGGACCGCCGGAGCCGGTGCAGCTCGGGCTGCAGCGCCTAGCCGCGGCTGTGTACGGCTGCCCGCCGAGCCTGCCCGCGATGCTGCTGGGCGAGGACACCGGGGGGGACCCCGAAGGGGACCCCGAGCAGGATCCCGACGCGACGCTCCCCGAATTCTTGGACGTGGCGGTTGGCGGCACCTTCGACCGGCTCCACGGCGCCCACCGGCTCCTGCTCAGCGCCTGCTGCCTCCTGGCCCGGCGGCGGCTCCTGGCCGGGGTCGCCGACGGAGACCTGCTCCGCCGTGAGTCCGGGGCGGCCGTGGCACTGCGTGGGGACGAGGGGTCAGCCTGGTGCTCCCCGGGGCAGGGCACTGATCTGGGGGCACCGTGACGCGTGAAATCCTGGCAGCCACCCACCCAAGGCGGTGCCATCCAGACAGAGTGTCACTGGGGATCCAGCGCGGACCTGGTGTCCTGTCCACAACCAGGTGCAGCGAGGGCAAGGGGAGGGGGAGGCAGCGCTCAAAGTCCCAGAGAGGTGTTGTCTCCCATTTCCTGGTCTTGCTTTTCTGTCACTCTTGTGCTTCTCTGCCCTCCTGGCACCCGGCAGACAAGGTCCTGCCAGAGCTGATCGAGCCGTACGAGCTGCGGGCGGCGAAGCTGCGCGAGTTCTTGGAGGACGTGAAGCCCTCGCTGTGCTACGACATCGTGCCTCTGGCCGACCCGTTCGGCCCCTCAGTCACAGACCCCGACCTGCAGTGCCTGGTGGTCAGCGAGGAGACCCGCCGGGGAGGAGAGGCCGTGAACAGGAAGAGACTTGAAAATGTAATTCCCACGCTGGAGCCTGGTGGGCTACCCCTGCCTGCCCTCTCGCCCTGCCTGACGTTGCCTGGGGCTAAATTTGGTCTCAATTCGCGCCTTCCCTCTGCTGGATTCTCATGGCTGACAGCCCTCGGGGCTCCCTTCTCTCATCAGGGTCTCCCTGAGCTGGCTCTTCATGAAATCCAATTGATGAAGGACCCTGACCACAGTCAGAACGAAGAGGAGAAGATCAGCTCCTCCAGCCTCCGGCAGAGGCTGCTGGGGACACTGCTGCAGCCTCCGCGGGTGAGGGGTTCTAGAGCCACAGGTGCAGTGGGAGTGGTGTGCCCAGGAGGAGGGGTGGGAGTCTCGGGAGTCGAAGAGTTCAGAAAGGCTGCCTGCTGCTCTGCAGGCCAGGGCCTTTCATGGCCATCTCCAGGCTGGGGTGTCAGGATCCTTCTCCAGCAAAGCCCAGCTCTCTGTCTGCTGCCACAGCTTTCGTCTTTCCCTTAGCAAGACCCAGCTTTGCCGTTGCGCCCGTATGTGATTGGCCTGACTGGGGGAACTGGGAGTGGGAAAACCTCCATCGCCAAACTCCTGGGGCACCTGGGTGCATTTGTCATCGACGCCGACAAGCTGGGCCATGCCGTCTATGTCCCTGGTGGCCCAGCCTATGAGCCAGTGGTGGCGGCCTTTGGGGCAGGTAGAGTCACTGGAGGCTGTGGGGAGGAGGAAGGGGAGGGAGGGGTGTCCCAGAGAGCCCTGGCCTGTGCTCCCCACCCACCCTATGGGTTTCGGGCTCCCCAAGTGTTGTGTGTCCCATGTCAGAGCTGCTGGTGGGGAAGGATGAACCAGGCTGCTGTTTACCTGGGAAAAGCTCTTCCCTGTCCTTTTCAGGAGTCAGGTGAAGAGCTGATAGGTTAGGTCTTACAGCCCTTTTCTGCTGCGAGCCTGTGCCAAAGCCCTTTCCTCAACCCAGGCTTGCCACAGGGACGGGATTTGTCCCTCCCAAACCTGTCGTGCTTCTGCCTTGCAGAGATCCTGAACAAAGATGGAACGATTAACAGGAAAGTCCTTGGGGCCAAAGTATTTGGAAACCAGGTAAAAGGTTAATTGTAAAGACTTAATCCTGTGAGTGGGGGGCAGTTCTCCTCCTATGCCAGGGGTTTTTAGTTTTCAGCCCTTTGAGATGATGACATCTTCCTGGCTTTATTTCCTGACAGTGGCATGGGGACAGGGTGGGACAGATCCATCTCTGTAGCTGAGTCAGCAGCTGTGCTGGATATGTTGCTTTTGCCCTGCAGCTGCTGCTGCCTCCCTGTTTCCGTCCCTGTCCCCATTGCCATCCCCGTCTCCTCTATACCATGCTTTTCCTTCACCCAGCTCAGAGGAACAGACCTGACATACCCAGACCCAGTGCTCTTTGCCCCTTGTACCCAGGGGGGCTCAGTGGCACCTGGCCTTTGCAGGTGCTCAATCTGTTACTCTGCTGCTGCCCTAGGCCAAGGTGGAAGCAGCTCAAAGGGTTCCCCGGCTGGAAAGGTTTCATATGGGACTTGCTGCACAGGGAGCTTGCTGTGCTGTGGAGCAAAGTACCTCTCACAGCAGAGACCGAGGTCTCTGATAATGGCAAGGGCCCTAATGGCAGGACAAGGAAAATTACAGGAAAAAGCACCCTGACCTTGGCTGCAGGAATGGGAGCCTCCAGCCAGCGTGAAAACTTTTCTTCCTAGTGCTTGGCGATGGGCTGGACCCACCCCCCAGCTTTAGTGGGTCCTTCCTGGGTGTCCCCTGACTGTCCCCAACTCTCCTGGTTGGCTGCCCAGAGGTTCTGAGGGCAAGAGACCAAATCTCAAATCCTGCTGTGGTCCTTTCTAGGAGCAGCTGAAAAGCTTGACGGACATTGTGTGGCCCAAAATAGCCCAGATGGTGAAGGAGAGGGTCAGGGAGGCTGATGCTCAAGGTAAGGGGGGCAGCTCTGTGACAGCCTCAGCTCAGCAGTGAAGTGTATGCATTGCAGGAAGGTGGGACTAAGCCCAAGCTGCTGCCATCCCTGGCCAGGCACTGAGGTTCCTTTGTTCTGTAGGGAAGGCGGTGTGTGTCCTGGATGCTGCTGTGCTGCTGGAGGCCGGCTGGCAGGACATGGTCCATGAGGTGTGGACAGCCATCATCCCAGAGGAGGAGGTGGGCATGCCCTGGGCCCCTCACTTGCTGCTGGGGCTGGTCCTCAGCCTCCCCCCAAGCACCTGAGTGTCCCCTATGTCTCTGCCAGGCTGTGAGGCGCATTGTGGCTAGGGATGGGCTGAGCGAGGAGGCTGCTCGCCACCGGCTGCAGAGCCAGATGACCAACAGGCAGCGGGTAGAGCAGTCACAGGTGGTGCTCTGCACCCTGTGGGAGCCGGACATAACCCGCCAGCAGGTGAGCCTGGGGTTGCTGCAGCGCCAGGGATGTCCTGAGTGATTGTGACAGGAACCAGAGGGCTCAGGGCTGTGCCGTGCCTGATGTGCCTCGGTGCGCTGCTCACCGTTGAGGCTGCCTCTGGACATGGCCACGGAGAGATGGGTGATTTGGGGGATGTAAATTCAGTTGGCAAGGAAGAGGAGGTGTAAGACCCTCGTGGGACCCTCGTGTGACACTCCTACCCTGAGCTGAGGTGCCGCTCACCTTATCCGTGGGCTCTGAGGTGTCGCCCCGGATGGTTCTCTGGCAGGTGCAGAAGGCCTGGGACCTGCTGCAGCAGCGCCTGAGCCCGGAGCCCGGCCCGTGAGGGACCGTCCCACATGTTCCCGTGGAGGTCCGTGTCCTGCCACCACTGCCCGCGATGAACCGGCAGACGGAGCAGCGCAGGAGCGAGACCACTGGCCTCGTCCAGCCCCGGCGAGGGTCCGGGGCGTCCTGCCGTCCCCCGGTGAGGGGCGACCCCGCAGGGCTGAGCCCCTCTGGGTGACAGTAAAGAGGCTAGGTTGCTCCTGCAGTGCGTGTCCGTGCGCCGGTGCCGTACTCAAACCCGCGTCCGCAGAGGTTCCGGTGCCCCCGGCCCCTCCCAGCTCCCGTTACGGCCACCGGCGCTGCGAGGCTCGGTGCGGGACTCCCAGTGCCAAGGGCGCGCCCCGCCAGGGTCCCTCACCGGGGGCGCGCGCTGGTGACGTCACGCGCATGACGTAGGCGCGCGCACGCGGACGCTCCGGGGTTGGCGCGGGCTCCCCCTGGCGGGCCGCGTTCCCCGACGGCCTGCGCGGCGGTCACATGACCGGGCGGGCGGAAGATGGCGGAGCCGCCGGGCGCCGCGGCCGAGGACTCGTGGGGGAAGGTGGGATCGGGATCGTGTCGGGTCGGGTCGGGCCGGGCGGGGCCGCGCTGCGGGTGCTGCGCTGGGGCAGGGCGGCGGGCCGGGCCGGGCTTACGGCGGTTGGGCGAGGTGAGCGCCGGGCTGAGGGTACTGGGGCGGGGAGCGCACAGGAGTCAGTGCCTGGGTGAGGGGCGATGGCCAAAGGCCGCAGCGGAGCCGCAGCTCGGGGGAGTTGGGTGCTGCTCGGGCCAGGGGACTCCGGGACGCGGGCCGCGGGCCGCGGTCGCCGCCCCAGTCCCGCTGATGTGTCTCCTCCGCCCGCCGGCCCCGAGCAGGTGGACGCGGCCTACGGCGACAATGGCCTGGACTCTGGTAGGTGCCCGGCCCGCGCCACCCCCGTTCGTGGGTGGCAGCGGCTGCCGAGGGACGCCCCTCATGTCCCTGCGCCCAGTCACACCCCGCGCTGGGCACTGACCCGGGGGCACTCTTCTTCCAGCACTCTTCATGGAAAATGCCCGGAAAGGCAGCATAGTGTCCCGGGCCAACAGCATCGGCTCCACCAGTGCCTCTTCTGTCCCCAACACAGGTGGGGTTTGTCTTTCATGACCGCGGGTTTCTGTTCCTGGGGAATCCGGCACGTGCTGGGCTCCAGGTCTGCCCAGCACCGAGAGGGTGAGCGTGGTTGGGAAGGATTCCTATCCTGAGGAGGAGGAAGGTGATGGGAACAGCATCAGGGTTCTGTGGTTTCCAGTAGGGTTTGGAGTTGAGAATCACTCTGGTTTTAATGCCTTCCAAGGGAGCTCCCAGCATCTGCCTCCTGCCCAGCTCCCCAAGGAGAGGGAAAGGGCTGCCAGGACCCCTTGGAAGGCTTTACTTTGGCCCAGTCTGCTGTAGCTGACTGGGGCAGGGGCTAATGGTGGGCCTGGCTGCAGCTCTAGTGGTCTCTTAAGCTGTCTTGTGCCCTTCCTTGTGCCTCTGTCTGCCTCAGCCCCAGCCACACTCTGTCCCCACAGATGATGAGGACAGTGACTACCATCAGGAGCCCTACAAGGAGTCATACAAGGACCGGCGCCGCCGGGCACACACCCAGGCCGAGCAGAAGCGCCGAGATGCCATCAAGGTGAGGCGAGAGGCAGCAGATGCTGCTGGAGTGCTGCTCCCAGGCCGCTCCAGCATTCGGCACTTCCAGCACGTCTGTTTTGCTGCTGGATCTGCCTTCCCTGCACATGTATGTGCTGGGAGCTGCCCTAGCTCTGATGGGCTGTGTGGTGGGAGCTGGGTGTGGACCCAGTGTCACAGGATGAGCCCGCACGCTGTGGCTCTGCTTCTCTGCAGAAAGGCTACGATGACTTGCAGGCCATCGTCCCCACCTGCGAGCAGCAGGATTTCTCCATTGGCTCGCAGAAGCTGAGCAAGGCCATCGTCCTCCAAAAGAGTGAGTCCCAAGGGTGGGAGGGAAGGAGGTGCTATCGATCCCTAAACCTCCTCCCTAGAGCTGTGCAAGGCAAAGTTCAGCACTTCAGAACCTTCCTGTTTGATGAAGCACTGGGGAGCTCAGGTGCTTCTCACCTTCCCCTACCCACCTTCCCCAGGGGAATCGGGTCAGTGGGAGCTGATGGTGCCCTGGTTCAGGTATCTCCCATGGGGATCTTGGGAACCCATGTGTGTTCCCAAATCCTCACTCGGTGTTTTCATGTTCAGCCATCGACTACATCCAGTTCCTGCACAAGGAAAAGAAGAAGCAGGAGGAGGAAGTTTCTACCCTCAGGAAAGATGTGATGGCCTTGAAGATCATGAAAGTGTAAGGGAAGAGCTTTCGGGGTCATACCCTCTTCTTCCTGTTGTCCCCCCACATCCTTGCAGGGCTCTGCAGAGGTTCTCCAGCCAGGGGCAGGCCTGGAGCTTGGAAACCAGGAGCAGGAGCTGGGTGTGGGAATTCAGAGCCAGGATGTGGGAGCTGGGAGTGACAGCTCAGAGTCAAGCGTGGAGGCCTCACTGCTGACCTTGGTGTGCTGTGCTTGTTTCAGGAACTATGAGCAGATTGTGAAAGCTCATCAGGACAACCCAAATGAGGGGAAGAACCAGGTTTCTGATGAGGTGAAGTTCAATGTTTTCCAAGGCATCATGGACTCCCTGTTCCAGTCCTTCAATGCCTCAATCTCTGTAACGAGTTTTCAGGAGCTCTCAGCTTGTGTCTTCAGCTGGATTGAGGAACACTGCAAGCCCCAGGTGAATGCAGGGCTGCAGGGGCACTGTTGCCATGGCTAAGGGGGCAGAGGCAGTGGCACAGGGGTGGCTGTTCCCCCACACACAGCAACTGACTGTGTCCCCTCTCTGTCTCAGACGCTGCGGGACATTGTCATCAGGGTCCTGCACCAGGTGAAGAACAGTGGGAGACGAAAAAAGTCCTATGGAATAAATAAAGGGCCTTTGCTCACTTTTGCTCACTGATGGTTCACGGAAAGCACTTTGGGAAATGTACAGCCAACGTGTAGACAAGAACAAGAAGGACGGACATGCTATATAAGCTTCACGTGAACAACGCCTGCTCTAAGTGCTAATTGGTTGAGGGAGCACCTGAACAGCAACACAGGAGGTGATAAGGATGTGGCAAGGGGCCAGCGTGTATTCTGGGATTTTGTTCAGTTAATAAGAATGCTAACAAGAATATTTTTAGCACAGTATAAAAGGAAGAATGTTTTTAGCAAAGTATAAAAAGCCTTGCATAGTTGTAATAAACGTCTCTCTTTGCTGGAATCACCGAGAGTCTGCACCTCATTTGTTACAAAGAGCCAGCTCTACTAAGCCTCCCGTGTCACCTCTGTGCCCATGGGGACAGGGCACTTCCTGCCCAGGGGCCTGGGTGACAGGCACTACCCTGCGCCCTCTCCCTTGTGGCTGTTTTTAAGGTTCTCTGAATTATTGCATTCTCTCTGAAGCCAAACAGTGGCTGTGCAGACACTGCTGCTCCAGTCAGCACCACTGAATCTTTGTAGGGACTGGGCAAGAAGGGACGGGGAAAGGTGGTGTGGAGCAGAAGGTGGGGGGTAGAATGTCTGGCTCGGGCAGTGCCGTGGGGTTGCCTCTGCTGCTAACTCTCCTTGCAGAGCTGATCCCAGACCAGCCCCATCCCGTGCCCTCAGGCCTTTTGACAGTCTGGCTGCCCCCAAGGTGGGGAAATGTGACAAATGCATACTAAAAACGATGGGTTCCTGGTGTAGCAGTAGGAACTGGTTCTCCCTGACCCCCTGGGCTGTCCCCTGCCCCTCTGAATCAGCTGTTTTGAGTCAGCTATTGCATTTTGCGGGAGTCTGGCAGTGCTGACAGCAGGATGAGCCCATCAAGAGCCGGGAGCTGTGGCCCTGGCAGCACATACTAGGGCTTTGTTGAACCCCAAGTGCTACTGCAGGCATTGGTCCCTGGGAAAGAACACAGGAAGTTCCTGTGAGTGCTGGAACGTGTCTCCTTTTCAGAAACTCTGGCTGTACTGCACAGGAAAGTTCTGCAGCTATAGCACAGCGTGGCCATGTGCATTTGCTGCTCCTCCTTAGAACTTTTATACACACACACATACCTGACCAGCCTCGATCTGATTTTTTTTTTTTTTGTAAATTTTGAAATGGTCTCAAAACACTGCCTGCGCCAGCTGTAAAAGCAGCTGCTCTCAGGGACATGTGACCCTGTCCCACGCCCAGTTTAGGTCCCGGCTGAGGGTTGGTCACTGTCCGGAGTGATAGGACAGAGTGTCAGCAGCAGGGTTTATTCTCCATAACCATGTTTGTGATCCTGCTGCAGGAGCACATCCAGGGAATGTTTATTTCAGGCAGTTTTTCCAATGCTGAGGAGGGAGTGCTGCCTCCTGCCTTGGGAAGAGGATGTGGAGTTTTACAGACCTCACACATGAAAATGACATATTTTTCTATTGGGAAAAATAATTAAATAAATGTTTTAATGATTTTTCTGATGCTGAGTTCCTGGAGCCGTACCACAGAGCTGGTGGTTTCCAGAAGCCCATTCTAGCCCCTGTGGCTCAGGTTACCCTCTCCTGGCCCCTGCCCTCCCCACCCCTCAGGACCTAAACCCTGCCCTGACACACTCTGAAGAGACAAACACCACAGGGATGCACAGCTGAACCAAAATCTGGTGTTTAATGGATCATATTCTCATATGTCCACTCAGGCACATGGCAGGAAGCAGCTAGAACACGTACAGAGCTCTGCAGCCCAGACAGTCCCTTGCTCCCTTTCCTTACTGGAACACCACGGACACAGAACTAGTGCCCCCACATCCCTTTTCTTACCAGAACAATAAGGATTTTGTACCACACATCCCCTCAGCCCCATCAGACCCCAGCCAGGCAGCTCCCTGCAATGTGGGGCAGGAAAAAGCAATATTCCACAGCAAGGAGAGGGCCAGTGCCAAGTCACTCCAACCCACCACCCTTCCAACTGCAAAACATTTTAACACAAAAACAAATAAATACACAGGACAAACCCAAGTCTTGCAGAAGAGAAAAAGAATAACCCAACAACCGAGTTCCAGAAGCAGCTCTGCAGCAGCAGCTTCTCCCCAGAACAAAGGCTCCCCCAGCACCTCACACAGTCGCTGGAAGCACAACACCGTGGTCCTCATCTGTCTCTATCCCAACCTCCTCCTGCATGGCACCAAGCGATCAGAACAGGCTTAGGTTCAGGCTCAGCAGCCCTGGGCAGGGCCCAGCCTCGGTACTTACAAAGAATTGCTTCTTGCTCTTGGGGTACCCCTCCAGGATGGCATCCAGCAGCTCGGTGGCCTGGCAAGACAGGGCACGTG
The DNA here is from genome assembly GCA_013400915.1 of Pardalotus punctatus. NCBI lineage: Eukaryota > Metazoa > Chordata > Aves > Passeriformes > Pardalotidae > Pardalotus > Pardalotus punctatus. Next base: position 8,930 of record VZTX01034323.1, on the reverse strand, counting down.
AGGGCTGTGGGCAGCTGTCCCAGCGGGGCCATCACTGCCCGCCCGCACCACAGCCGGTACCATCCGCTTCCTCCGGCGCCACTCCCGGCGATACAGCTGCTGCTCCCGGCACACCTGCCAACAGCACCAGGTCAGAGACCCCACAGGGCTGCCATGAGCCCGGGTCAAGCAATGTCTGTAAGGGAAGTGCTGGATGCTGGCAGAGGCCCAGTCCAGACTGGCCCCGGATTCAGACACAGCAGCTGTTCACCTTCTCTTTTTCCTCTGGAGTTACGTGGTTGGTAGCAGATTTAATCCTCTCAAGTTTCTCCGAGTAACTGGCACAGTCCTTCCTCAATGTCTCGATCTCCCTGGCCATCTCAGGGGTTGTCATGGAGCTGTTCAAGTCCTTCAGTTCTGGGAAGATGGCACCGATCACCAGCCAGGCTGCCAGCTGGCACCAGGGCACAGCTGCCCGTGCCCTCGGGGCCCCCCCGATGCCGCGGGACTCCCCGGCCAGGCACACTCACCCGCCTCCAGGTGCCGGCAGCTCTGCTGCAGCGCCTGCAGCTGGGCGGAGCGCGTGGCAATCTCCCCGTCCAGCCCGCGGAGCTCCGCATCGCTGGCAGCCGGAAGCTGCTCCTGCGGGGAGCGGCGCGTCAGGGTTGCGGGGTAAGCGGGGCCAGCGGACGGCGGCGGCCGGGGCTCACCTGGTCAGCGAAGTAGATTTTCTGCTTCCCGTAGACTTTCTCGCGAACGCGGCCCTGCTGCGCCAGCTGCTCCAGCGCCTTCACCACGGCCTGCGGGACGCGGCGTCAGCCGGGCCCAGGCCCGCCCCGCCTCAGCCCGGTCCGGCCCGGCCCGACCCTGCCCTGCCCTGCTCACCGCCTTGCCCAGCCCGTGCTCCCGCTGCAGGTTCCCGAAGGCATCCTGGGCGCTGTACGGGCGGTTCTGCTCCCGTAGGTACCGCAGCAGGACAGCAGTGGCGCCTCCTGCGGGACCAGCCCCGGTCACCACGGCCTTCCGGGGCCGCAGAGGCCGCCCGGTGCTCCCACGACATTCCCGCACTCACCGCCCGCCGCGGCCTCCCGCCCTTTGCTCATCCCGCGCCCCCGGCCCTCCAACCCCGCTCCGTTCCCGGTTGGCGCCGTTTGCACACTTCCGGCGGCCCGTCTGCTCACGGCCAACCGGGCAGAGGGCGCGCGCAGCCTGTGATTGGCGGGAGCAAAAGAGCCACACCTCCAAGGCGGGGCCGAACGCGCGCCGCTCCGGTACGGCCCGGGGAACAGGGCGGGCATACGGCCCGGGACGGGTCGGGCCGTGCGCCGCAGGCGAGGGGCGAAGCGTCGGCCGCAGGGGGCCGGACCGGCAGGGCTGCTCCGCTCCCCCCTGGCAGGCACTCACCGACCGGACCCGGACCCGGTGCTCCCGCCGCGGGGTGAGAAGTGCAGCCCCCTCGCCCCCCACCTCTGCACCGGACGCGGCCAGCGAAGGGGCTCGAGCCCGTATGGAATAACCCGTTACCGACCTCCCCTTCCCGGCTGAGGCCGCCCCCCCTCCCCCGAACGCAGCCCCCGGCACGGCCGACGCGGTCGGACAGGCAGTCAGACAAACAGCAGCCGGTAACGGGATCCCTGACGAGGTACGTTCTTGGCTGCACAAAAGTGATCAGAACCGGGTCTATGGCTTAGGAAAAGTAATGGGGGCTCTCAGTGGGCAGAGGGGGGGTGACTCGCCCTGGGGTCTGCTGGTTTGTTCACGGGACCGAAGCAGGCATGAGCTCCTCAGTCACTGGCGGTCTGGGCTGCTGTCCCCCGTCCAGTTCCCACTGCTGGGCTCTGCCTGCAGAAGGCTGGATGCAGCAGTGGGCGCAGGAACACACCACGGCCCTGGCAGCCCTGCTCCACCTCCTCCTTCCTCCAGGAAAACTGCCGGGGGACACCTAGCCTTGGCCCTGCCCACGGGAACACACTGGAGCAGCACAGGGGTTTCTAGCAAAGTGTTAGTTGGCTGTTAACAAAGGCTGTTAGTTCAGAAAAGCAACACAAGAGCAGGAGCTACATTTGGATGTTCTTGCAGGTGGTCTGGTGGTCACAGCAGGTGTCTTATTGCCATTGAGCTCTTACAAAACAGCATCACGAGGAGCTGGAGCCGAGGGAGCAGCCAGTGCAAGGAAAACATTGCGGCTGCACAACATCCACAATGGAGCAAGGGACTTGGTTCCACTTGGAGTTGGATATTGCTGGGAGAGAAGACTTGGATTTGTGCACATATTAGGAGCAGGGAGCAGCTGTCTGAGACAGAACAGCATCGAGTCCCAGACACCACATCTTGAGGAGCTCCATCCTGTTCCCCTGGATACACCTCAGCGCCAGAACTCAGTGCACAATTATCCCTGGCGATGCTGTCAGTCCCACTGGACTTGAGAGCTGCAGACACCAGATTTATTGTCTTAGGTGAGAAAGTTTGGAGCAGGCAGCATCCTGTCAGACAGCGGAGGGTGATTGTGGAGCTATTCCATCAATGCCTCTTCTCTACAGATTACCAGTGGCCTTTATTTTAAAATCCAAGCGAGGCTACAGAGTCACAAGTCACAGTGTGTACCCAGCCAAAACTGGCTGTCACATCACTCAGACCCACAGGAGACGATTGAGAGAACTGTGCAAGGCTTTTCCTTCTAGGATTCCCTCCATGATGCACAATAGAAAACCAGAGGGAATAAACAGGATGGCTTACTGGCCCCGGGAGCCAGTGGGATCCAACTGGTTCAGCTCAGACTGATCCAGCAATTCAAAGTCATCCCCTTCGGCATCGGTGTCCAAGTCCAAACTGGCTGCTCTGAGGTGAGTCTTTGCCCCTCTCTGGGGATTGGTGCTGCGTGAGGAGCCTGGCTGAGTGGCTCCTGACAGTGCCAGCTGGATCATGCCCCTGGTGACAAAGCCAGCGATGTTGTTGGTGAGATTCTGCATCGATGGCAGTGTGCCAAATTCCTCCTGATCGTATGGGAGCTGCAGATCCTCTGTCCCTTGTGAGCAGTACGCCAGGCTTGGGATCCCAATACTGGTGTCATCTTCATCATCTATGCCAGTTGCTTCTGGGTTTATGGAAGGGAAGTCAGGGAGATCCCTGGCAAAAGATTCTTCTGGGTCACTGTGACCATCCAGGTCTGCAAGAGGAGAAAGTGCTTTAACTGCCAGCACCCACCCAGCATCCACAGGCCCAGGCTGGAGCTGGGCCAGCACCACCCCTGGCCAGACTGTCAGGAGCTCACAGACCACACTCTCTTCAACTTCCCTCTCCCCCCATCCCAACTGTTTAGATCCCACTGACCTCCCAGCTCACTAGCAAGGAATGCTGGTGCCAAACCAGCCACCTGCTAGAGGGGAGCACCTGCACCCACAGCCAGACTGGCAGAGCCGGATCTGCCTTTGCAGAGCTGCTGCTGTCATTCCACTCAAGCACCACAGGAATGAAGGAGAAGGCTTCAGGTCTGAACAAAACAGGCAGCTGCAGCTCATCTCCAGCAGCAAGGCCAACATCAAACAGCCAGACTTCAATGACAGAAGGTAACACATTTTCCCTCCAACCCATCACACTGGTGCCTGCTTGGCATTCCATGCCTTCCAGAAGCTGCCTGTTTCCTCTCACCTTCTGATCCCTCTGTCAGGGGAGTCTGGCCCCTTGAAAGATTAAACATGCCATTTTCAGTATAGGAAACCTCAGCATCTGAATGCTCTGAGTCAGAGATGGTAAGTTCCTTGGCGACCATGGAGTCATCCAGCTTTGAAATAAGAGATAAAATTGAAAACATCAGCACTAGAAAGATTATCCCTGTGCCTCAAGACAAAACAGATGATCCAGTGGCCTCCAGCTAAACCTAGCCCTCACGGGAGACTGTATCTGAGGCTCATTCACATTTACTGCACAGCCCAGGAGACTGCAGCTGGCATAAGCAGCTCTGGACATCCTTTAGTGGGACAGAATGGGAAAGACCTGTCTGAAAGGAGAGTGTCTTCATCTGCTCTCCCATCACTCTCAGCTACACTGTGTTGACACGCAGCCAGATGCTGCATGACCCCACAGTGTGGTTTGTTCTTTCCAGCTGAGCTCTTTCCTCTCCAGATGCTCCATTACCTTGGGGCAGAATGCAGCCAGCTCCTCTTCGCTGTCACTCCCATCGTCTGTGGCCTCATGACCAAGGGCCCGGCCACGCACTGTTAGAAACCAGACACAAAGCTGTTACTGCTGCTGGAACAGGGCTCTGTGCAGGACCAGAAAACCCCGAACTGGGCATAACAGAGCAGAGCCAGCTCTGTTCCACAGCAGAGCCGTGATTGTTTCTGACTGCGGCTGTGGCAGGTTTTTTGCTGAGACGAACATGTTTAGAACGCCCTTGCACAGAGCCTTTCCTCCTTTTCCTATCATAGAGAACACACAGTTCTGGCAGCCAAGAACGGGAGCAGCTCAGTGCTGTGAAAAGCCCACAGCAGCTGCTCTTCCTACGAGATGGCTGCAGTGGCATCTCTCTTCCCAAGGCAGTTCCAAGAATTTGCCACGCCAGACATGCAGTCCTACCGCCCACCAATGCCGGAGCCTCTGTTCACAGCCCATTTCAGGTACCAAAAATGAAGGTCTGAAACCTTGGGGCCAGAAACAGCACAGAACTCACGTTGCCTCTCCCGCTGCCTTGCTATCATGTATCCCCGGACGCTGAAATCCAGCCGCTGCAGCGCCGGCTCCAGCCGCAGGTACATGCGCTGCCCCAGCCTGTGGTACACAGCAAGGGGCCACAGCAGGACGAAGAGCACTGGAGTGAGTGGGAATGTGGGTTAAAAGGTTGTTCAGGATGCCGCTTGGCAAACATCCTGCCCATTTCATGATGCAGCACAATACACAGAGACCAGCAGATCTGAGCAGAGGGCAGTGCTGTGGAAGGCTGTTAGAACTGGTGCCATCACCTCTGCCAATTTAATAAAATTGAGAGGCCAACCTGTTAGTGTTCAGATCTGTGGTTACTAAGCACTCAAACATGTTCTCTCCAGACCAGACTTCGAGTCCTGGTCAAGAACCACCACATTCCTGGCAGAATGTATTATTTTAAATTTTAAAGCCATTCACACGAGCTTTTCTTTTGAGCAGAGGAGCCCCCTTCCTCAGACATTTGGCACCCACTCATCTTTTTTCACACAGAAGTCTGTATTGGCACAGAGATTTACTTACACAGCAAGTATGAGAGCAAGAGCCCAGGGATATACCGGCCCAGGACAGCCAGGAAAGTGAACACTCCACACACTAGAAGGCAAAACTGAAGACAAGGGAGACAGTGAGTTTCCAGGGTTAAGCAGTAGGTTCACTCACTTCTTGATCATCTTAGTCTCTGCAAATTCTGGGTCAAATCATTGTTCCAAGGAGTGAAGCCTTCACAGCATCCAACCACCTGCTCCAGTGTGGGCACAGACACAGGATATTTGCCCTCAGCGCCACAGGCAGCTGAGGCCTCCTGCCTTAGGGCAAGAGGAGCTTTCCAAAGCAGGGACACCAAAAGCAAGGAAGAGGCTGAACAAGAGAGCGCTTCCAGATGAAGTGGACAAGGGCAGGATCACTGTGCTACACGTTTCTCTTTCCATAAATTCAAAAAAAGAAGAAAGAAAAGGTTTGACACACTTTCTCAAACTTGAAACGCAGTGAGGAGACAAGTTGGAGAGACCCTTGAAAAGCCAGAAACCTACAGAAGAAGTAGCCACACTCACTTCAGTGGTGTAATCCACACATTGACACTCACTTTCTCCTCCCTCCTCCACAACCTGATTATTCTGCCTGTGCTTTCCATTCTTCCCCACCACCTAAGAGGCACGGTGTTGTGGGAGACCTCCTGTGGCAACCTCTCATCCAGGAACACGTTCAGCCAGTGCTGGAGGCCAGCACAGGAGGATCCTTGTGGTCAGCAGAGGCTCCACACCAAACAGGTTATATCTGATCTCTGTACATTCTTACCTTGCCAGGATTTTGCCTCTTGAAAACGAAGAGATTACTTAAGAAGTTGGTCCCAGTCACCCATCCTTCAGCCAAATGATGACAGAGCTCTGGCACTCCAAGCAGCCGAGGGTGGACATATCCCCAACTGCAGTGAGGGCAGAATTTGGGAACAGATATTGCTGCATGAGTGTCAGTGTTGAAGTCCCTTGTTACAAATACTCGTCTCAATGCTTCCTTCTGTTCCCGCCCAGCACGGAGCTCTAGAGATGAGGGTCACCTGCCCTCCAAGCAGTGCCCTGCCCAAAGTAGTTCATCTACAGCCCCTCTAGCAGCATCCCAGTGCTCCCACAGCAGCTGAGGAGCAGGAATTTCAGTCAACAGCCTGGACTAGTTCCCATGCTGGTGGAGGGAGTGCACAGTGCAGAGGCAAATCATGTGAATCTATTTACTTTTTCTGTGTTTATCTGACCAACTGCAGCCTCCAAATGTTCAGCATGAGGTCTAGAAGGAGCCTTGCACCTCACTTCATATACTCAGTCACTCTGGAGGCCTTGAATTGGTCAGTTTTGTTAGTGCTGCTTAACTGCTAGTCACGAGTACCCGAAGGTTAGAAAGAGCAATTCCTTTTGTGCTTGGGCCTCTTACAAAATTAATAAAGACAACTGTCCTTTGGCACCAGCTGAGGTGATTTAATCCCACACAGCCTGGCAGTGGCGGCAGGAAGGTGTGCCCAGAGAGGCAGGTGTGAGCAGTGAGGCAACACCTCAACATTTCTCAACCTATTATTAATGCTGCAGTCAGATCAAAACTATGCAGGAACAACTGCTGGAACAAGCCTGTTAAATATTCCCTATCAAGTCTCAGAAGACTTCATTAATTCCCACAGAAATGCTGTTTTTCTGCTACTGGAGGCCCATACAAGAGGAATTGCTCCTAAGGCAGTAACTCTAACTTCAGGGGGCAGGGAATCAAGCAAGCATATCTGGAGGCTGGTATGAAGGCAGAGTATAATAAAACGGCTTGGGCAAGTCAAAAACTTCTCACGACCACCTGAATGAGTCTGGGTCTCCGTCTGCCCTCCATCAGGCAGCTCCCAGCTCCCTCCTCCCTTCTCCCCCTCCTCCTTGCCCGAAGAAGCCAACATCCCAAGCATGTGCAGGTAACAACACAGTATCACAGCAAAGTATCACAGCAGAGGAGTCAATTAGTTTCCTACCTCTCATTGTCTAATTCATCAGGTCTTGCCACTAAAATATTAAGAACAGACACTACATTAGTTGCAAGGAATTTGCCATGGGAACGCTTAGCTCTTGGGATTTAAGTAAAGCTTTAATGAGCTGGGGAACACCTGGAAAAGACATTAACTGTAATTACAGGATGGAGATTCATCACTCCATAACAAGTCTTGAGCGTGTACGTGTGACAGTACAGGACTGCAAGTCTCCCTGTTGCTCTTTGGTGTTTGTTGGACACTAGAGGCTGCCCACTTCCCTCTCCCCTACTCCCTGCACACACCAGCTGGGGAGAAGGAACAGCCTGCAGTCTGGAGGCATCAGGGATTAAGGCTTTTGATACTTTCTCACCCAGGCTGGGACTTGAAAAGTGACCAACGGACATACCAGCCACCCTGAGAGACAACAGGGATGAGGAAGCTGGACAGACATTGTTTCCTAAGAAGTCTGAGCCAAGATTTGAAACCGAGGAAAGCTTTAATGTCTTCCCAGGAACTACAGAAAACACAGATTGAAGCAGAAAGCTGGGAGCTGAACTTTCTGGTTAGTCAGGGAACCAGCCCTGGGAACATGCAGACCCTCACACTGCTCCAAACTAACCTGTCCATGCAAAGCCAAGGGGCCCCAAGCCGCTCAGACTAGGGGTGTTCATCAGTGTATTAATGTCACAAAGGAAGGACACAACTGCTTTGGTTACTGAAAGCTGAAGAGTAATTTCATTAACAGCGGTTCAGGTGCCTCTTCTGCCAAAGAAATCTCTGATCAACAGCAAGGCTGGGACTTGTCTTCATCCTAAACTGGATTATTATGGATACTGAGGAGGAATCCAGATGAGTTCCACATATGCTCTAATTTCTCACTCTGGTACTGAATGCTCAGAAAGTGAATCACTGTCTCAAACCTGCACTAGGTCACGTACAGCCTGTGGTTCAGGATTATAAGGCAAATACCAGTGTCACAAACACAAAAAGGACTTATGTTTACACAGGTTAGAATTTTCCACCTCCAGGAAGAGCATGCCTGCAGTACTCTTGCTGCCTTCTAGACCCTCAAAGCAAAAGGCCCAGGTTTTGACAGTTTAACTCCAGGCAGTGCAGAGCCTGTACTTGTGGGGCTAGAAACAGGGCTTGATTTGCTGCTATGTGCTCAAAATGCTGCAACTTACCACCAATTTCTGGCCAGATTTTGTGCTTCCACTGATCTAGACACACTACTACTATGAGGGTAAATGCAATCAGGAACAGCAAACGAAGGGAAGTCAGAGCAAAGAACCTGTGGGGAAGAAATGAACCAGTCGGTACTGGCCAGATCTGTGTAAGACACAAAGGGGTAGCACAAACCAAACTAAAACCAGTCACTCAGAGGGAAAACTCAGCACCTGCTACTCAGTCACCACCCAGCGTGCCCCGGGGGCAGCTGCCGGGTGACCCTGGTGTGCTCGTGTTCAATTCTCCCGGGACAGCCCTGCTGTACAGCTCCTGTCCCAGGCAAGCTGTCCTCCCTGCACTGCCACAGAGCAGGCTGGGTTTTCCCGGTTAGTTTGATGCTCTCAGGTACAAGGAGAGCAAGCGGACAGGGACGAGGCTGCAGCAGACCCAGTGCTCCCACGTCCCTCCTGTCCGGAACGGAGCACGGACCAAACCCGCGGCCCCTCAAGGACCGTTCCTCCCCGGGGGCAGCTCCCGCCCGACTCCCGCAGCCCCGGCGATCGGGGCTCGGCGGGACGTGCCTCCCGAGGCGGGA
>VZTX01034311.1:0-39126 GCA_013400915.1 Pardalotus punctatus | reverse complement strand
ACCCTGCTGGCGCGGGCCGAGGCGGGCAGCCCCACGCCCGGACTCTTCAACACGCCGCCCCCCACGCCCCCGGAGCTCTTCGGGGACGACTTCAGCAGCTTCCAGCTGCTGGTGGAGGTGGCCCTGCAGAAGGCGGCCGAGCTGGAGCGGCAGCGGCAGGGGGGGCAGCTGTCCCTGGTGCCTCACACCGAGCCCCCCGGAGCCTCCAAATAGCCCCGGGCCGGGTCCTGCAGGGTGCCCTTCCCGGGGGGCTGACCTGTGCCTCGCCCCCACAGCCCATCCCAGGAGTGGACTCCTGCCTCCCGAGGGTCTGGTGTGTCTCGGCAGCCAAGGCGGCAGAGGAAGGACTGTCCCACCCGCCATCCTCCTGCTGGGAGATGCCCTGGCTGCCGAGGACGGTGCCCCAGGTGTGCAGGGGACTGTCGTGACCAGACCTCGGCATTGGCACTGCCCTGTCCTTGCCGCGCGGCCGGAGCGGTCACTGGAACTCCCCTGAAAACCTGCTGATCTCCTCCTCTCCTGCAAACAAGGGTCCAGCCAGCACCGTTTCTTCAGGGAGACAAAGAGACAACCTATTTTTTTTAACATTGGTGTCTATTTTAAGGACTGTGGATGAAGAGCTTTGTCTCCTAAACCTCTGACCTCCCACCTTCAACCCCCCCCTCTTTTGTTTTTGGGGGCCCTTTCTGTTTCCCGGTGCTGGCCAGGGGCCCTGCCTTACCCAGGGAAGGGCAAAAGACAGACAAACTGGAAACATGGAGTCTGTGACATTTTATCATGGAAAAAATAGGACCCTCCTCTTCCATTTTACGGTTTTCTGGATGCTGCCAGTAGAAATCTCTATGGTGCTGTTTAGCAAGTTTATTGTTTAAACACTTTGCCTTTGTGATTTATTACATGATTATTACTTTTTTTAAATTTTATTTTTAATCTATAAGCATTTCCACAACTTCCCCATGTTCCCCTTGAGTTCCTGCTGAATGTGTGCACGCTGTGCCAGGAGCAGTGAGCGCGTGGCCGAGCCTGGGCAGAGCTGAGACTGTGAATTTTGTACCCGACTTCATTTCCCCGTTTTTTTTTTGGTTTTTTTTTTTTTTTTTAGATTTTTTAAATTTTTTTTTTTTATAAAAACTTCGGAAAGAGGCGTGGTGCGGGCAGGGTCATGTGCGTCCTGCAAGTGCAGCCCGGGGTTCCTGGGAAGCAACGCTGGGGAGGCGGAGGATGGAGATCTCGCTGCCTGTCCCCTCCCTCCTGCTCCCGCTCGCCAGAGTGGCTGTGCGGCGCTGGGGACCTCTAGTGACAAAGTGCTGTGTGCTGGCAGCTGCGGGCTCCCGGCCTGGCCTGGCGGGTTTGGGGCTCGGGCAGGTTTTGGGCTCCGGGGCAGCTCCTGGCTGAGTGACGCTTGCTGTCCCTGGGTGCTGTGCCAGGAGCAGGCACTGCTGGTGCCCTGTGGGATGGGAGTTAATGACTGTGCCCTGTCCCGAGGAACACTAATCTGTAGGTAATTAGCCAGATGAGTTGATGAGCAGAGGGGGTAAAGCCGCAGGACCGGGAGCTCTGTGGGCCTGGGGGAGAGCACTGGGAGTGAAGGGCTGGAAGGGAAAAGCACTGATTTGGGGGACTGGTGTGTTCCGACCCCCATTTCTTCACAGGGAAGGTGCCAGGGGAGGGGGGCTGCAGGAAGGCTTCCCAATAGTGTCACCCTGGCAGGTGCCCTGTGCAGTGCTGGGGTGGTACCAGGGCGAGTGGGTGCCCATTTTCTGCCTGTGACTGGTCCCTCCCTCACCCCCACCTCTGCTTCTATGTCCAGCCTTTGCCCTTTGTCTCCTTTCTGGGGAAAATCCTGAATTTTGGGACTCTCTCTTTCACCTTGTCACCCCCCTGCAGCTCTGTCCCTTGCCCCAGGGAAGGGAGAGTCTTTTTGGCCTGTGCCCTCATCTTGCCCCAATCAAACCAAAGTGGTTTCCTTCCCCTAGAGCTGTGGCTCTGCCAGGGGCTGCTGCCCTGGAATGGACCAGAGGGTGGGGAGGGCAGGAATTATTTGAATTAAATTTATAGAGAAATAACAAACTACTGTAAATATCTTTCTGTTTGTTTTCCTATTGTCAAATAAAAGGTTTTTTAGTTTTGATTGTTTTTTTAAAAATACGAGCTGTGTGTCACACTGGACTGTGTTTTTGGGGGTGCCTCTCTTGAATCTCCACCAGCAGGAGAAATCCCTGGGCCTTTCTGGAATAGCACCACTCTCCACGGGCTGCTGGGGCCTTGTGCTTGTGAGGGATGTGGCATGGGGCACGTTCCCAGGGAAAATGGGGGGCAGGGTTTTCCAGCACAGCTCGGGGGTCTGCCCAGGGACAGAGGGTCATGGCTGGGTTCACCACAGCTCAGCTGCCCCTCCTGCAAGCCCAGGCACCACCTGGGGGCTCCTGAGCTGCACAGTAGGGCCGGTGCCCCGGCTGGCCCTGGGGATCCCCAGGCGGGTCTGGCAGAGCCTTGGGGACCTGCACCCACCAGCAGCCCCGGGGGGCCCAGGAGATGGTGCCGATGGACAGTGTGGGCACACAGAGGTCACCAGTGGGGAGGCACCACTCTGAGCCCCCCACACCCCCCCATCACCTCCCCGGGCAGCAGCTGGGACTGGTGGTGCTGGGAAGGGGTCCTTCAGTGGGACCCCCAGCCCTTGCCCCAGCCCTGCAGCCCCCCTGGCCCTGGGTTCTGCCCCAGGCACTCAACAGCCTCGATTAACGTGACACTTCCCACAGTGGTTTGGGTTGGAAAAACCTTAAGGACCATTCAGGCCCACTGCCTGCCATGGCAGGGACACCTCCCACTATCCCAGGTTGCTCCAAGCCCTGTCCAACCTGGCCTTGGACACTTCCAGGGATCCAGGGGCAGCCACAGCTGCTCTGGGCAGCCTGTGCCAGGGCCTCCCCACTCTCACAGCCAAGAATTCCTTCCCAATATCCCATGTATCCTTGATGTCTGTTAATGTGAAACCATTGCCCCTCGTCGAGTCCCTCCATCCCTTGTCTCAAGTCCCCTCTCCAGCTCTCTTGGAGCCCCTTTAGGCACCGGAGGGGGCTCTGAGGTCTCCCCGGAGCGTTCCCTTCTCCAGGTGGAACACACAGCCTTTCATACTTCTCACGGCACTGCCAACCGTGCCTCAAAAATCCCCACGAGTTCGTGAGGCTCCGGGACCCTCCCCGGCAGCTGCAGCCCCACGGCTGAGGCGGGGCGGGTCCGGGCTGTGCCCCAACAGCGCAAGGTGCAGGGACCCCTGCGCACCCGCAGGTCCCCGAGCCCCCGGACTTGTGGCCGGAGGCAGCGCGAGCCTCCCCGCCCGGATGGTGCCGGGATGGCCCCGCTCGATGGGGGGCCCGCGGGGGATTGCCGGGCATTCCCGGGGAATGGGCACTGCGCGGCCGGAGCTGTTCCCGGGGGAGCCCCGAGAAGAGCCGGGAGCGGCCCCAGGCACGGGGACAGCCCAGGGCTGCAACGCCGGGCCGGGCCGGGACCGGGGCCACAGACACAGGACAGGGGACACGAGCACGGACATGGACACGACACACGGACACCGGACACGAGACAGAGGACACAGGACAAAGACCGGGACACAAACCTGGCACAGGGACCCCGGACCCGAACCCCGCACTCTCCCCCAGCCCGGGCGCTGCGGGGGAACGGCTGATGGAGGCCACGCCCCCAGCCCGCCAGGCCCCGCCCCCTCCCGGCGGCATCACGGCCATTCGCCGCAGCAGCACGTACTGTGCTGTGATTGGCTAGCAGGGCCGTCACCCCACCCACGCATCATCCCGGAAGTACTTTCACACACGGCCTCACCCCCTGTATCCACTGGAGGCGGCCATTTTGTTTCACCCGCCATCTTATGGCAGGGCGCAGCCATTTTGTTAAACGTCACGCCGCTCTGTGATTGGCCAGCAGCAATCTCGTGACACCACCAACCCCACGTGATTCCAGACAGCCCCGTGATTGGTTGCCCACGTCCCTCGAGTAAACAGGTGGATATAAGGTGTGGATATGAAATTGTTTATATATAATAAATAAGTATTTGTGTTAAACATATATAACAAATAATTTTTAGATTTGTAAAGGTGTGTTTAAACATATATAACACATTTTTCTACATGTGTTACACATACTTATATGTATATTCATATAGAAGTAACTTTATCTCTGTATTTGTATCTGTATTTTAATATATGGAGGTGAAGTTAAATTAGTGTATAAATTATAAGAAATAAAAATATATTAAAATTAGTATTTACAGCTTTATAAATTCACTTACATGTTAAAATATATACGCATATATATACAAATACACATTATGTAAGAACATAAATATTACAATCAATCCTAGCCTAGGGCAGCAAGGATCGTGTGCCAGCTCTGTGAGCAGCAGTTGGGAAGAGTAAATGATTGAAAAACAAAAAATAACCCCCACCTTTCCTTGGTGTTCCCCATTTCCCTGCTCGAGATCCCTAAACCTGCACCTTTACAGTCCGCCCCCCAAAGCCCAGAGCACAACCCAACAATGTCTCTGCCTCCAGAGAACATTTAGGTTTGGAAAAGGCCTCCAAGAGAAGTCCCAGGTGCAGCCAAACCCCACCGTGCCCACAACCCCCCATCCCAGCTGCCACCTCCACCCACCTTCCCAACACCTCCAGGGCCAGGGTCTCCCCTCCCGCTCTGGGCAGCCTGACCACCGTTTCCATGGAGGGTTTCCCTGCCATATCCAGTGGAAACCGGCCCTGGAGCCACCTGAAGGTGTTTCCCCTTGTCCCACGGGAGCAGAGCCTGCCCACCAGCTCTAGCCCAGTTTGAATCCTGGCACAGCCCAGCTTTGGCAATTTTATGGTTGTGGGCAGAGACCTGGAGAGCAGCGCCCCTGGACAGCCCCAGACAGCACACAACGGGCACCAGGCATCATTCAGGATTTCACTTTTATTTATTTTTTGCCTTCTGGATCACCAACACTCTCACTGAAACCTCTGGGATTCCACCTCCACCCCCATGACAGTAGCACACAATCTCCCAACTTGTTCAAATATCGGAAGAGGGAAAAAAAAAAAAAAATCCCCAGTGAGATCCCTCGGGATGGGACAAAAACCTTCAGTGTGAGAGGGTGGCAAAGAATCGGAGGGTGGTAGCTCTGGCTCCGAGGAGCCAGACCAGAAAGGAGACCTACAAAGGGGAAAAAAATGGGCTAAAAAATATTTAGCAATCCTTCCTCCACCCAGAGAGCAGGGAGATAAGGAAAAAATAGTCATCTGCTTACACACAGGGTATATATTTTTACACACACTTGGACACACATCTAGATATAGTACATGTAAAAATATATGCTATACATCTGCCCACCCCCGCGGCGGCGTGGGCAGGATCCGTGTGTAGGAATTACTATACAGGTACTACTAAGTGTATATGTGCATATGTACACCCCCTCCTCCTGGACACACCGACCCCACACCGGGACGCTCCTCTCTCAGCAGCCATCCAAGGACAATGGTGTCGTAATGGAGGGAGGGAAATCAAAGTGATGTGGCTCGTGCTCTGCGGTCCTTCAGCTCCGCTCCTGTGCCCAGAGCGGGGTCCGGCTCTTGGGATCCCCTGCACCAGATTTATTGCACATTTTGCTTCTGGGCTGCGTTTCAACCCCACATTCCACAGCCCCGGCGTCCTCTCCCTCCAACAAACTGAGGCTATGGCCAGCTGTCCCCATCCTCCCCCTCCCCACCATCCCTGTCCCACAAACACAAAGCCCAGGAAGGCTGCTGGCTGGAGAGGGCAGCAGGAATACACACCACGGGCATTCTCTGCAGGGACAGGGGGGTCCGGACACAGGAACCGAAGCCATGCAAAAGGTGGGAGAACGGGAGCAGGAGGAGGGAAAAATAAAGGATGAGAAGGGCAGAACAGATCTGAGGAGGAGGAAGAACACAGCATGGCAAGTGCTCAAGGCTTCGTGTTTTCTTGTCCTCTTCTTGTAAACAAGCTCGTAATTCTCAAGAGATATAACAAGTAAAAAGACTGAAGTTCCAAGTCAAGGGGCTGGAGTTCCCAGGAGTCTGTCCAGTCCATTCAGCGACACCACAGCCGGGGAGAAAACGAGGGGCATTTTTTCTTTTCCTTTTTTTTTTCCTAAATTTTTTTTGTTTGTTTTTTTTGTTTTTTTTTCTTTTTTTTTAAAATCTTCATTACTTAAAGCTGAGAGAGAAAAAAGCCAACTCAGGAGCCCTTTTCAAGGATGGCTCATGGTCTCTAGACTGAATAAATCACACTAGTTTCGAGAGAACCTTTTTTTTTCCGTTTAATGACTTATAAAAGCCGCGGGCTGGCCGTGGCTGGGCTCAGAGGCGGGTCTGTGCCTCGGGGACGTAGATCTCGATGCTGTCGGCGCTCTCGGTGGCCGAGTTCTGCCTCACGGACGCCGCGCGCTTGGCCGCCATCAGCCGCTTCCGCGCCTCCTGCCGCTGCTTGTCCGAGTCGGAGCCTTTGTCCCGGCTCAGCTGCGATTTGGACTTGGCCGGCTTCTTTGGCACTGGAGGGGGTGGTTTCTTCTCTTCCTTTAGGGAGACAATAAGGAAAAACCCAGACCTGATATAAACGTGCGCAGCTGAGCACGGCGCCTCACAGGAGGGACTGGGATCGTGTCGGGAGAGCCGCTCTGGAGCAAGATGCCCCTCAAAATCCTGCCCCACTTTCTACAGATTTTGCATTTCATGGAATTATAGGATGTCCTGAGTTGGGAGGGACCCACAACAATTATAGAATCACAGAATGGTTTGGGTTGGAAGATCATCCAGTTCCACCCCCTGCCATGGCAGCGACACCTTCCACTAGACCCTGTCCAACCCCGCCTTGGACACTTCCAGGAATGGGGAGTCCACAAGCCAGAGGGTTGATGATCCACAACCAGGATCACAGATCCAGCTCCTGGCCCTGCACAGACCCCCCAACAACCCCACCCTGTCCATCCCTGGCAGCGCTGTCCAAACGCTCCTGGAGCTCTGGCAGCCTCGGGCTGTGCCCATTCCCTAGGGAGCCTGGGCAGTGCCCAGCACCCTCTGGGGGAAGAACCTTTCCCTGATACCCAACCTGCCCCTCCCCTGGCACAGCTTCATGCAGCTTCCATGAGCAGGGCCCTTGTGGAGTTCACAGACTGCCTGGCCCAGCTGTAGCTCAGAGCACAGCACGAAGACACAACTTGATGTGGAACTCCAGTATTTTAATAAGCCATCCTGCCCTGAGCCACAGTCCTGCCCACCCTCACCTGCAGGGCCAGGACAACACCTCTCCTGCATTTTACAAAGGTTCCAGTTGTTTTTTACATTACTTAGGCACTAGGGATAGCTAAACCCATCCACATAGTGTTGGAAACTAAAGGCCCCTGCACCACTGCTCACCACTGTAGGCTCTTTCCATCCAACACCTTTTCCCCTTGTTCAAAACTGTTCCCACTATTACTCAAAGGGATGGCCTCAGTGCCTTGCAAAGCTGTGAGATTACACAAGTGCAGGATGGCAAAAGCCCTTGAGAGCCTCTGTTTGCAGACAAAACCAGACCTCAGATACCCCAATTGTGTGCAAGGTGCTCTGGCCACTCTCCAGTGCCCCTCACTCACCTTTCTCTCCGGTGTCTCTGCCAATTGCCAGCTGTTAGCTTTGAGGTGGTACAGCTCGTCAAACTTCATGCTGATGTCTTCAATGGACAGCTGGAGGAGATCCCAAAATCCAGCCAAGTCCTGGGCTGTGGGTCTGGGATTGGCATTAGGGTTCTAGAAGGGGAAGCATTAAACACACCCTTTCAGAAAGGGCACACCCAGCAGAGCAGTGTGCACAGCATGTTCAGCCCTTTAATGTCTGCCTGCAACCAAACCCAGCGAGAACCCACAGGAGACACCAACCCTAAAAAACATGAACACAGAAAACCATAATTTACGGCCTAAATAATTTCTGCCAAGCTCAGGAAGCAGGTCCTGACTGCACTTCTCCTACAGCAGAGTAATCCTGCACCAGACACACTGTGTTGGCACTGACCCCACAGCAGGAACCTCCAACAGCAAGTGCTCAGCATGGGAAGCAGAGCCACAACACTGGTTTCTCACATAGAGACCCTGATTTCAGGGTGGGAAATAATGGAAATGGACACACAGCTTTGATGCCTGGATGTGCAGCACTCCAAGAAGCCAAACTGAACTTTCATGAACAAAACTATTTTGCTGCATTTCCCCCCAAAACAACCTGAAAGCATCAGTACTTCTCAGGCTGAGCAGAAAAATTTTAAGGAGCTTAAGTTTCTTCTAAGAACAGGATTTTCCCAGTTCCCAGACAGCTTCAACCACCACTGCAGACCCTGGAAAGCATGGGATCAGATCTGAGCAGCTCACACAAAGCTCTGCTGGTGCTGCTGCTCAGCTGGGATCAGCACTTTACGCCCTCCTTCAAGTCTCTCCAAGATTATTTCATGTGTAAAGGGGAATTCACCTCTGAGGAAGTTTGAAAAATCCGTATTACCATAAAGCTTGAGGGGAAAACCAAACCACAGATTCCATCAATCCCCATTAGCCCAGGTCAGCTCCGAGCAAGGGCAAACCCCTGCATTTCCTTTCAGAGATCAATTCCCACTGCTGAGTGACCTGGGGACAGTGCCACCAGCCACACACGCAAATGGAGCACATTTGGTCAAGAGCAGGCTTTTCAGACAGTCCCCCCTATTTTGGCTCAGCCTCAGGGGTTTGCCTCAAAAAGCCCTTCAGAAGCAGGAGGCACCTCTGTGCTAACCCAGCCCTCCCCCAGCCTGGCACTGCAGGCTGTGGCTGCACTGGCTTTGTTTTCACAGGGACGGCAGCCTGTTAACACCTATGTCCCCTGTAGTGCTGTTGAAAGAGAGGCATCCTCTCAGAAACAAGGAAAAACAGGTCTAGACTCACC
Source organism: Pardalotus punctatus (assembly GCA_013400915.1). Taxonomy (NCBI): domain Eukaryota; kingdom Metazoa; phylum Chordata; class Aves; order Passeriformes; family Pardalotidae; genus Pardalotus; species Pardalotus punctatus. Next base: position 30,175 of record VZTX01034311.1, on the reverse strand, counting down.
AAGTTTTGCTCACAGAGGCCATGGAATTGCTGGAACTTCTGTGACATTAATAACTGTGCACTGCCCACTGCACTCAGGACTTTTCCTAAGACTGTAGGGGAGGAAAAAGAAAAAAAGGAAGATGACCTGCGTAGAACAGACTATTAATTGTAGCAATGAGCTCCAGTGTTTCTGGAGCAAGGAAACACCCGAGTCATCAGAAAAGGAGTTTCAGAGATGCTCAAGGCTCTCAGGGATCAAGATGTTTGGAAACTACATTTGTCTATCATTTATTATTGCTCCTTCTGGCATGCCAAACACAGACCTGGCTGAAGACATTACAACATCCAAGCTGGCAGAGAGCTCCTTAAACTGCCCTCAGACCCTGGAAGGAGCCACCAGCACCACCTCAGCAAGGTCTGTGAGCACCTGCTTAGAGATCACACCCTGCTGTCCCAGCCCTGCACAAGGGAAGGGTGACACAGGGACCACTCTCCAGCCTCCCTGTATCAGCAGGGATTGACACATGGGCCAGGGCTTTTGACACCCACGGCTTTATGGCGCTCTCAACGGGATTTCCAAGCAGTCTCTGGGCATGGACACGTTCCTGTGCTCATTACTGGAAATACAGTCTGGGCTTTTGCCTCCCAGAGGCACGTTCAGAGCCCCATGTGCCTGCAGCTGTATCATCTGCAGGGACCACCCGAGTCCTGCCCCTGAGCCCGCTCAGAGTTTGGGAAATCCTGGTGGGACAAGTGCAGCCTGGGCTCTCCCACCCACCGTGGCTGTGGTTACACAATCACCCAGCCTGCTCCTGGCAGTCACAGGAACAATGCCATGCAGGTCTTGCTGTCTTTTCTTGCTGCAGGTCAAGCCAGGCCAGCCCCGAGGCAGGGAGATCCCTGTCACAGCCTGTCCCCCAGCAGCCAGGGCAGCACCTCAGGGAATCGGATTAGGGATTAGGTCCCGGAGCCCCAGTAGTGACAGTGAGCTAAAACTGAGCCTCACCTTTGTTTCACCTTTCTCAGGTATTAAAAACATCAAAACCAGGCTCTGCACAAAGATCCTGCCCTCTGCAGCCTCATCACCAACTCCTGTCACTGTGTATCCACCACAGGCATGATTCCCACTGCAAAAAGCCCAGGTTTTGCCAAGGCATTTGAAAATAAAGGAAAGCTCAACTGGGCCTGAACCCAATAAAATCAATTGGCCTTGTGTTCCCCTCTCCATGCTTTTAGTGTATCCACACAAATTCGGTGAGGCTTTCCCATGTGAAGGAACCTCCTCTGCTATAAACACAAGTTCATCAACTGAACTGAGCAAACAAACTCAGAAGCCGTGTTCCTTCTGCCCCACTGCCAGCTAAGCTTTCCCCTGCCTGTTTGAGAATAATAGGTGAGGGATGGAGAGATCCCACAACCTCCCTGAAAGCTTTTTCTATTTAACCTTTTTTAAGATTAAATCCATTTAAGCTTTTAGCAGTATTGAGCGGTCAGAAGCCGCACCAACACCTGCATGTCTTTTATGCCGCATCACAGCATTAATTCTTACTCTGTTTGCTACAGGAAGTTACCTTACCCTTTCCAAGGAAAAAGCATTCCTTGTCCCATCCTCATCTCCATGTTCTGCAGGCTGCCAGCAATTTCACAGAACCCCAGAATGGTTTGGGAGGGAAGGGACCTTAAAGCTCATCTCATTCCATGGGCAGGGACACCTTCCACTGCTCCAGCCCCTGTTCAACCTGGCCTTGGACACTTCCAGGGATGTGGCAGCCACAATTTAACTACCCGAATTCTCAGCTCCAACTCCTTCTCGAGGGAGGAGCTGCCAGGCTGTTGCCCACACCCACCTTCCTCAGAGAGATTGTTCTCTTTGGTCTCCTGGTCCATCTGGCGGCACCAGCCCTCCAGACGCTCGGTCTCTGCCTGCAGCAGCTTCAGGAACCAGAAGCCGTCCCGCCGGCAGGGCCCCGGCTGCGCCGGCTCTGATGGCAAAACGGAGCTCTCGAGCCAGGGGTCAGGAGGAGGGAGAGCAGAAGGCTCCAGGGCCGGGTCGTTGTTTTCTCCATAGGAGAGGTTTCTCTTAATCTGTGAGGGCTTGGCTGGTTGCCTGGTGGAGGCATCAACACCAACGGAGTTGTTGTGCTGGGGGCACTCAGCGAGGCTTCTCTCAGATGATTTACAGCCGGAGTTATTGGGCTCCTGCGTGTCAGAGTCTGTGTCCTGTTTGGAGGACATGCTGCGAGAGTGGCTGTTTCTGGAGGGATCAAAAGCCATCGTTCAATAGCACAGCTCGGCCTGGCTGGCCTCCCACACCGACAGCAAAATCCATTTGGGTTATGGCCACAGCAGAGCCTCTCCCTGCCCCTCCTCACACACAGACACACCACACACTCAGACAGACAGAATTATAAGGTTGTCTGCTTACTGCAATCGGCCGTTCAGACGAGAGGACTGACGCGCATCTATAATTACAGCTAGGAATTTTTTATTTTTTATTTAATTTCAAGCTCCCATTGATTTGGCTGTTAGAGAAAAAGTGCTTTTTGCAGTGGGTGTGTGCTGTGGAGGAAGAGCTCTCCGTGGGCCCCATTCAACACCACTCACTGGCACAAAGCAGGGAAGAAGGTCTAAGCACAAGTAGGGGAGGCACAATTTAAAATAAAAGGAAACTGCACAAGCTTGCGTCTCACTTACCGCCACTCGTCCTCTACCTGTACCCCGATGGACTGGAATTTGGTGGCTGGTGGAGGAGGCTCCTCTTTTGCCACTGGCTGAAGGCAGTCAACCTTATTGAACAAGAAAAAATACAGACAAAAACAGACACAAGAACTTGCGGCTAGAACCCACGTTAGTCGACCAGGAGTGTGCACACACACAGAGCATGTCGACACCACACGGGAGGGCTGGCTAAGGACAGGCAGAGGCTCCTGCTCAGCTCTGCTCCCACCTCAGGATCAGGGCTGTGTCCTGCCAGGCTGCCACCACCTGTGCCAAGAGCTCTGGGCTCTGCCGTGTCCCTGCGCCTGTGGTGTCCCACATGGGCAAGGGCCACAGCGTTCAAGGGAGGACAGCAAGCTGACTGAGACTGACAGCAAAGCCTCTCTCCCTGGGATTGACACCCTCCATGGCTCTGGATAAGAGGGTTAGAAGGTTTTAGGAAAGAAACCCAGGTGGCTTGGGAACAAGCTCAGAAAAGGAAGAGGAAGGCAGTCAGCCTCTCCAGTGCATCTCTCCCCTCACTGCCCTTTCAGGTGTTCTGCCCCCACCAGGGAGGCCTTCACTGTCACCTGTACTGAACTGGCCTTGTTCTAAAACTGATGGCGAGCTTGTCCAGCACACACAGAGCAGCTCAAAGCTCAGATCCTGCACTTGGAGCTGCCCAAGATCCCCTCTGCAGGTAACTGGCACCTGGGACAGAACCAGAGCTCACAGCCACCTCTAACTGAGAAACTTGTGCCAGAGGAGGACACAGCCCCAGAGGAGGCAGTTCTGCTGGCTAAAGCATGGATTTACACTGTTCACTGGCTTCTCATTTGACTGTGTAATCAACAGCTCATTTCCATCAATTCCCAGAGTTAAATGCTTCCAGGAAGGGAAGCACCAACCTGCTGGGAACACTGGGCAGCAAGGGATTGCTCCCTCCTGCCTGCAGCCCTGGGACCATTTGGCACTGCAGCAGCCCATCCTACATGGATGTCAAGCAGAAGGGCCCACCTCTCAGGAGATAACTGTCCCTAGAACCATGGTGGGCAAGGAGCAGAGTGATGAGAAGCAATATAGAGTACAGAGCACAGACAAGCAGCAAAAGGCCTCTTCAGAGGGACTCATCCAGTTAACATGGTCCCTCTGCTCTAGGAAACATTTTCAATTTGTACTAAAAGAATGTACTCCTTTCTGGGATGTTAAGGGAAGGTGCTGCTGTCTCCCACTCTGGGAACACAGGCAGTTATTCTGACAAGGCAGTGAGTGTCTCTTGCTATTCTAAGTGAGCCAAGATGCACACCCGGTCACAGAAAAGGCACATGCTAAATGGATGGGGTAAGGACATTCTTTGGGACAAAGGAGAACAAACTATTCCATACTTGTATTCCTATAGATGACAGCTTTCTTTTGGGGATATTCTCCACTTTAGGCTCTTCGTTAGTCAGAGTCCCTTTGTCACTTTTCAAAGTTGCATTTTTCTGAGGTAACTCTGGAGTGTCTCTGGCTGGAGTCACTACGCTGCCCCTGGTCACGCTGGGTGTCCTGGTGCTGTCCAAGCTGTCTGAGGAATTGCTGAGCCCCGACTGGCTGGTGACCTCGCTCTTGTGGTCCTGGCTGTCCAGGTAGGTGTCCTGCGCCGACTCAGTGCTGCTCTGCACAGTGACAGAGATGAACGGCTTGGACGTGGTCCGAGGTGGGACAGGAGGTGGAGTCTTTTTATATGCCACTAGGCATGATGAACCTGCAGGGATGGAGGGGGGAGAACGGAGAACGCAGGAGACAGGTTGGAGGGAAAGAGATACAGTGAAAGAGAGAGAAAAAGCAGGTCAGTCACGACATCCAAGAGGAGCCTCCAAGCAGCAGCTGGAGGCAGAGGTGCAGATCCAGCCCACAGGCAGCAGCTCACACCGGGGACCCACACCAAAGCATAGGGGAAGCGAAGGCAGAGCCAGAGCTAGCTTGCAAAAGAAGTCAAAAGGAATACCATGATGTGCAGAAATCTGGAAATGGAAAAGAGGGATAGAAAAGCCTCCCAAGAACGCTACAGGGTTTGGCAGGTGTAAGCCTCCACAGTGGGGAAATATTCTTTGGCTAAACCCTATGTTTTAATGTCCTAGTACAGCCAAGGGTCTCAGCTCTTTGTCCCATCAGTTGACAAGTTTCAGTGTCTGGATCAGGGTGATGGTTTTTCCTATAAAAATGGAAAGAAGCCATAAAATTTTTTAGATGTTGATGGCAGGAACACATGTTTGAAGCCCCTGACAAGCTCAGCTACTCCACACCAGGGGAAAAGACATTGTCTGGAAGCAACAGCCCAAGACTGACAAGGCTGCTAGTCCATGGCCCGATCCAAGTGGCAGCAAGGCTGGAGATGGGTGCCCACCAGGCACGGAACATGCATACCCTACGTGTATGGATGGACAGGTGGCTTGCCACACAAAGCAGGACAGCAGCCACAGTCCCATCCTGCTCCTGTCTCTGGCTGGACAGGATGGAAGCCCACCAGTGAAAATACATATAAAATCCATGTGGATCCTGCAGCAGCTGTGTTTAGGCCCTCAGACTGCCCTGGGTTTGCAAGCCCCTGAGGCCACAGTCCCACTCAGCTGCTGTCCATGCCCAGGCTGCACTGAGCAGGGCATGGCTAAGCACACTGACCAGCCACTTTCGTACACACAACTGATCCCCTTTGTCCCCCTACCCCTGCACTCCTGGTCCTCCCCAAGTCACCAGACTCCCTTTCTTATCCTACCTTTGGTTCCTCCCATTAAGTCCTGTGCAACCCCAGGTTGCTTTTCCCCTGCATCCCACAACAGGGAAGGGATGTTTCAGGTGACCAAGCTCCTGTTCCTGCCCAGGCAGATGACTGTGCCCACAGTGAAGCCTGAGCACACTTGGGGGGCATCCAGGAAGGGGATCTCAGCTGCCTCACCATTTCCAGTGGGGCCAGAGCCAGTCCTGAGCATCCCTGGCAGCCACATTCCCTGTGGAGCAATCACAGAGCTGCCCCACGAGCCTTATTGACAGTATGTGGACATGCCTGCATTTACACATCCCACTATTTACCATATTAACAGCTAAAGCTCCACTTCAAAGGAAGAACTAAAAGGGAGGGATTACAGAGATCTGTTTCCAGCAGCATTTCTGTGTCCAGAGATGCTGAGCAGCACCACAACAGCACCGTAATGGCGCTGCTGGCACAGGAGGAGCGAGAGGCCTGTGCAGGGCTGATAACACAGCTGCCTCCAGCCTGGATCTGCACAGGAGCTCAGGAAGCATCAAATGCATCCCAGTGCCCTCAGGCTACTACACCAAGTCCAGCACAAACTGAGCAGTGTCCTGATGGCAGGAGAGCAGGATCCATCCTACCACCGACCACTCTGTGACTCACAGGGGTGAGGGGTCCCGCAGTCCCCCTGCCAGGGCTGCCCCACCTGAGCACCATCTCCAACAGCAATGCCTAGGCCCTGACTCACACATCCCATTGCAGTGGGGCAGCACAGGAGCAGCCTGACCAGAGCCATGGCAAAGGCAGCCCTGGATCAGCTGTGTCTACACCCCAAAAGAACAGGCTGCTCATGTTACTGCACCAGGGCTACAGCAAGTTAAGAGCCACACGAAGTAGCAGTGGTGAAAGAATGTCACATGTCCCTTCAGTTAAATACCTCCACATGGCTCCTTGTCCTCCCCCAGGGACAGTGCCCAGGGTACCCTGCTACCCCCAGCCCCATGACATCGTCCTGCTTGGAGCCAGACTGGCCACAGCACTTGGTGGCTCGGCCGGCATGGCCACCATGAACTCAGCCCAGCTTTCCCAGCTGCTGTGGACACCACCAGGGCTGGGACTGGGGAAAGGAAATCGATGGCTATTTGACACTGAACAGCCTGTCCAGGCAAAACACGGGGAGGGCACAGCAGCCCAGAGAGCCTCTGGGGGAGATCAGTGGTGTTCAGAGTCAATAAGCCAGACCCAAAGTCATTCTCACCTTCCAACAGACAGCATGAACTGTCTGTGCTGCTCTGTTAAAGGGGGAAACCACAGTGTCCCCTTGCCTTATTCCTGGGATCCCTTCATGGCACCTGGCTCGGCTGAAGGGTGGCACAGGCTCTGCTGGAAGGGAAACACCCAGGACCAACAAAACACACCCCTGTTCATGCCCCTGTGCTCAAATGGTTCACTCAGTGAGCTACAAAAGTAAGTCTAAGGCTCTACAAAACTTTGCAAATGACAAACACAAAAGGATCAGGAGCTTTGATGAACTGGGGGTGCATTAATTAGTGCAATTGCAAATTAACCCTACTGAAGCCCTCTGCAACCATAAACCAGGACTTCTGACTGCCCAACGAACTCAGAAACCACACCTCCCCTAGGAGGGGTTTCAAAAACCAAAGTCAGAGCAAGTCCACCCAGAACAGTCTGTCCTTGGTCCTCAACACATCTCTGAACTGAGGTTCAGTGTTTCCTGCATCTGTGGGAAGAGACAAATCCTGAGGAAGACAAGAACATCCTAATGTTTCCATAGGAGCTGCAGGCAGCACGCCCTCCTGGCTCCGAGGCCAATCCCACCAGTCAGGAGCATTCCAGTTGCTGACTTACCCCTCCAAAGGGGTACAGCTCAGCACAGCATGGATCTGCTCTGGACTTGCTGAAGTCACAGCCTATTATATTTTAAAATCAGCTCATGCTACAATGGGGAACAATTCCTGTAGGCACTGGAGCAGGACCTTACTCTGCGGGACCACCACCTGTTTGCTTGAGAACATCATCCCTGCTCCAAAAAGGTGCAGAACAGCAGGAGAACATAGAAGTTGTGCTTAAGCTTCTAGCTTTGCAGCACTAGACTCTTCCTGCTCACAGGAAGCTTCTAAGGCTTATTTCAGCAACCAGTTGGAATTCACAGCGTGCTGTAGATGATTGATTTTGGGGAGGAGGATGTTTGTTTATAGTCTTCCCTCTGAGATAATTTTTAGAAAGCAGCAAGTTTCCAAATTAACACCTTGCACCTGTCCTCAGGGGCTTGGGCAATCCCCATGGATGCAGCCCTGGGCAGAGGAGCTGTTTGCAGAGCCTTACACAGAGAGTTCTCTGGACCCTCAAAATCCAGCTGGGCATGTTGGGATCCTCTCCCTCTGCTTCCAGAGGCATTTGCTTCTTGGAAGACTAAAAGTAGAGTCATAAGAGAATATTAAATCCAGCCCCCGTTGCCACCCCACCAGGCTGGTACCTGCTCAGTACCTGGCAGCACCACCAGGATCACAGCCAAGGTATTTGGGGTCAGATTTAAGCACCACAATTGCCCTCAAGTGCGTCTGGCCTGAGGTGCCAGTGTTCTGCTATTGCTGATTCAATACAGCCTGGTGACTTTTCCAATCATTCCAGGAACTTCAAGGACCTACTAAAATCACCCTTGCTTTTGTTAAATCACCTCAAAGGCCCCCAGCCAGCTGTGAAGGCAAGTTCCCTGGCCCTCAAACATCAGCAGGGCTGGCTGCCATCCCTGTCCTGCCCCACACACCCCCCTTGACCCATGGGAAGGGCTGCAGGAATGACCTCATTTCCTCACACATAAAACAGAATGCTCTGAAATAATCTCTCCCTACAAGACAAGATCATTTGCCTTTAAAATAAAACAACCATAGAATCATCTTGCAGCAAATAGCATCAGTGGCATTATCCCCTCGAGATTCCAGCTGCAGGGCTTTGGGCTGGCCTTTGCCACAGGGTCTCCTGGCTGGAAGGAGCTGCTTTGGGAGGCAGTTTCCAACAGCAAAGGGAACTGGAACAGCTGCATTCCAAGCGACCTGACCTCTGATTTTCATCAGCTTGAGGAACATTTCAAGGTTGGAGCTGTAATGAACTGTAGGATGTTTTATTTGTAGAGAGTCCAAGTGAAAACAAGCCCCAGTGATAATTACTACCGAGGGCAATACGGACACTTACTGATTTTATGGCTCACAACAATCACTTCAGACCTCATTTTTCGCCTAAACCAAAATGTTTCTAGTATTTACAGCCATGGCCACAGCACACAGGCCTCCTTGACCCAATATCTGGCTCGCAGAGAATCTGCTTTGAGTATCCTGCACACTGAAGGTCAAGATACCTGTAGCAGTTAGAGGCAATGCTGAGAAGCCTACACAAATTTTGTTAGTCAACAGCAAAATTACAGAAGTCAGAAATCATAGAGGGACCTTAAAGTTCATCTTTTTCCAGTCCCTCCCATGCAAAGGGAGGCCTCCCACTATCCCAGGTTGCTCCAAGCTCTGTGAGACCTGGCCTTGGACACTTCCAAGGATCAGGGGCAGCCACAGCTGCTCTGGACAGCCTGTGCCAGGGCCTGCCCACCCTCACAGGATGATTTTCTTCCTAGTATCTAATCTAAATCTCTCCTCTTTAAAACAATTTCTGCTTATCCTATCCCTATATGCCCATGTGAAAAGTCACATAGCTCCCATATATTTCCATTGTGACATGATTGGAAATTCCTGTGAAGATGTCACCTCTTGTTCTGACAGAATGACTGTCTCTAGAGTGCTGGAGGAGATTTAAAAGCAGTTTTACAGTAATTAAACGAAACAACTCCTGGAAAGCAAAGTCAAGTGACTGCATTTATTCAGAGAGGCAGTTCATGGAAATGCTATAAATACCTCCTGCCTCAGTGCTTTCCCTTTGTAAATCTCAGTAACAGTGATCTTTGAAAAACTAAAAATCTCACCTTGATACTACAGAGGTAACAGACACTTGATGGTGACCACAAGTGGGCTATGGGCTCTCCTGCCAGTCCTCACTGCGGGGTGACCCCAACAGCAGCAGCATCCCCACAGCACAGTCCCAAACCATGTGCCCGTGGAGCCCTGCAGAGTGACCAGCCCAGGAGAGCCCTTTAACTCTCAGATAATCCAGAGGAACACCATTAACGCTCCCCCAGCTGTTTCTGCTTGTCACAGAGCCCACACACTGCTCGTGAGTCAGAGGACAGAGATTCCCTAGGAGCTCCTCCCAGGCAGCAGCACCAGGGAAGAGCCCTCTCACCTGTCACTGCAGGCCTGCACAAACCCAGCCCACACACCCAAATCATTTTGAGTACTTCTGAAGGAGGTCAGCGGAGAAATTCAACATTCCCCTTGTTATTGCCCCTCCCACCCTCAGCTTTCAGTCCCAGCACAGCTCAGGCAGAGCAGCAGTGTTTGGGTGTGGCTGGAGCAGCAGCTGGGACAAGGGGACCTCTGCAGGCTTGTCACTTGTCCCACCATACAATCCTCTTGCTCCCAGGACAGCCAGCCAGGCCTTAGGCTCTGTGCCATGGGACACCCTCACCCCAGCCCTGGCACTGCAGGCAGAGGCAGGAACATCCCAGCAGTGTTAAGGAGCACAGCAAAGCACAGGTGGGTCTGCAGCAGGGACCAAGGAGAGCTGAGGGGCAGCAGGCTGGGGTCACACCCTGACACTCCAAGGCCGGAGTGTCACTCCCACCATTGCAGCTATGGAAGATGAGCAGCCCTCCCTTGGAGTTGCACCCCAGGCACTTTCCCTGACCCAAACAGCCATGAGAGGTGGCTATTTCCCCTTGAACAGCATCAACACACCTGTGAGATAAGCACAGAGAGGGGAGATGCCCCTCCTGAGTACCACTGCTCCCACACAGGCTGCTCTGGGAGCAGCCTCCATCCAGCCCCACATGTTCCTGACCCTCACTCCAGCTCCCCCTTGGCACAGCCTGCACCAGGTTTGTACACTGCATTTCATCAATCTGGCATTTTGTTACACAAAGAAATAACTTCTTAGCTTTCACCAAACACCTCCTCCCTCAAGGCTGTCCCCAAGCAGCCAGAGAGGCAGTCACAACATTAATCAGACCTGTGCCAATAGGTCTTTGCTGCCCCGCTGGGAAACACTTCCAAGTGCTGGAGCACTCGGTCCAGGGAGCACACAGCTGTTAGAGATTTGTTACCCTTGCTCCTGTTCAGCTCCAGCACTGCCTGCTCACAGCACTGCTGTACCTGCCGAAGGCTCTGCTGGCAGGACTGTATTGTATCGCCCGTGTATCCACCTGGTACTTGGGGTTAGGAAGAAAGGGACTGCCCTGCACTTGTCTGACCAACGCCCAGTACAGCAAGTTCCTGCAGATCACTGAAATGAATGGACATATCTGCAGGAAAACGACCTTCAGCTCAAGGGAGCATCTCTCAAATGCTGCAGTCAGAAGCAAACACAGAAGCAAAGGGCTCTGTCTGAACATCAGCTGTGTGTTTGTAGACTAACAGTAGAGCTCTCATCCAGGGAGCTCTGCAAAATGCTCTGTACAGCCACTTGTGTTCTCTGATCAGCCGTGACTGAGATGCCCTGAGGGAGAGCTGCAGCCCTGGTCACCTCAAGGCACCGCACAGGGTGACCCGGGATGCCTGGGGCAAGGCACAGGGGCACTCAGGGCTGCACAAGCCCCAGCAGCCAGCTCTGATCGCAGACCCAGTCCCTGTCCTGTGAGATAAGCACAGGGAACATTTAACCAGAGAAGGAATGGCTGAGGGCTGTGAACTCTACATGAGGGATTTTGGATTTTTCAATATACCAGAAGTTTAAGTGTCATGGACATGCTCCAATTTGGAATTCCTGAGCAGAGGAATGATAAGCACTGACACATTGAGAGCTAATATACGGGAAAGGCAACGCAGGTAACTTCTTTTAAAAAAAAGCCACTTGTAGGAGGTCACAAATTTAAGAGGCATGAAGCAGCAGAAGACACCCCCCAAGAATGTTGGGGGTTAAAAATAGGGTACCTCACACTGCTGGCTCCTGACAGATCTGGTGACCCCTCCTTTCAGCACAGCCTGCTGCAGAGTCAGCAGGACACAGCAGATGCTGCAGGGAACGCCAGCCACAGGCACTCCCAAACTCAGCTGCAGCAGCTGACACTGGGGCTGCTGTGTGTGCTAGAGGAGACACTGGGATTTCTCCCCACCCGCCCCAATGTGATTGTCAGGGGTTTTAAAGAGAGAGTTGAAGCCATGGTGGCCAGCTCCACCCTGCTCCAGCTCACACCCAGCACGTGTCTGTCTGTCCTGGGGACTCAGACAGGTCTCCAACCCCGGCAGCACACAGCAGCAGCCAAAAGGAGCATTTGCTGCCTCTCCCTGCCCCGGGGTTAATTCATTAACAACCTCCAAGGTCCCCAAACCCAACCATTCTGCCTCAAGAAGTCACTGAATGGGAAGAGAAAAGCTGTGAGCACAGTCCCAGGAGAAGCAGAACTGCATCTCTGACGGGTGGGGGTGCCTGATCCCCAAAGATGGGGTCCCTTGCAGCTCACTGCCCATTTAGTGCTGGCACACATCTTTTCCCACAGACGGCTGAAGTGAAGGGATGGTCCATCAGTTCAGTGCTCCGTTGCTCTGTGCTGGGACTCAGGATGCGCTTATCCCCTCAAAAACCCTCACTAAGGAGGGCTGATGCTTCGGGTGCTTAACACACCAAAGAGGCAAAGTTTAGAGGAGCCCAAGCCTGCAGAGCCCTGGGATCTCTGATCAACAGCCATGCTCCTGGTGTCCACCCAGCCCAGAGCCCTGTGCCAGGAATGCAGCAGCAGAGTCCCCAGCAGCACCCGGGCAGTCCTGCCAGGTGGGCATGACATTCCTCCTGCTGCCAGATCCTTCCCGGCCCCTCCAGCACAGCCAGGGCTGCCAGAGCAGCCCAGAGCTCACCCAGGCAGGTCTGGAGCTCGATCCCCATGGCCATGCACAGCCCTTCCCCAGCCAGACCCCCGGACACACGCACTCTGCAGCACAGGATGGTGAGCTGAGGCCAAGGGAGAAGGGCCAGCGGAATTCTAATCCCATGGCAGGTTTTGTAAGAGTGGAAAGCTTTGGCTCAAAGAAGCCCAGCTAGGCTTTAAGGCCACACCGTTTCTCCCCACTGGCCTTAGTGCAGAGGATGCAGAAATGGGGTCTCACAGTGCCAGGGAGCTGCCAGGCCATGAGACACAGGACTTGCTGCATTACCCAGCAGCCTGTTTGCTACAGACACCCCCTCCTCACTTCACGATCCCCTCACTCACAGCTCCAGGGGGCTCTGACCCCAGCCTGAGGGGCAGGAAGCAGGTCCCTGGCTGCAGCAGAGTGGGGATGCCAGGCTGGAGGGGGTGAAACCTTTTTGTGCATACAGCACCAGGGAACATGGGAATAGGGAACACAGGGAACTCCCAGTGCTACTTTTCCAGCCTCTTGAGAAGGCAGGGAAACACTGCACATTCCCTGCCTGCATATCTGGGCTACACAGCAGCCAGTCCTCTTCAGAGGGCCGTCAGGAAGGGGCTCAGCTCTGAACCATCCATGCCACAGAGGATTTCTAGAGAGGGGCAGGCATTTCCATCAGACCCTGGCATTGGAAGATGTCACATGGCCCCTCCTGCAGCCAGGTAAGAGAAAGCGAGACTGGACAGACTGGAGCACACAGCACCTCACAGAGCCTGCCTGGCAGCTCAGCACCCCACAACTCCCAGGGCTCCAGGAGATACCAGGACCACTTCAGGGCTATATGGACCACAGCTTAGTGACCACGTATCAGCCAAAACCTCCTCAGACAGGGAGATAAGATGTGTTGAAAAGTGCTGCCATAACCCTTTCTGCTGATACACCAAAGCATCATCCACTTCATCCTCCCGATGCAGGGACCTGTGCCTGCAGCATCTCACCTAGGTGGGGCAAATAAAGCTCAGCAGCAGCACAAGAAGTGTCCACTGGACTTGATCACACACACAGGTTGTCAGCAGCACAACCACACAGTGCCAGGGCAGCTCTAACACTGTCAGACAGCAGATCAGAGACAACAGGGACCTGTTAGCAGGACAGGAGAGGGAAAACACAACTGAAGATATCTAGACATTTGCATTCCAGAGAGTATTTCTCAGGAAGAGCACTTATTGAAGGCTGGCCCCATCCCTCCTTGCTTTGAAACATTCACTGGAGGAGTCCCAAAACACCGATTCTGCCACTCTGGGACTGCAGGGTCCGCTCTGCACACTGCACCCTGCAGCTTTGTGTCTGGGCTGGTTTGGGCTCTGCAGCCACAAGGGTCTCTGTGAGAGGGGCATGGCACATCCCAGACCATGGACAACAGGCACAGAGGGGAAGGGAACTGGGTGCCACAGAATTCTGGTCCCACAGCAGTGACCAGTCCCTGTGCCACTCTCCCTGTTTCACACTGCCCTTTCTGCAAGGGCAGCACAGACACAGAATTAGGGCATAAATGGGAACCAGACATGAGTTAGCCAGTGCCACCAGGTCACAGGCTGCTCTCCTCTCCCTTCTCCACATGGGATGTTATCCTGCTGCTCAGAAAAGCAGCAAACTGCATGGAACAGGGGAAGCCTTTGGAGGAGACACATAAGGAATGATGGCAAATCCTCCACGCACCCACCACTGTAGCCACTTCTAAGTGTACTGAGGGTATTAGCATTAATCATCAAAGTGTTTTGTGTAATAAGGCAGGTCTTTTTAGTTTTTCTCCAAGCTAGCAGTTTCTAGAATCTCCTGCAGAAGTAAGTTCCACCTGCTAATTATGCACTGCATGAAATATCCTCTCCATCACTTCACTTCATGCACTGCCACATCACTCCGAGAATGGCATATGTGGATGCTTTTAACTTGCTTCCCTGCCACTGCAGAAGTCCAGGGAATCTCAACACACCTCCTCAAAGTCACAGCCAGTCAAAATCCATATGGCCAGAAATGGCTGGAAACCATGGCAAACTGAATCTCTTCTTGTCTATGTCAGAGCTCAGCAGCTCAAACGGGCTATTTTTAAGAGATGCTGATTGCTGAAGCCCCAAATCCCATCACTCCCAAGCGTTTGCTCATGTGTCACAGGAGACATATCTCAAGTTCTCCATGTACAGGCGGTGAGCTGCACCTTCAGCACAAAATAAGTGCAATAACCCAATTCTTGCCACCTCAGAACGGTGTGTCAGTCCAGCATGGTGCAAACAGCACTGTGACTCTGTGGGATGCCCCACATGCATCCTCCTCAGCCCAGGGACCACTTTGTCCAGGACTTTTTGACAGGTGCAGGAACAGGAGTTGCTCCCCTACAGCAGAATCACACCTAAAGCTTTGGAGCAACCAAGCCCAGTGTGGTCCATGGAAGGTTTTGCAAACACTTCCCAGTTGCCGAGGCATTATTGGCACATTCCCACTGATGGACAGTCCTGGAAGCGGGGTGGAGGGGTTACCATTATTTTAAGTGGGCCACTAAACACTGTTCACAGAAGAGCTGGCCAAGAGGGTGCTGAAAACACTGATGGCAGCCAGCAGCTTGTCAGCCCAAGTGTGATAACAGGCACAGGCCTGTGCTGATGGCAGCAATTGCTGAGTTCCACAGTACAAACGGGGCTCCCAGGGAATTGCTCCATCCCCATGAACAGAAGCAGCCAATAATTCTGTAGCCTGACTAAAATTTGCAGAAATTGCCACCATTGCTGCCAACAAAATCGCCCTCAAGGTAAGAATTAATTTCTCCATCACTTTGTTCATCATCAGGATTTTTATCACAGTTTTCAGTTACTGTACCCCAAATTTTACATGATGCAGGAAATCTGCTACTCTCCTTTGCTCATAGGAAGATACTCTGTTCTTTTAGGCAAGGGCAAGCATTCAGTGATGCCACCAGGAGCAGCAGAGGTGGTTTTCCCAGGACATGATGAAAAACCCTCCCCACACCCAGATGACGAGGGATTCTTTGTGAGCTGAAAACAAACCCCACCCTGTAGCCATAGGGCCGAGGAAAGCACATGTGTCAGCAGCTGAGGAGACAGCAGTGAACAGTCTCTGCACCAGGGAGATGGGAAGGCATCAGGCTGGACTCATCTCCCAGTGAAAAATTCCAGCCCTTAGTCAACACTCTTTCCACTTGGACAGTGGCTGTCAGGCAGCCAGCCCCAAGATTTACATCTTCAAAGCTACAATCATCAAGAGGTTTTAATAGCCAGATTCAATTGAAGCTATTTCCTCCCTTAAGTATGTACAAACCAAGATGTGGCAACATTATGCTAATACTGAAGAATCAAAGTCAAAATTGCTGGGAAACTTCTGTTGGCTGAGGCACAGGACAAGCTTTGCATGTCAGAGAAAGCTACTCCATATTCTATTTCACTGTTTAACATGGCATTATCCATAAGATTAAAAAAAAAATAAATCACATGAACAAACACAGAAAAGGCTGTAGCAGACTGCTCCCTCTGCATTAGCATTAAATTTGACAGTGGTTCAGCTGTTGCAGCACAGTCTGGTCTGATCTGGAGAGAAAGGGAAGTCCTCAGACACTGAACAGGCAATTAAGCAAATATTCCAACCTTCTAATCTCTTTGGGTAGGGTGCTAGGAAGCTTTGGAAAGCTGTGCTCATTGCCTGGATTGCAGAATGTTCCCACCTGAGCCAACCACGGACCCTGCAGTGCCCAGAGCGTTCCTCCCTGGTGACAGAGGAACACAGAGAAGCAGTGCCATGTTTCCACACTGCCACTCCTCACACCGCTCTCCCAGAGGCCAAGAGCCCCCAGCTCTGATTCCTTAAGAATTTCAATTATCACAAGCACTGTCTGAACAATGGATACCCCAAGGAGGGGGTATCTGGACAGACCTGGCACTTTCTGAATAATTCATTTCAGGAATCGAGCAGGCATCTGACAAAATATTCACTGCACAATTCCAGCTCTGGAATGAAAGAACACAACAGATCCCAGGCATGCACCCAGAGCCTTCTCCAAGCACATCTGAAGCTCCAATATCTGTGACCTACATAGCTTCCAGCCACCACCAAGTCTCCATCTTCACAGCTTGGTCTGCTTTTCCTGCAGGGCCCAAAACACCACATTCCTGGTTCACAGGCCTAAGGAGTCCCCATAGGCTTTCAAGTTCAGAGCCCAGACCACCACTTAGCCACAAGTATGGGTGGCAGGAGGTCTGGATTCAGGGGTGCAGTACCTGTTTGCCCACACACTTGGCCTCTCCAGCCTGCAGAACCTGCCATGATGGTATTCCCAGGATCTGAGACTATTCACTAGGAAAGGGACACAGAGAGGCCAGTACACAACACTATTCACCACATCTAGTGAGCAGATTCAGTTTTAGGCCATGGAGCTGAAGGCATTGGCTTAGTCATGCTGTTCCCATGGCACTGGGACCTACTGTCCCGCTGTCTGGAATTCAGAATGTGACAATGACTCCCCGGCCTTCCAAGGAGGGTTATCAGTAAACTCCAGCCTCCAGCAAAAGCATTAAACGTCACCAGAGCATTCCCTGCTGCTTTCAGGAACCTGCTCACTGTGGAACAGACCATTTTCCTGCCTTGGAAGCTATGTGCCAAAAGCCTTCTTGGCTCCATTTCCCACCTTGCTTACATTTATTCCTGTTTCCAAAGGAGTGATCTCCTCTCCCTCCACTCTTTTCAATTTAGCATTTGTGTAATGCCAGCTACAAAATAAACACCATCCACACCAAATTCAGAAATCTTACAGTGTCCTGCAGGATAATCCAAAAAGCTTCCTCCCAGGACTTCACCTGGAAACACCAATTACCAGCCAGCAGCTGAAACACAGGCATTTTTGCTTTTCCTCATCTGTGGATTGGCACTGAATGGCAGGGTAGGAAGCAGGAAACAAGTGATTTAGAGTGGCTTAAGAAAGATGATGAAATGATCCAGCCAGACTATTTTGAAGGTATTTCTGCAAGAGACAGTTTACTAGAGGTGTCTTTGGAAGAAGCCACTCCTTGCTCAAGCACAGCAATGGGACCTTCCTGAAAAACAGTGTTCACTTAGTCTCCCAGAGCCTGCTGGAAAACACACCAGCCCAGCTATTCCATAGTCCAAGGAGCTATACCTATCATGAGCAGCCTTGAAAAAAGCCTATCCACAGTGCTCCCTTTTCCTGCTCATCTTCAGTTCTCCCTCCCAGCACATTCCACAGGGCTTTCAGGCACCTGTGCCCATGGCAGGCACCACAAAGAGCACTGGGGTTTTTAGGAATGCAAAGCCCCTGCTCCAAACAAGCACCTTTGCCAGTTCTTAAGTAACCTAACCAGGAACTACAGAGGGGCCACAGCAAAAATGTGGGATCTGCTGGACTCAATCTGCAAACATCAGTCCAAGTGACATTCCAGATAGGAATTTATGGGGTTTTGCTACAGGTCTTCAGAGTTACAACCCTGCCCAAGAGCTGTGTGCCAGCCTTTGAACACACTCAGAGGTTCAGCAGGCTGGTGGTGTTCTAACCATGCCCATACCCATCCCTTCCCCTTGCTCCCAGCCCAGGTCCCAGCGCTCTGACAGCCGTGACAGCTTCAAAGCACACAGGACAAGTTCTTCCTGCAAGGGCAGAGGGAGGGAACAAACCAAACTGCTCCTTGCAGACACCTCCTCATTCAACCAGGGCCAAAATGGTTTTGGAGAGAACCAGCTTAAGGTTTCTAAAACCTGACACACCAAGGAAAGGACACTGTGATCAGCTCTCCAGGAAAAACCCACCTCTACACTTCTCTGAAAATCCCAGCCAAACTGCGAAGATTGCCCAAGGCTGGAGTTATTCCTCCACTTGGCCATATCCCCACACTTGGCCTGGGAACAATTTTAGACTTGGAATGCATTACTGCATTCAAGCAGCCACTCCTTGTCATGCCAGTTGTCCAACCCCCAGACCAGCTGTAGGATGAAATTCCTAGGAACAGCAAAATGCCAATCTTTGGATGCAGGGCTTTCCAGGGCAGTCACCAGCTCAGCCTCTGCTGCATTCAGCTCAAAGGCATTGCTGAGAACAGCTACTGCAGCCTCCCAGGACAGACTGACTGTGTCAGCTACTTGGGGTTAGTCCAGCAAGAGCTTTCACCTGAAGTGGCCTCATGAAACAAGAACCACCAGCCAAAAATAACCCAACAGTGAGCACAGGCACAGCCCCAGAGCAGCACCGAGCTTGTGGGATACAAGGGTGAGATCAAGGAACAGGTCTCCAACTATCTGCTCAAGGGGCTCGTTTGCCAGATGGAATCCTCCATCAGACTAGGGCAAAATAGACCAGAACACAGTGCCACCGAGGGGGACACAGCTGGGAAGGACAGAAGGACACTGCTCTGCCCTCGTCACTCCAGGATGAGGGACAGAGCACACCCAGGCACAGACCTTCAGCACATACAGCGCTCGCAGTGTCACCTGCATGGTGACTGTGCACCCAGGGTCACTGCTGATGCCTGTGACACCACACTGGGACACAAACCAACCCCAATCGCTCCTGCTACATTTTCCTAGAAAGCACTTTCAGGAAAACATTGGGGTTGTTTACGTAGCAGAGGCCCAGTTCCAGAGGAAGCGCCGCCCAGTCAAGTTTCTTGGATCTGAACCTGTCAGAAGCATCAAGACAGACACAGTAGATACTGATGGAAGATGAAGGTCACTGGAACAGGGTGACTCCACCAGATTGTCTCCTCTGTAGGGCTCTGGCAGCCAGGCAGGAGGAACACTGTGAACTTGCTGTCAGCTAGAGACTGAACCAACGGGGAGAAGCCTTGTCCAGTGCTGGAAACAGGGAGGGCTTAAACTCCCATTGCAGCCCAGGTTACTGGAGACCTGGAGCTCATACTGCAGGAATAATTGCCTTCCTCAATACACCTGAAGAGAAGACTGCTCTCAGCTCTGTCACTATGTGCTAGCAAGAGGAAAAACGTCCTTTATCCCCCAACAGCCTTTGCAAGGCCAAAACCAACCACAAATGCTTTAGAAGATAAATTAATGGGAAACTTCAGCAAGCAAAGAGGTGGGACAGCAACAAACAAGTGCCTTTAATTTTCATGCCTGACTTCTCCTGTTTCCAGTGGCACAGAGCTGGCAGCTCCTGCCTGCTCCAGCCTGTGCCTGGACCCCGGTCCGAGGGGCTGGTGCACTCCAGAAACATGCGGGGCCCAAAGTGCTGCTGCCCTGCAGCTGCCGTCCCACAGGGCCCCCACACTGCTGCAGTGGTCTCTACATGTTCCAGGAGCATCCCAAACCCACTGGAGGTGCCAGCTGCTCTGGGATTAGCCTCTCGTGGCCTTCCAGGGAGGCAGAGCAGCTTGGCCAGCCCTTCCCACAGTGTCCGTTCCCCACATGCTATGGCTGGTGCCTCCAGCCCCACCATCACACCACCAACAAATCCCATTCTCAGGGGTGTTGCTATTCCTATCCCAGACATGCTGCAGACACAGGATGCCTATGAGATGAGAGCAGACAAGCTTCATACCTACAAGCCCAAAGCTTCAGATGGGGAAGACAACTTTGCATTAAAGCAGACATAGAAAAAAACCCCAAAAACAACAAACAAACCCCAGCCCCCTTTTAGCCAGAGATTCAGTTCTATTCTTTAGCTGTAACCATGACACGCAACTCAGCTGAGGAAACAAAACAGCAACACGTTATTTTGGATACTGCTTTGTAAACAGATGCGTGGCCAGTTATCTAATTGTGGGAACATGGATGTGTTGGAGGGAGCAGCAGAGCACTCGCAGGGTTATTTCACTGCAAGCTTGCAGCAGTTTGCATCATCTCCATCAGGAAATTTCCATGGACTGCAATATCAGCAGCTTGTGCTGCAACACACCTGGGAGAATCTGTGAGGTGCCACCTCCCCGGGGGTACCACAGGGCTGTCCCTGCCTACTCAGGCCACTAACAGACACAGCCACAAAGACAGTTACAGGAGCTATTTCCTCAGCTAATTGTTAATTACATTAATTGACAAGACATCTGACTCAGCTGCTCTAGAGCCCGGTGGAAGCCAGGCCTCCTTCTCCCTGTAGCAGGAATGCCTTATCCGTGGGGAGAGGGTGTAACAGCAGTGAGTCACCTTACAGACACAGAACTCATGCCAGCACAGCCTCCTGACTGCAGGAGGATGTGTCTGTCCCGGCAGCTCACGGCAGGCAGTTGGTACTGGCAGTGCTCCACCCATGGAGCAACACTGAACACAGGTGTTCTCCACAGGTAACACAGCCAGCATTTGTGTGATGGGATCCATGGACAGGGGACCACGGTCAGGACTACTGAGCTCAAAGCAAAGGCTGAAAGAAGCCCAGGACTAGGATAGCACAATACAGAACATTGAACTGTGCTCACTCTCTGCACTGCCACATGAGTGTCACAGCCACAGACCAAGGGACAGCAGCAGAGCTCAGAGCTGGGAACAGCAGAGCCAGAGCCCTTTTCCTCCCACTTTCACCTGACCCCCTTTGGTGCTGAGCAGCCACTGCCCGTGCTCAGGTGCCAGGTGGGCACACCCAGCCCCCACCCCACTGCAGGGAGCTGGGGGGCTCAGGTCTGAGCTTTGTTAACATTCCATTTATGAAGGACAGAAGATCCAGACAGCTTTTGGTTTCTCTGTGTCTGGAACCCAAGCACATTGCAATTTGCAATACAATTATTAGTATTCTGTTAGATTAGGTAGCAGCTGTCCCGAGAGACAGGATGATACCCCAAATCCAGCACACCCTCCCAGGCTGCTGTCTGGCAGGACACATGCCTGGCACAGCAGTGTATCCCCCCAGGACTATTCAATTTGAGTGTTTCAGAAGTGCTCCCTGTTCAGAACTCAGGGACAGAGTTCAATGCCATGTCAGTGCTGAAGGAACATCTTGAAACAACCTCATTGGGAGTTTTGGCTGAGCTGATAAATTTTCCACAGGAGCACCAGTGCACCCCAATTCTGCAGGCACAGATGTGCACACACCATTTCAGTGGGTGGTCAAGAACAGACTGGGATGCCAAGTACCCCCTTCTAAACTAACGCCACTCCACAATTTGTCTTAAGGACTCCAGTCTGAGCTTTCACTTTGCTCACTTCTGTAGTGATCTTAAAGTATGAACATGATTTAGGGGAAATTTTAACAGGGTATGAATTCACATGATCACTGGAAGCCTTGCCTTACCAGGCTGCTTTTTCTTCCACCAGCTCCATCCCAGGCTGTCTGTCCTTTGCCTGTCTAGGCAGACTGCAGCAGCAGCACCCCTCCTCAACACATGCAGCACTCTGAACACAGAGGAAAGCACAACAGCACTTCTTAAAGCTAGAGATGGGCTTCCATGAGCACATGATCCTGCAGTCCCTTATCTACGCTGTTATCAGAGGAATAATGCTCTCAGGAATCGAAGGAGAGAACTGCTTTATGGTTTAATTCAGCAGCCACTGCCAGAATGAGCCACTGTGCTTCAGGCTTTGGTTCTTGCACTCCAGACGTCAGGAGTTGCAAAAGCCTGAAGTTATTTGACATTTAGATTTCCTACATACAATGCATATCCTCTGTGTGTTAGGATCAGAACAGTCCTTAGTTTCTGTTAGGTGTGTGCAAGAGCAATAAAGCACAAAGAGCAATGCCATGAAAAAATAACTGCTTCTGCAGTTGGAAAGCTCTCAGTCTGGCTGCAGGAGGTGCAAGTCAGACTCTGTTCTGCCATGTCCCACTGGCATTCGGAGTGTGCAGCCCCTGGACAGAGGGATGTTGACCTGTTGGATCCCTGAAGGTGCCAGGGAACAAGAAGACAAACTGAGCAAACCAGAAGGCACAACCTGAAACTGTGGAGGGAGACCACACTTCAAAAACCTCCAAACCACTACTAGGTGTAGCTTTCCCTACATTAAGACAACCCATCTGTCCCCCTGCCTGTCAGTGAGCACTGTGGGGGTCTCTGTGCAGCCCACTCAGGTGAGCAACAAGCACCTGCTGCCCCTCAAGACCAGAAACACAACCACAACACCACAAAGCAGCTGCACTCTGAGGAGCAGGTGCAGAGCTGGAATCACATCACTTGAAGAGTCCAGTGTTTGAGAATATGGGCCCAGATTTTCATGCCCTGGTGCCTAACAGGATACTAGGGAGCAGTTCAGATGTATTAAGCACTCTGCTTTATCAATACTAGAAAAATCAGAGCTCCCAATCAGAAATTTCTTACTAAGGAAATTCACTCAACTTGTCTCATCAGTGAGAGTTCACCATAAAGCCAGCTAAGATATTTATTAAAAAATCTCACCTGCAAGAGAAAAAAGGGGGTCTACCTTCAGTTTTTGGTTACTGGAACATGCAGAAACTGTGCAGAGACCAGAGTTCCATATGCACAAGTTCCTCTGCAGAACATGCAGAGCTCCCCCTCAGCAGCTCCCTGCTGGGCTATTTCCTTCCTACATTTCTGACTGCAGTTATGTGAAAACCCCAACTCTGACCTTCACCACTTAGAGATGGAGCAAAACAGCAACCAGAAGAGTTCAGAACAGCAGTCAGTGTTTCCCAGCAAGAGAACTCCACTGGCAGCCTTCCGAGCCTGTGCACTGGACCTCAACGCATTACACAAGGCCAGCTCCAAATCAAGGCAGCCATAAGCACCGCTCCAAGAGCAGGGCCAGGTCTGGCAGGAATCAGCTGTGGTACAGATGGATGGGCTCGGAGAATGTCAGTACAAAAGGCCAATTGAACAGCAGCCGGTGCCCCTTCAAATAAAGAAGCCCGTTGGTAACCTGAAGCCAAGAGCACGGAGAGAACATGCAGAGGATACGAGCTTAGGTGTGCCCACGGCACAGCACAGCGCACACAGGTATTCCCAAACCAGCACAGACCAGCTTCCTCCTGAATACATTCCCTCTCCAGGAAAACCTCAAAGGACTTAAACCTGGGCATGGGCTTAAGCATAGGTTATAGCTTCTGGAGGTTACTCAGAACCCCAGAAAGATTGGAAGGGACCTTAAAGCCCATCCAGTTCCCCCTCCATTCCACAGGCAGGGACATCTTCCACTAGCCCAGGCTGCCTTGTCTCTGTGGCCAGGTGTGCAGGCTTTCAAGTTTACCAGCCATTCCTGAGTTTCTGTCAGTCCTGCCAACAGGATTAAGCACCAGTCAGCCCGAACAGAGTTAAACTGTCAGCTCAGCTTTTTAGCACCAGGAGCACAGAGGTGTCTGACAGCACTGCCAGCTGTGCTTCCCTCCGAGCTTCAAAGTTTCTCACTGCGTTGCACAACACAGTGCAGCAAGTCTGCCTAAAATATGCAAATACCACTGACTCACAAGTGATTCACAGCCCTGAAGTTTGTCACTGGCTGGACAAGAACTTTAAGACTGAAAGCAGCCAAGTGCCACCCTTGTCCACTCTGTGCTTGCCCCACATCAGTACCCTGGGCTCAGTGAGTGTAAAGAGCCCAGGCACAGGCAGAGCTTGGCTTGCTGAGGTATCTTCCTTCTGCTGAGGGGTTAGAAAAGCACAGACAATACAAAGAGCAAATGCATTTCTCTCCAAAGCAGCAGGAAGGACTCTCTTGTCTTTTGCCACTCACTGACCAGCAGTGACCAAGAAGTGAAGAGGCACCAAGGGAAAAGTCCTGCTCTGTGTGGCAGCTTGCCCAGATGGGAACCTGAGGCTTCCACACATTGAGTAGTAACTACACTTTTCTACTCATGTGCTTAAAAGCACCTGCCAGTTCTGCAGCCTCTCTTCTGCTTGCTCTGAGCACAAATCCATATTTGTTAACCTCCATCTCTGGGTGATGCTTGCAGGAGCTGCCACCTGTATATGGGTACACGAGGCTATGGCTGCAACAGGATCGGACAGCTCTGGTTTCACAGCCTTTATCAGAGATCACACACAACAACATGATGCTTGTCTCCAGGTCCTGGCTTGCAGCAGGCAATCTGGTGACTTACAATCTGAACAAGCACTTGGCATCACAACCTTGAACCAGCTCCTGCTGCAAGAATGCCCAAAACTTTGGTGCTGGGAAGATGCCCAGGCAGACTTGTAGCAATTTCACTACTTTATCTTGCAGGCAGGAACACCATTTCCCTCCATCTCACCCTTCTGCAGTTATTCTGCAAAAATTGTCAGTGTCCACTCACTCCTCCCTTTTAAGTCTGTACACTGTTTACCACCCTGTAGGCAAACCATCTTCTACAAAAATAGATCCTAAAATTTATTTGAATGACAGATCTGAATTTCAGAGAACTCAGCAGAACACCACATTAATTTGCAGAATATTAGGGTTAATGTTTCTGTTCCCATCCTCAAGCACCCAGCCTGCCTTGGTTTTACCTTGGCTTTTCCTTCTTTTCCTTTTCCAGAGGCCAGCTGAGCCCACCTGAGGGGTTCAAGGAACCTGCAGGTCCTGAGGGAAGGGGTTTGGCACAGGGAAAAGGACATCACCCAATGCATTTGCAAAACTAAACCACCACTGCAGCCCAAGAGGGAAGCAGGTAACAGTTAATCCTTCAGGGCTCAAATCTGGGGGATAAGGAAGTCCACACAGTCTTATCCTGAGAGAATAAACCATTTCACAGTGACTTGCTCATGTAATAAAGGAATTTGATGAGGTTAACTGTTTAGACAAGCCCATGAGTAAGGACAGAAGGACTAGTTTCCTTCCAGGAAGCAACCTATTCATAGCCTTTAATGGAAATCTCCAAATACTTGGGAATTAGTTGTTTTGCTGTATTAAGGGAAACTTCATCTCACCCTTCCCACAGATGTAGCTCTCTACACACACTGAAAATGGAAAACATGCTAAAATATAGTTAAACCTACAACTCATGCACAGTTTGGAGAGCAGCTTTTAACTCTTTTTCCTGAACAGCATCTGTCTGCCCACTGTAGCCATAAACAGTGTCAATCTCAGACCTTCATGCAGTTATTTTCTCCTTTTCAGTAACCAGAATGTTTCAAGTCAGAGTCAAGTAGTCCTGGAGTGGCCTCACAGCCACCAGGACAGATGTGACCAGTGCCAGGAGAGAAGGAAAACAGGTCCTCCCCTCTATGTTCCTTTAAGCAATGCTGGTTAAAAACCAGGTTTTACCATCTTTAGCCAGACAGCAGCTACTTTAAAAACAGCAGCACTACAAATTAACATGATTTCAGCGCAACTCCCATTTCAGTGACATTTTCCCCTTAAACAGGACATGTATCAAATGTTTCAAGGGAACAGACAAGGTGAAAAAACCCTTCATCTTCATGCTACGAGCTGTTGTAGCCTTTTACCCTAAAGACCCAGCAATTCAGAAGAAAAATTAGGGGAAAAAAAAAAAAAAAAAAAAGAAAGAGTCTGTTAGCAGAACTGCTAGAAAACCGTTTGGATCCTTTCAAGAAAACAGCCAAAATTTCTCTCACACTCAAAAAGTCAACTTGCTTCAGCTTCCACATTACATTAAGTTTTGTCTTTTTTGTTTGAATACAAGGTTGCTTAAAGCAAGCAAAGCTGAAGGGAGCTGTTGTACTTGCCAAGGAAATGTCAACCCTGAGAGATGGTAACTCAGAGCAGCCCCAGCCAAACTGTGCAGGTGCCATGCATGCAGTCCCTGCTGAGCTGTGGGACCAGCACCCAGCACGAGGAGAGCACCCCAATCTCACCCAGAGACACCCCACCAGCAGGAGAAATCTGCAGTATCAAACATTACAAACAGCATAGTTACAGGTAACAAGCTTCTGTGAGGAGTATGACATCCAAAGTATCCATCATCCAAAGATGAGTATGACATCCCCCATCCAAACCAGGAAATAACTGGAAAGCATCAGCTCCCTGCTTGCCAGGCCATGCACTGACACCATCCTGCCTCCCATTAATCAGGAGGAAGTTAATTAATATTTGAGTAGGATATTACAGCTCAAGGTAGATGATCAAGTACACTGTATCATGTTTTCAACTAGACTCCCTACAAAAATTTTTTTGAAAAAGCTTAAGACAAAATGCACAGCAAAGACTGTACAGAGTGGAACAGATCCTGAGAGTGTTTTGGTGACAAATCATGGTATTCCTGGAAACAGGAAGGAAGTTCCCATTGTTTTGGCAAAAAGCAGAATTAAGCCATGAAATAAGTCAAATTCTCCGCTAATCCCCACCTCTGCTGAGTTCACAGAGCCCATGCTGGCTTTCCCAGTCTCATTGCCCAGCTCTCAGTAGCCCAGCTAATCCCACTGGGTGCTTTCCACAGAGAAAACAGCTGTCTCAGAAATGTTGAAAAGGCAGGAGACCCCAAAAAGTTCTTCCAAGCCACGCCCTGGTGAAACACTAGCTTTTCTGACTGACCTCAGAGCTGACAAACCTCAGTGTACCTGTTCTCCAGCCCAGCAGCACCAAGCCCAGTGCTGTGTCCAGGATGTGCCCCAGTGGGTGCTTGGGTTTTTAGCACCACAAGCATTTGCCAGCAGGGCCCAAGTGCAGCAGCACAGCAACTGCTGGAGATCTGGGGCTTCCTGGTGTTTATTTAAGTGAGCACACAGATGAGTAGATGGAGATAGGTTTGAGAAAGCGGATATATTAGATCTTTTCTACCACCAGTACTCCAGTAACAGCCTTAAAATTACAGCTGTAATTCAGGCTCATTTCAAAGCCCCGTATCTTCCCTGAAGTCTATTGAGCTGTTCTGCTTTCTGCTCACAGCTATTGATTACTGGGGTGGATAGGGTGAGGGGGAATATGAGCAACTGCCTCCCAGCCACTTTTCAAGGATGCCACATCTAGTGACGACATCACACTGTCTCCATGGTGACACTGCAACACAACTGAATTGAAACAGAAGGAGGCCAATTAGAACAAGAAAGCTCTTTTGTGGCTGGAATCATAGTAATTAGCAGAAATAAGAGAAGCCATTATAAAAAAGACATCATTGTAACAATAAAAACCTTGCTTTTAGCTTGCTAGGTGAACCCCAAACCATATAGATATATATCTATATATGTATCTCCCTTCTAGACTGGAAAACCCATATCACTAGCTACATTCCCAATCCACAGAACGCTGAGCACAGCTTAGATCTGAGAGATCATTCTTCATCTCCCCTCATGTCAAGTTCTCCTCCCTACTGGAGCCTGCTCACATGCTTAGGAGGCTGCTCAGCCCTTCAGCTCAAGCAGAGCCCCCAAGCCGAGGTGCCTTTCAGCCTGCCACAATTAGCACACACGTGTGTGTGGGGGCACATACAAAAGAAACCAACCCTAGGTCGCCATTCTGTAGTGACTCACACCAGCTAAGGCTCCACTTTCAGGGATGAAGCACACTCAGGGTTTGGAATGGATGATATGAACAATATCTGGACCCTCTAAATATCTACATCCTTTTGTTTTCAGCCTCCAAATGAGAGACACATAGGAGCAATCTCAGCTAGTGCCTGTTAAACTGTGACAGTGCCAAATCTGACTCCAGCTGATCTGCACTCCCCATCCTATGGTGCACATTCATCAGGAAGCACTTGTTGCAGTCTCAGAGATAAAGCAGCTGCTCTATTGCTCCAGAGTGGCCAGGAGCAACACACAGTTCTAGGAATCCCCCAGGAGAGCAGCTGCTAGGAATGTTCCACAGTCAGGATATCAGCCTGAGGCAGCTCCACTTCGGCCATACACACAGCCCATCAAACACCGGTGACATGCCGTACACTCACCAAATTTTTCTTTTCTCAAGCAAGCCTAAAAGCTGCAGCAGGCCAGGAACAAGCCGAGTGTAAACTTCCCAAAAAAGCAAGCTTGGTGGTGTGAGGCACAGCACAAACTCGGGGCACCTGGAGCGAGGAGAGCAGCACCCAACACAGCCACTGGAGCACAGCAACTCTGCACACACTGGAGGTTAAATCTTCGTGAGTAATGCTGCTTCCCACAACTCCTGGGAGCAGCCCTGTTGTGCTCCTCTCCCGCAATTCCATGGCAAAGTGAGGCATTCACTGCTGGCAGGGCAGGCAGAGCACACAGGTCCTGAGTACTGGCACACTCACGGCATGTGGAGGCAGGGCAGCAATCTGCTTGGCAGTTGCTCTGCAGTAAGAGGCACAGCTGCCTAAAACTGAGCCACCTTAAAAAAGAAAAAATGCTGAAAAGCATCACACCATAAGAATTAGGATAAATTAGATTTAACAGGTACCCTCGACAACTGCAGCAGAAGCATTTTTCAGTCATAATCCATTCAAGTCAGAGGCTTTGTACAAAACACCTCTACCAGCACCTACATCTGTTAGGTGAAGTTATTTCACACGCAGCAGCAGAATTTGAGGTAAGGCACTAACAGTCACTGGGGTTCTTGCTGGGATTCACCATTAAAAATAAGCCATCCTCTGGTGCACACCTGAGAAATGGGACAATGGGACTTCCTCAAGCCACTGTCACCTCTGAACAGTTGGTTCAAAGAACAGAACCTTTCTGCACAGCTACACCCTCCTATGGCTCCAGCTTCCACAAGCTGGAGACTGACCCTTCAAAAGGCTTGAGTTCATTTTTTAGTACATTCTGGACTCTGTGTTCCTGCTTTACCAGCTCGTTCACCCAGAACTGCGATCACATGCACCTGCTGCCTGCACACACACCCCATCACCTGCGCCCAGAGCATGTTTGCTAACAGAACAAGAACTAGCACAGAGCAGAAAACATGATTTTCTGTGTGGACCAGGCCTTGCAGCAGTAGAAAGAGCCACTAGCTACAGAAGGGAAAGAAACCAGGCAGAGGCAGAAATAACGGCTTTGGAAATAACCAGCTTCTAAAGTTATTTTTAGAACTGCCTCCCCCAACACCCAAGATATTCAGAGTCGTTGAAAAAAAAATATAAATCAAAGTTAAGCGCACAAATAGCACTGCCAGGAGAAAGCAGACAGTGCTTCAAAGTTACTGCTGCCACCAGCAGTGATGGCTGGCCTGGTTCTGTTCCATTCAGAGCAGCCTCGTTAGCCTGGGCTCTGCTTTGCTGTTCCACAGCAAGCTCAGGGGATCCAACCCACGTGTGCTGGGTACTGCAGGATGGTGCCAGCGAGGCATCGCTATCTCTGGGACTGAGCACAGCCTGGATGGGGGAAAGGACAAGAAGCGCTTCCATCCACTTTGGACAGCGCACTGTTATCGCAGAATCGATTGGCTTGGAAAAGACCTCTGAGATTGAGTCCAGCCTACGACTGAACACCACCTTGCCAACTAAACCACAGCCGAGTGCCACATCCAGTCTCTCCTGAAACACCTCCACAGAGAGCGACTCCACCACGACCGTGGGCAGCCCATTCCAGCGCCTGACCACTCTGTCTGTGAAGAAATTCCTCCTGATGTCCAACTTAAACTTCCCCTGGTGCAGTTTAAGATTATGCCCTCTCCTGTCCCTTGTTCCCTGGGAGCACAGCCTGACCCCCCCGGCTGCACCCTGCTGTCAGGGAGTTGTGGAGAGCCAGAAGGTCCCCCCGAGCCTCCTTTTCTCCAGGCTGAGCCCCCCCCAGTTCCCTCAGCTGCTCCAAACCCTTCCCTGGACAGCCGCGGTGACAGGCTGGGGCTGTGTCCCCGCACACTGACAGAGCACAGGGCGCTCTCGGAGCGGGAGCCGGAGCTCTCCCAGCACAGGCCCTGCCCCGGCCTGGCCTGGCGCCGGCACTTCCCCGGGGCAGCGGCCCCGCTCCGGGGGCTGCGCTGAGCCCCGGGCTCTCCACACTGCCCGCGCTCCGCGGAGCGGCCCGGCCCGGCCGGCGCTCACCTCGCCCTACGGCCCTGCTGCAAAG
>VZTX01034298.1:0-13869 GCA_013400915.1 Pardalotus punctatus | reverse complement strand
AAGGGAATGGGGTACAGGGGGTGAGTGCCAGGAAACAGAGGGCAAAAAGGCCACACCAAAAGTGAGTCCTGTCACTGCAGAAGATCAGAACCCACAGGGCCACAAAAGTTTTGCAAGGGCCTTGGTTCGCTCAGTCCCTCTCACACAATCTAATTAGGGCAAAGGAAATTGCTAAAGTTGCTTTTGAAAGACACTCAATGGTGAGGTCTTGAAGGCCCTGAGCTTGACAATTGGCTGCCTACATGAGGCCTAGAAGTACAGATGGAAGGCAGCTTGCTCAGGTGCCAGGCTGTCAGTTGGATTAAAATGACTCATTTATTTACCAAAGAACCTCACAAAGTGCTTTAGCTAACAGGCAGAGAGGGCCTAACGGCTCTCCAAGCTGGGGAAGAAGCTCTCGCGCCTTCCCGGCCTGCCAAAAGTCATTACTGCCGAGTGTGGAAAGCCATCAGCAGGGTAGAGACCCCCGTCGGCAGGGTGACAGATTGGGCTGCGTAATCAGAGGAGGAAGGGGAGAGCACAGAAGCTGTCAGAGGCGAAAGCTCTTGGCTGGGGCCGCCAGAAAACTGGCAAGATGAGTTAGCGTGACTGAGTAAACAGCAAACAATCTCCAAATGATCTTTCCTCCCTCCCTGGAAGAGATGAACTTGTTTAAAAGGCACATCCCAAAGGAAGCCACAAAGAACTTTCAGTGAAGGAGAGAGAAATAAATCTGGATGAGACCCTCTGAGATACATGGCCCTTCTTTATTTTCTTGTCTGCCAGCTTATATTGCCTGGCAAAAATATTTTATGGAATATATTAATATACATATGACATAGAGCAAATTAATAAAAGGAACAGCAGGTCCCATTGCTTACTAGAGCGGAAAGATGGGTGGAGAACATGGCATAAGGGACAAGGGAAGGACGGCAACATTATTTGTATTGCTCTTTTGTGAGCCAGGTTTCAAAATTTTGTGGGCACAAAACGTGATTTCGCACTGAAAAGAACAGAACCACCTTTCCGCAGAATATTTTTTTTTTTGCTGATATGGAGAAGAGAGTCAGAAAAAGCAATGCCCTTAGAGGCAGGAGGTGGTCACAGAGCCCGGCTGCCCTTTGGACATCTGCGCTGGGGAGGCACCTGTAATGTGGGACTGGTGCAAAGTGTATCTCTATATTAAGGTGTCCATATGGTCCCCATTACTGTGGTAACAGGCCACCTCCTGGTTTCAATGCATTTGTCCTCCCAACATCTCTGTAAGATGGAACTGTGCTACTTTCCCCATTTTACAGATGGGGACTCGAAGCACAGAGAGATTTTGGACTCAGACACGCAGCTCACTGTGCTTAACGTGCTGACCATGTGCCAGCTGAGCCAGAGTCACCGAAACCGTCAGGATCTGCATCCCCACCTTGCAGGAAATGCAAAGTGCCTTCGACTGAAGAGGAGGAGGGCTACAATAAATGTGTTACCTTACACCACCCTCCTCATGGCAATCCAGGTTACTCCACATTATCTCCCATTTATGACCATTACCTCCCATTTGTGACAGGTCAGGAGCAAACCCACAGCTATTACTGCTCCACTGACATGTGGCTACTTGCCTTGTCATCCCAATTCCATACCCACCTGCACAGTCTGTGGCACAACAGGAAATCAAACCACATCTCCAGTGTCTCAAGAGGGGAATCCCATCTACCCAGATTTCTTTATCAAAATTCTTCTTCCTACCTTGTCAACAGTTCCACATCTCCTGACAGATTTTTCCTGTCACAGGCTGCATTTCCCCTTCAACCAGTCTCACCCAGGAACTGATAGCCCAGTGATTGCAATGATTCTGCTTTCTCTTTGTCTAAAATTGAGCATTTACCTTCTTTCCAAACTCATTAAATTGGACATGTACCTGACATTTCTCAGTTACAGGCAGCATGTACATGACGGATAACAAAATTTAGCTGTTTTTTTAGAATTTACCAAACACTTTTTATCTTCAAAACAATCTACACCATTGACTGATTTAAACTTTGCTCTCCTCCTACTTGAGACACTCAAGTATTACTTCTGTATACAAGGAAACCAAGTTACAGTTCCACTTATGGACTGCAAAAATGCATTTTGACCTTGATCAAGTCACTGAAAGGTTGTACACACAAAGCAGGAGCAGAATGTAAAGAGCAGAATTTTACAAGTGACATAAAATTTGGCAATGCTAACTCAAACCCTCCTACACACAAGGCACTCCTAGCTCAAACTGTGGGCACAAAAAGAAAATTCAGCCCCCACTCTAAAAAAAAATTGCAACTGGTTTCCTTTAAGAATAACGTGCAGCAAGAACAGGAGTCATTTCAGAGCTGGAGAGGGTTTCTCAGCTCTAATTACTCCCGATCGCTGTAATTTACAGGTTTGCGGTGGGTAGAAATCGCCAAGATTCACACGTTTTCAGATCAACAGCTGCCACTATTAGAGAGCAAATCGTGCAGCCTTCTGCACCACTGCAGCAGCCTGTGGCCCCGGCAGGTCAGGAGCGAGAGGCAAAGGTGCCACCACAACCCAAGGGTGCCAGCAAACTTCAGCAGAGGACAAGAATTTCTCCCTCAGCACCCCTGAAAGGAGCCTGAAGGGCACAAGGTGTGGAGAGCAGCAGATCAGGTGCTTTTCCAATGACCCCTTCTCTGGCTGGGCTCCCCTTGCACCTCTGCAGGTGGTTGTTTCTAACCTTGGGGTAGTTATTAAGATGGGAAATACCACATTCCATCCAATTTTCCTGGCAGTTACGGGGCAGACTACAAATCAGGACTGCATTCTACTGGCTGCATGTAGAGGGCAAGGTTCCAGTTTCAAAGGAACAGATTTTTCCAGACACAAGACCATGCAAAATTCTTGGTGGTCTCTAACATAAGACATACATTCCTTCTGTATATGGTAACTTGCAGCAAAAGATCATATTAATAGTTTTCACAGAGGGCCCAGTCTTTACTGAACATGTGAGATGCAGAAAAAGGAGATGACTTTCCTCAAGGTCAGATAGTGAGCTGGAATTAGAGCTCAGTGCCAATTCCTCTGGTTACCCTTAGGGATCAGACAGGTCCATTAGTGAGGGGCTGCAAAGGGACTCCAAGTTACTCACAGTGCAAAGCAAGATGCCAGTCTTGGATTTTAGGAACTCCTGGAAGACCTCTGTCCTTTCCTAGAAGATCAAAACGGAAAAATTAAAAGAGTGCTTATGCACATCACGACCAAACACAAAGCAAATTAGGTAAGGTAACAATTTCACTGTGTCTTGTTCACTAGATCATGCACAGATTCAAAAGCAAAGGAATTGGCCTCAGACTCTTCCTGCAAGTGGAAAAATCTGTGGCACACAGGTGTGGTCCAAGGTAGGAAAGCAGTGTCTGGGGAAGCCTGGATGCGTTTGGTCAAATCAGAGCAGCCAACACCTCCATGGTTTGCACAGAAGCACAGCCTGTGTGTGCCAGAAAACAGGAACTGTTTTACACGGAGAGGGGATCCACAAAGGATTAGGCAGCACCAACAGAAGCACTGGCACACTTCATGGGCAACACAGGTTTTTGTGGAAGCAAGCAAAGCTGGACATGTTCACTGCTGTCTGTCCAGTCACACGATGGGCAGGATAAGCCCATTTTGTTGACACAGCGATATAATCACATCACAAGAGATCAGCCTCATCATGTGCCCAATGGGGCATGCACACAGCACTGCCCCGACTCGGGAATTGCTGAGTGTCAGGGACGCTCAGCTGCACAGTGAACTGCTGGGGGACAAATCTTCAAAGTAACAGGGCAGGAGAGATGGCCAGAAACCCCTGCCCAAGGGGGAAAGGAGGCACCCTCCTGTGCCCTTCCCTTGTACTGGCAAAGGCCACCAACAGGACTGATGACCCTGGGACCGAGGCCGTTCCTTCCAGCAGGGTCAGAGGCTGGTGCTCCCCAGCCTTGTCCCCATCTCTGCTCTGCACCACCACAACTCCTGAAGCCCCCACTCCTAACACAAGCTCAGGCCCCCAGGCAGGGCCATCCACAGCCCCCAGATCCCAAACTAGCCCTCCACTGAAGGGAACTGCAGGAACCCAGTACAGACCCTCAGCTCCCTTCAAAAGCCTGCTTCTTTGTCAGTCCCCAAACCTTCCCAAGCACATTCCAGTTATTTTAACTAAGAAATCTGGGGTGTGTTTTTTTCTTGATGAAAGCCACAACAACTGAGTCCCCAACTCACACTAAATCACAATGATATTTGCTGTCTCTGAGCACCAATAACCAAAGGCCTCCACAGAACTTGGTCTACACTTGCCAATACCACCTTTGCACCTATACTCCCTTTTCTGCTCACCTTCCAAAATATCTTTGTTTCCATATTTCAAGCCTTTCCCTAGAGTTCTGGCTAGCAGCTAAGTGAATGCCCTGTTATGTTGATGATAGAGAAGAAACCTTACATACTTGACTCCCAGCTAGAGGTGCTGTTCTAGAAAAGAAGGGAAACTTGGGCCTTGCTGACACACTGAACCCTCTGCTGACAAAAATTAAAGAAGAGAGCACGCTGTATCTTGTTGACAATGACAGCAGCCGTGCTCAGCAGTACCATATGGGATCCACAATTTAGCTCCATTAATGCTCTTAATTTGAAGACATCAAGCACTAATTACACACTGGGTACTAAAAAGGCAAAACCCTTCCCCTGGTGCCAGCTACTTAGTGGTGTTCTGTTGGCTTAACAGCTGGTCAGGGTAGAGTTGGGCCAGACCAGGCCTGCTCACTTGCTCAGGCAGGCAGGTTGAGGAAAGGCCAGACTGCAGGGACAGCAAAGCACATGTTTCTGGTCTCCACAGGATGGGAATGAGTGAGGAAAACAATGGCTCTTCACCTCTTGCTTCATCAGAAGAGCTCTATTCATTTACCACCACTCTTGTGCAGCTCAGAGTAGAGCGGCAACTGTCTCCATCACAGAGCAAGGGCAGGATCTGGGGCTGAACTTCCAAGGGAGGTCTTGCAGATAGTGAGAGGGACTCTGCAGTGACAGTTCATTTGACACTCTCCTCCTCCTGGCCTCTCAGCCCTCGGTAGCAAGCTCCAACCTCTCCACTCAGCCTATCTGGCTAAAACCTACATCTATTTTGGAGTAATCACTGTTATAATGCTCTTACTCCATCCCAGGGAAAACAGCAATCTGTCAAGACACTGTTCTTCAAAACCAAAGCCAAACTGCTCCAGCCTCATCTAATGGGGGCAACTTATTAGGTACTAATGTTTTGGGGTTTGGATAAGGTTTTCTTTTGGCATTAAAATCTGTCTTGACTGCACGAGAGAGAACCACAGAGACATAAATGGTTTAGTGCCCCCAGTGGGAATAGAGAATGGCTGCTCTGCCTGCTGGAGTAACACATTTGCCTCTTCAGGGGTGTTTTTCAGACCCAGCTACCAAGATACTTTCCAGAAATGGGACAATATCCTTATTCTCATTAGCAGATGGAAGAGTGAGGCCCCTAGAGGTGAAATGACTCTCTGTCCTCTCTTCTGCCCTCCTCCCCAAAACAGCCACATAATAAATCACAGGGAATAAGGAATAAAACTGTGGATCATGACATTTTGAGAGTGCTTACTTCCTGCTCCATGTCACCGTGCAGACGTAGGAACTGTAAGCTCACAGAGGAGAGGGGTGAACGTCCAGGTTGCTCTGCCTCTGACCCTCCTGAAAGGACCTTTACAAGGAGCTCATGGTAGAATTCCACTTGCTCACAGCTGGAGAAAAAGATGATCATCTTGTGGCGTTTTTCAAACTGCATGAAAAATAAGAGAATTGCACATGACCACTTCCAAAGGCCTCTCCCAATTCCCCAATCATTAAAAGATCCAGGTGGTTTACACTTCTGGAGATATAATTATCTGGGAAAGGATTACAGAGTCTGACACCAAACAGTGAGCCCACAAAAGAAGAACAAGTACACGCTGCACAGGGATCTCTCTGCCAGCATGAAAGACACAACAGCACCTCAGCTCTCTTGTGGTTCAAGATGCACTTCAAAGCCCTGGATCTAATCCATGCTATCCTCGACAGAGGAACAGATAAAGGAGTTGGAAAGGGCAAAGGGCTACTTAGCAATATAAATGCAAACAGAGTCTCACCTTGCATTTCTGCAGGATAAAAGCTGCTAACGTGACAAGCCTCAGCTTGCTGGGGACCATCACAACATACTGCTTGAGTGTGTCTGGAACAGCAAAGTTTTCCTGCTCCATGCAGTTTGATGCACTACTGGCTTCTCTATCGACTTGTGATGCTGGGTCAGGCACCTTCTGGATTTCATCTGCTATGGAAATGCTGACGGGGTCATTCAAGCTGATATCGGCCAGTCGTGTTAATCCTAAACCACAGGAAATGAGAGACACATGAGGGCCAGTCTGGGCTGGGTGATGTACTCACAGAAAAAACCTGCTACCACAATCCCAGCGAAAAGGAGTGAAGGGCAAGGAGCTCAGACACTGACAGAACTGCCTCACAAACCTCAGCCTTTCCAGGCCCTACCAGCCTTAGCTGCTGTGGACTCCAGCAGAACCTTCACAAGACTCTACTTCAGCTGACTCTGCTATTTTACCTTACATAAATGTCTTTGTGGACAGACAGCACTTGGCAGTCCTGCTTTTAAATGTGTGTATGGAAAAAACCCAGATTTTCACTCTGTCAAGAGTGCAGGAGTCAGGAGGCCGGGTTCAGCTCCTGCCTCAGCAACTGACTGCTTGTGTGATACAGAGCAAAGCACACAACAGCTCTCTTGTCACTAGATTCTGCCTTCATGCTGGATTTGTAAAGCAAACAAACCAACTTCCAGGCTCATGGTGACTTTGCTACGGAATTTGGGAGACGTATGGGGAAACTACCTAAGTACATACAGCGACAGAAATTCCAGTCATGAAGGAAGTGTCATAAACCAAAGAAATTAACAGGCATTATTCCACTTGTGCAAAGGCCTTCAGACTGGGCTGTAAGAGTCAGACTCAACCAACTATTCTGCTGTTGTCTGTGCATTATTCAGCTGAAAGAGCCCCCAGGTGTCCATAACCCACCTTCGGTGAGGGTGGCTGAGAGCAGGACGTTCTGACGCGTCTGTCTCACAGCGTTTAGAGCGTTGAGTATCACAGCCACGTCCTTCTCAAAGCCCAGGTCCAGGATCCTACAGAAACAGCAGCGATGTTAAAGGGGCTGTAGGAAGGAGAAAGTCTTAATACTCCATGACATCTTTGCAACGAATAATTGTCCAACAATCTGTCCAAAGCGGGTATTTTGTCCTAATCCCAGACATCTGGTGCTTGGCTGAGGCCACTGAGCACGAATGGCTGAAGATCACACTCTCTCTCGCACTGTTTTTTAACATTTGGTGAATTACAACTCAGAGGGTATTGTAATAATTTTCCATATTTAAACCTTGGGAGTTACCTGTCTGCTTCATCAATAATCAGCCACTGAGTGCGACGGAAATGAATACATTCCGTGGACTTGATGTGATCCACCAGGCGGCCAGGAGTGGAAATGAGGATGTTTATGCCTTTTCGTAATCTGTGTAGATTTAAAAACAAAAAATAAAACCCACGTAAGCCAAAAAAAAACCAAAAAACCAACCCCATGCAGGTTGAAATAGGGCCCAGAGTGAGGAACTAGACCCTACAGCAGGAAAAAGTGCCCCAGTAAAATCAGGGACAGCACTTTCTCACTGATTAAAACTGAATTTTTTTTGACTGCCAAAATTTATCCTTGATCATCACTGATACTTTGATACTCAGCGCTAAGGACAGGATGGAAAAAATATTAATAATATTAAAAAAAAATCTAGCACTCCCTAGCTAGGTTTTCTTTTCTAATTGAGTACTTGTTTTACTGTCAAGAGTAAACTTCTTTTTGTGTATGCTTATACAGAGAAAAATGAAAATTCCATTTTGGATTACCAGCTTACAATCCAATTCTTGAAAAGGGAAAAGAAAGGGATTTTTAACACCAGGAAATCTCTTCTCTAGAAAGCAATTTCCCCCATAACAAATACTGTAGGCAGCACTGGGTGGTAAGCAAATACAGGTGTTTGCCAGGAGAGGAAAAAAAAAAACATACTGACACAAGAGATCATCTTCTCAGAAGGCTCATCAGCATTTTAGAAATAGATCCAACAGGGGGAAGTGAACGTTTCCTGCTGACCCAGCCACTGTGCCTGTGTAAGATCCAGGGGATCACAGCTTGATCCAAGCTCACCACCCTCCCTCCCAGTAAGAAAAACACTCTGCAGAAGAGTAACAGAGAAGACTCTGTAGACAGGGATTACACAAAATACAATTTAAGAAGTTGCTTTCCTACCTGGCTTTTTCTGATTTTCTCTTTTCTCCCCCCATCAGCACTCCAGGCACAATCCAGGTAAATGGCTACAGAAAGCAAAACCAAGACCAGCCATGATTCTTCTTAATAACAAGACAAAACCTAACCAAAAAATGATTTTTCTTGGCAAAAAGAGGGAGGATAGGGCTGACAGCAGTGTGCATGTGATGTGATCACAGCTCCAGCACTAAAAAAAGACTTGTAAGCCTCTTTTTAAGACTTATAAATTTATAAGACTTATAAATAATAAGGAAGTACCCTATTATTCCAAGGGAAAATGAAGAGGGGGCGGAAATATGGATCAGATAAATAAATGATTTAAACACCTTCTAGCCCAATGGTAAGATACTCTGCCTCAATTACAAGGAAAGCACTATCATTTAATGATTTTAAAAGCCTTCTCATTTCTCCAGTCATTCAGCTGGCAAAGCAGTTCACCAAGTCCTACTCCCCATCTGAAACCCATCTGTCCAGTATTAGTTTCAGTAAAACGGTCCTTGTCACTGCGAGAGTTTCCATTCATAACTCAGGCTGAGACAATGAAAGGTATTTCTAAAAACAAATGGCTGTGAAAATCAGCTATGCTTGTTTATCAGCACATGTGCAACGAGGGTGCCATAATTAATCACTTAATTGCTCATGTAATAATTTAAAACATGCCACAGGGAAATCACACACTTAAACACATTTATCTTTAAGGACCATACATCCTGCCAGGTGCTGGATTTCCTTAAACCTCCAGCTGAATTCACCGGAACTGAAGTTGTTCAGCCCCTTACAGGAATAAGAAGAACACAAAGCACTGAATTCTTACCTTAAGTAGTTTCTGGATTGTATCAAAACTTTGAAGTGCAAGCTATGGAAATCAACAAAAGAAAGTAAGTTCTAAAAAAGTCCCTCTGGACTAAAAAGCTGGATTACAAATCCCTATGACTCAAAAATCTCTAAAATAATCTAGTTATGTATATCATGAGAATTCTGAATGCACCCTTAATTGTTTCCTTTATAAGCTGCTTATTAATTTTTTCTCTTGAACAACGCCTCTTTTATTATATTTTGACCTGTTCAAAAACCTCTCTACTGGTTCAGCTCCATGAGCCAGCTCTCAGGACAAGGAGACTTCTGCTGGCTACCCTGAATGCCCCAGGGACAAAAGCTGCAGGCACAGAAGATTTTGCTCCAGAGGAAGGAAAATGATAGAAATTCTGGGAGAAAAACATGATGAAAAGGAAACACATAGGTCAGTTATCTTCTGGCAGCCCTCACTGTTCCCTTACCTGACCCATGGAACAATTGAGCCACTGGATCTTTCTACCTCTGCATTTCTTTTCTCAAGGAAGGCCATCACTTCCAACACAAAGTAATGCCAATTGTAATTACAAATTATCTTCCCAAGTGCTCTCAATGGCAGCCCTTTAAAAGGAGCTTACACACAGTTTTCTCTATGCTTAGTATTCACATGGCATCCTAAAGAGGCAGTAAGTTGTTGCTGTAAAAATTTAAATAGCTTCAGAGCTTTCTCCTTTCAGGGAACAGAGCAGAGATATTGCACTGCAGGTTGCATAAAATATTGGACCCCAAATGAGATACCTGCAATCAGTTCTCCACATGGAAGTTACCATCTGACATACCAAAAAAAAAAAAAAAAAAAGGTTGATACCACCTTCTGACACTGCCTTTGCAATTGCAAAGAATATAAATTACAGAGAGGCTCAATGGAGAAACCAACTCTTGGAGGCCTCAACTTCAGCATTCACTTATGGATTTGAAAAAACAGCTTTAAAAATGAAATGTGTGTATAAACCTACACAAATTCAGCAAAGCTGAATTCATTGGTTTTACTCATTCCGCCTGTGTGAGTGAGGCATGAGCCATGCACTTAGCCAGAGAGGTTCTGCAGATTTCACAAAGATTTCCAACTGCAGGAGGAAAACTTAGAAACTCCTTCTTTCTTACTCTGGTTGGCACTGAACAAAAATGACAACACCCTGTGAGGGCAAGATCTGAGCAAAATGACAGCATTTTCTAACATGGGGAACTTTAGAGTTCACCTTCCCACACCTCCACCCCAAAAATCAGCGTTCAAACCCCGAGACTGAGAAAGGAAAACCACGTACCTCTCTGGTTGGGACGAGCACGAGGGCGTAGGGCCCATCACTGCGCTGTGGACAACAAGAGCAGGGCTGCTGAGAGCAGGCAGCGCTGAGCAGAGCCCTTCCACACCTCCCTGCTGGCAGCCAGCACACAAGATCCTGAAGGGCTGCAGTGCAAGTTTGCACCCAGCACTTGAGGGTATTTCTGCCCCCAGATCAGCTCTTTCACGTATCAATCTTGTGCTGCCTTCTCTTCCCTGCAGGGAAACCTGCTCACAGTCAAACCCAACATTTTATTGCACACACACGTTGTTTCACTCCTGTGTTTCTGAGCTGCAGCAATGATCTCCTGTTTGATGCACAGCAACAATCTGGGGGTAGCAGCTGCAGGAAGGGACAATCCAGAACGGGCTGGAAATGCTTCAACCCTTCAGTCAGGATGATCTCTTTCCATAAAATGCACAAGGGATGGAACACCTGCAGCACTATTTTCTGGTGTGTGATCCAGACTGGGAGCAATTATGCAATCCCACTCCATGCCAAGGGTTAGAAACTTACTCCCTCTAAAAGCATGGCAGTGACCTTTGTTTTCAGTTCTCCCAGCTTCCAGACTTGTCTCTTCTGCTCTCTACCTTCTCCAAACCTGGTAATTTAGCCCATTTCCAATTTATCCTACTGCATGGAACAACAGGGAATGATAACATTGATCTTGTACCACCCACACATCATCAGAACTGGAAGATCCCATCTGTCACGTGTACAAATAAAGGGGAACACGGACTGCTTGTATGAGAAAGAGACAGTAATGACTACAAGAGCTGCATTTTATTTTTATTAATCTTATTATCAAAAGCAAATATACTTAATGCTGTTGCACCTACCTGTATTTTGGATTCCATTCCTTGCAAAGACTGTACAAGTGGAATCCCATAGGCAAGAGTTTTACCTTTTTAAAAGGGAGAAAACAGGAAAAGTTTCCATCAAAAAAAATATGTGGCAATTACAACATTCCAGCAAACTAAAGCACCACTTGTCCCACCATTCTTGAACTGCAGTCAGGGTCTGGAATAGTTTCTATTAAGTAGAAAGCACCCAGAATGGAAGATTGACAGGGAATTCAACAAAGGGTCAATTAGAAAAAAGAGGGAGTGGTATCCCACTAAGATCCACCTAAATAAATCAGTCAACACTCCATAAAGAACAACAGTGACAGTACAATACTGACCTGAACCAGTCTGAGATCTCACCAGGGCATCTCTACCTTGCAGGAGCACAGGAATTGTTTGCTTCTGAACGCTGAGTGACAAACAAAACAGATACAACACAGGATAGAAGCCTAAGGTTTTAACATGCAGTGACCGTTTTAAAACTCTTTACCCCAAATTCCTCACATTCATCTCTGCTGTGTAGCTACATCAGCTGAGGTGATTTCTAAATAAAGCCACTGGATAAGCATCAGATGGGATAAATTCAAAACAGACAGGTTTATGATTTGAGTGGCAAACTAGAAGGCAAGACTCCCTACAAGCCAATTGCAGATGGGACAGTAGGTACTGTGGTCTTCCCAAACCAACTACATATAATGAAATAATCACAGATAATTAGCTTTTAGGGGTAAACTGCAAAGTTTTTATATGGATTTGCTTACCTGGTCATGCTACATATATTCAGGACAGTGTTTATTGTGGAGATCTAGAGAGACAATAAAGAGAAGTAAAGGTTTAATTGTCAAACTGTTTGTTTTGTTATTTTTCTTGTTATTATACAAAACAGAGCAAAACCCAAAAGACTGATGTTTATTCTTGACGTAAGTGGTCCACGGCAACAAGATACAAAGTTTCCATGTACTCAAAACACTTCTAAGTTAATCAGAATTACACCACTGTTAGTTTTCTGTGGTTTTCAGTTTTACAGCTGCGAACAGTGAAGGATGCTGGGACTTTTTGGGGACAGGTCAGGACAGGGGCCAGCACCTTGAGCTAAGAGACTGCAGCAAAATCAAGTGAAGTATCAGCAAGCCTCTCCAGGTCATCATGAATAAAGGGGCATCTCTCAGCTCTCTGACTGCTGCCCAACCAAAAACCCCAAGGTTTTAGGCATGCAGCCTTCCTGCCACTCACCAGATGGGGGTGGAGGTCCAGCTGGCTGAAGCAATCTGTAGTGAAAACATTTTCTTGCAGCTGCTGCACTGCTTTCCTGAGTTAGGGGAAACAAACACAAAACACACAGGAGGGTTCAAAATGATACAACAGCATTCTACACAATCAGCAATGAAACTACATCTACCAAGCCACTGCTCTGACAAGCAAGGGCAAGAAATCAAGACACTGAAAGGGTTTTTTTCCTCTCCCATTTGCCTAAAATACCTGTGAATTTCTGGGATGTCTGGGTTGTTTTTAAATAGGCTGGATGTCTTAATGAAAGGTTTTTTCTTCTGGCTTTCATTTTGGTTGTCAGTCAGCTGCTTCTTAGGAGTAGGTTTTTGTGATGAGCTTCTCTCCTCCTTCCTGTCAGCTTCCGTGGCACCTTTCCTGAAGGTGTTTATGGATAATTTACGTCTGCGTTTCACGGGTGGGTTCCCATGTGGTGACTGGAATTTCCTTTTCAGAGCACCAGATTGCTTTAAAGTGAATAAACAAACCAGAGTCATCAGTGACTGAGAGTTAACACACAAACATCAGCCCACAGCAGAGCCTTATTTTTGGAATCGCCCACTCCACGACTAAAGAAATTGAAGTTGGTTTCTGCAGCTACGCAACTCCTACTCCAACAGATCCACCACCACGCCTGACACTTCTGACACTGCTGAAATGCAAAAAGCAACCTGAAGCTGTATCTAGTGCTCATCCCTAAAGGATTTCATTCAACTTCTCCAGTGAGTGAGCAGAACGCGCTTCTAAAAATCTCTCTCAGAAGCATTTTAAAGCCTCTGCAGACGAGGCAGAGGGCTGGGAGAGCATCACCCACAGCCCGTCAAAGGTAACACGGTGAGTGAGGCCAGCGCCGTCTGCCCGCAGCCCATCCGCTCCTGACCTGTCCGACCCCGCGACCCCACACGGGGAGCCAACTGCGAGCCCCGGTGCCGGCTCGGTGCCGGTTCAGCCCCGGCTCGGGCAGGGGGAAAGGCGACAGCTCCATTTAACAACTTGCCGGACGCTGCCCCCCAGGCCGGTCACGGTCCCGTATCCCGTCTCCCGAGTTCCGCAAGGTCCTGTGTCCCCTGCTGGCAGGGCCCATGTCCCGTGTCCCGTGTCCCGCCGGCTCCCGTGTCCCGCGGAGCCCGCACCCCTCCCTTCCCCTCTGCT
Organism: Pardalotus punctatus; assembly: GCA_013400915.1. Lineage (NCBI taxonomy): Eukaryota > Metazoa > Chordata > Aves > Passeriformes > Pardalotidae > Pardalotus > Pardalotus punctatus. The sequence continues at coordinate 119 of VZTX01034298.1, read as the reverse complement.
CGCACCCGGCCGAGGCCGCGCATCCCCACGCCCGCCGCCATGTCCCTCCCGCGCCTCCGCAGGGCCCCGGGGCCGCCCTACCTCCGGCCCGGCCCGAGTGGGCACCGCGGCGGCGGGTG
>VZTX01034273.1:0-19071 GCA_013400915.1 Pardalotus punctatus | reverse complement strand
ATTGGTCCGTCCCCCCAGGAAGCCCCGCCCCTCCGCCGCGCCACCGCCCTCCCGTTGGCCCCGCGAGGTGCGGCGGGCAGGGCGGGGCCAGAGGAGCGCACGTCATCCGGCGGCCATCGGCGAAGCTCTGCCGGGACGGGAGAGTGGGCGCTGATTGGAGGGAGAGATGTCACTCAGGGAGCGCCGCGAACGGATTGGGTGAGAGTCAAGGAGAGCCCACGGGAGGGCCCCGCCTCCCGCTGTATCTAATTAGGTGTGGAGCTGCCACAGGGCGCTCTGGAGCGGGTGGAGCCGAGCGGCTGCATAATAAATGAGAACCGGGGCGCTGCTGAAGCTGTTGGGGTGTCTTGGGTACGGGGATGTCCCGGGTTCTGGGGCCCTTCCCGGGGCGGGGGTCCCTCCGAGGTTTCCTGATAGAAGCGTGTTTGGGGGATCCTTCGCAGCTTCAATAAAGTCCAAGCAGCCATGGGTGTGCCTGGTGTCCTGGCTACAAGGGTGGGTGACCTAAGCTCCGGTGCTGTGCCGGGTGCTCCTGGTCACCGCTGCCCTGGCGGTTTGGGTTTTCTTGTTCCCCAGTGCAGCTGACCCTGACAGCTCATGTGCCGTTCTGATGACTGAGCTCCTGCCAGCTTTTTCCTACCAATGATTTACTCTAAAAGCCATTTTTTTACTGATACCTAAGTTAGCAGCAGCGTTACCCTGTCTGAAGGAAAGCCGTGACATGGGAACCTCTCTCCGCCTGATCCCCAGCACACCAGTCGCTGGTTTCCCTGCAGAGCTGGCCTGTACTCGAGCACCCATTGATGACCTGTGAGCCCCACAGGTAACCTGCCCATCTCCCTGCCACTCCTGGGCACAAAACCGCTCATTAATCCTCTTAAACCAAGTGGTGTCTGCCCTGCTTTGTGCTGCTCCTGGCTTTTGAGTGAGGACATCACCTCTGCCTTCCCACGGCTTCTGTCTCTTGCTCCAGCCCATGGAAGATGTCTCCTTCCCAGTGGCTGGTGGCAGCTGGGATGCCCCAGGTGCAAGGATGATGGCAGCTAGGGCATGGAGGAGATGATGGGAGTCACCTCCACTGGTCTCTATCAATGGCAGCCTGGGTCCATGGGAGGAGAGAAGGGTTCGTGTCCTCAGGCTGTAGTGAGTATGATAATAAAACAAATTACTCCAAGCACTCACTCAGTCTCCATGCAGTCAGTACTGCCTGTGGCCACTGTGCCCTTCAGCATCCACAGGAAATCAGATGTCACATTTTCTGGGTAGGAATCTGCAGCGATTTAGGAGGAGGAGGAGGGGGAAGATGCTTTGCCCTGCCACACCTTGGGGGTAATCTCTCTGTCATCCTGCCTGGAGTGATGAGCTCCTGTTGTGAGAGCTCCTCTTTTAGACTGGCTTTCCCTTCAGAGCTGGCACATGTATATTTTGAACTTCAAACGAGATAATGTTGTTTCCATCCATTTCCGTCATTAACCCTCATGTTGCTATTTGCTGCTTCCTTCCAAGTGGCATTTTGCAGCACTGTTCCCATCACTGATAAGTCATGAACAATGGGATGCTGCTGGAGCAGCACCAGTGTCCAGAGGATCCTGATGTCCCCAACAGATCCAGCAGGATCTGTTCCCAGGTGGTGGAACACCACTCTTCGTGGAGGGGGAATGGCTGGAGAGGGAGAGGGTTTTGAACCTAAGCTTGTCGGGGAAGTAATTCTAAACAATCTTAGGAAATTGAAGAAACAGCCTGAAAATGCAGGATGCAATTCCAGGCACGGGTGCTGCAGTTGGGCAGCAGCAATCAGTGCTTCGAGGGGAGCCACTTTCCCTGTGGTACTGGGGTCACAGCGGCTCATGAGCACAGCAGGAATGAGGGTCATGCTGTGGCAGATGAAACAGAAAAACAGACTTTGTACAAACTTGGAATGGAAACGGCTGCTGCAGGAATATGGAGCAACCTGCTCAACACATCTGCTGTGACCAGGCTGATGTGCTGGATGGGGATGCAGTGGGAGATTCCCAAGCACCCCAGCAGGGTGAAGAGGAGGACCAGGCACTCCTAACACCTCATCCAGCCCTCAGGATTTGATGTTTCAGGCATCAGCCTGAATCTCCCTTTGCTGACTTGGATTTTGCCCCAATATGCTGGTGTTACCTTGCCCAGCTGGTCCCTGTCCCCTCCTGCCCTGCAGCATCCCGGAGCCGTGAGCTCATGCCAGGAGGAGGGACAGTGCCTGGTACCCTGGTTGGCACCCAGGGTGCACAGCCAGGGTGTTGTGGGGTCCTGGGGTGCTGCCACAGGGCTGGTGCCCCCCGGGAGAGCTGGCCTGGCCGGGTCCCCACTATTTGCCCTCATCTCCTGGGTATTTTTAGAAGCAAAGTGTTGTTTAGTTGTGAGAAGGCGAACGGCAGCCGTGGGAGGGGAAGCCGGGTGGCAGCGATAGGGCAGCTCCTTCCGCAGGCAGTGCCAGTGCAGCCCCAGCTGCTGGGGCCAAACTCCTCAAATGCCAAGCACCGGGGCCCATCCCGACTCGATTCCACTGGGAACCTTTGCTGACTCCAAAGCTCCCACCGTGAGCCTCCCCACATGGGGACCGCAGGCGCAGTGATGGCCCAGGGATCCTCACTGCTGCGAGCATCCACATTCCATCCAGCCCCCCCAGACCCCAGCTGAGCTCCACCCACCCCGACGGGGGCTGGGGGGGCTGGCGGGGGCCAGTGTTCCTTGGGCTCCAGCTCCCAGGCGCCAGTAGCTGTTTTTAGCCCAGAGAAAGTCCAGTGTTTTGAGATTTTCTATTTTGAGCAGCAAAGCTGAAGAAATGGAGCAGCCCCTGACCCCCGGGTGTCTGTGCGGAGCAGGGCAGGCAGCCAGGCAGGGTGGGTGTGGGGCGGCTTCTGCCCCCCAGGGGGGTTGTGGCTGCCCCCGGGTCTTCGCCCCACAGCTGCCTCCGTGGCCTCTTGCACGTCAGGCTGTGCTGGAGCTTGTTCCCATGCGATCCCATCTCTAACACTCTCCCAAGGGAGAAAGGCCTTTCCGGCACTGCGATATCATTCCTCCTTTCCCTCCTGCAGCAAGATCCCAGTAAAGTTCCTGAGCAGGATGTGGGGTGTTCCAACCCAGACCTCCACCCCTTGTACCCCACTGTGTGTACGTGTGTGCCCCCACAGAGCCCCCATGATGTGGCACAGCTGGTGTGTCCCGATGGGGGGACAGCCCTGGCAGAGAGGCACAAGGCTTAGACTGGGCTGCTGTGGTGGCAGAGCCAGCTCAGCCCAGTGCTGGTGATGCTGCCACACGGAGAGTTTTGTCTCCTAGCAGCAGCCATGGGGTCCATCCCCTGCTCAAGAGGATGCTGGGGACACTGGCATTTGCCTGGCAGTGGGGAGGGCTGGTACTCACTGGAGCTGCCACAGCAAGTTGTCACCACCAGTGCTGCAAGAGATATATATGGGGTGACGCAGGTGACAATGGGTGCTGGCGGTTGGTACTGCTTGCAGGGCTCCCCAGAGGCAGACGCCAGCCCTGGGCACAGACTTTTGTCTCATTTTATTCAATCCTGCATTTCCAGAAGCACCTCGAGCTGCACACCAGCACTGCCATCCAGGGTCTGTGGTGGGGCCAGGTGCTGTGAATGCTGAGCAGGGCTGGGGGCCACGTCCCCGGTGTCCTGGCAGGTCCCTAAGTGCGGTGCTGGCGGGGGATGGCGAGGAGCCGGCGGAAGGCAGCACGGAAGTCCCGGTTGAAGAGGGTGTAGATGAGGGGGTTGACGCTGCTGTTGCAGTAGCCGATCCAGAAGAAGAAGTTGAAGAGGGGCTTGGAGACGTGGCAGCCCTCCCCACAGAGAGCCCCCAGGCTGTAGGTGAAGAAGAAGGGGAACCAGCACAGCACGAAGGCCCCCATCACCACGGCCAGCACGACAGTGAAGCGTCGCTCCCGCGCCCGCACCAGCCGCCGGCGACACAGCAGTACGCTCTGGTGCTGGCTCTGGTGCCGCCATCCCAGCACCCCAACACCCTTTCTGCTGCTGGTGGGGCACGGGGAGCGGGCAGCGAACAGGGTGGCCGTCCGCCGGGCAGTCAGGCGGTAGATGCGGCAGTAGACGGCAACCATGACGAGGCAGGGGACGAAGAAGGAGGCGGCACAGGAGGCCAGCACGTACCAGGTCTCCTGGCTCAGCTGGCACTCTCGGCCCCGGGGTCGCGGCCGCAGGAGCGGTGGCAGTGCCACCAGGGTTGCCGCTGCCCAGACCGCCCCGATCATGCCCTTCACCCGCCGTGGGCTCCGGCGCAGGTTGAGCCGCGCCGCCCGTGTGACGGCCCAGTAGCGGTCAAGGCTGATGGCGCAGAGGTGCCCGATGGATGCAGTGCAGAGCAGCACGTCCAGTGCCAGGTACAGGCTGCACCACAGCCCACCAAAGTACCAGTAGCCCATGACCTCATTGGCCAGTGAGAAGGGCAGGACGAGGACGGCCACCAGGATGTCTGCTGAGGCCAGGGACACCAGAAAGAGGTTTTGCGGGGCCTGCAGCGCCCGGCTGGTGGAGATGGCCACCACCACCAGAGCGTTGCCCACCAGCGTGGCCAGCAGGACGGACAGGGCGGCCAGCAAGATGAGCCCCGTGGCCGCGGGCGAGTGTGGGGCGCTGCCAGCTCCACTGCCGTTACCGGAGGTGTTGGGAAGGGCACCGGCTGGCTCCATGCTGGCCCGGCCCCTCAGACTGATGAAGCCCCATGGGGCTTTCCCCCACCCTGCTCACCGGTCCCACAGCAGCTGCGCGTGCAACCCCAGCATCGCTGAGTCCCCAGGGGGTTCTCCCGGCCGCCACCGCTCCTGCACTGACCCGATCTGGTGGTGAGGTCGTCCTGGCCCAGTGGTTGCCCGGCCGGGCATGCGGGACAGCAGCAGCGCCGGGAACACAGAGAGGCTCCCACGGCAGCACTGCTGGCTCTGCTGGTCCCCGTCCGGAGGAGGGTGGGCGGGGAGGAGGGAGGGAGGGAAGGGTGGGCCGATATCACTGGCAGGAGCCCAAATATCTGTGGGCAGTGGGAGAAGTTGTTATTGCCACTTTAAGGGCTCCCTTCAGGGTCACCACGGCAGGAGAACTCCTGCCACAGGTGCTAGGGTGATCCAGGGGCACTGCCCAGCCATGCCAAGCCAGTATTCTGCTGATCCCAGCCTGACAGCACTGCAGAAGCACAGCCCTGTGCTGTGCCTTGGTCACTGACATGCTGCTGTGGCACCAGTGAGGCACCATGGACCCTGCCAGCTCAGCCCTTTGGGGACAAGAGAGGTGGAAGAAGCTGTTGCCCATGACACCTCGGTACAGCTGGCTGCAGACCTCAGGGTTTAGCTGTGGCATCATCACCATGTGCCCCACAGCACCAGCAGGGTGTTTGGTGTGTCCCCAGCACCAGCTGGGCTGAGCAGTGGTGGTGGGTGGGAAACGGGGAGGATGGTGCGTGTCAGGTACCTGTGGCCGCAGGGTTTGCAGAGGGCGGACACAAAGAGACACACACCAGGGGCATGGGCACACCCCCTTTATTAGACACCAGCTGAGCAGGGACAGTGGAAACCAGTGGCCACGGGAGCAGTAGCCCGGGTGCGCATTGCCAGCTAGAGCCGGGTGGCACCGTGCGGGAGCGGGCGAGGGGAGCCCACTCGGATGGTGGGGCTGGGCATCTCCTCGGGGTAGGAGAGGGCGGGGTTGTCCAGCCCCAGCCTGGCCTTGTCGCGGGGAGGGCCCTCGTGCTCTTCCCAGCCCTCGGGGCTGCGGCAGCGGTCGGTGCAGCACAGGGTGACCTGGGTGATGGCGCGGTCGAGGGGCTGCAGGGAGTGCATCCAGGCAGGGAGGAAGTCCCAGGTCTGCAGCCATTTGGGCAGGCGGCCAGGGCTGTGTGCCTGCAGTGCGTTCACCAGCCCCACGAAGAACAGGAGGCCGAGGAATGGAGCACCCACCCCCACCAGTGCCCGCCAGCCCGCCATGGAGATGCCGAAGATGAGGGAGGGCAGCAGGAGGAAGCAGATGATGAGGTACAGCACCGCAAACCAGCGGTACTTGGCCGTGCGCTCGCCCAGCGCCTTGGCCATGCGGATGGGCAGGCGTGTGAAGGGCAGTGGGTACCACAGCAGGATGCCCGAGATGTTGAAGAAGAAGTGGCACAAAGCAATCTGCAGGGATGGAATCCCTGTCAAGCCTGGGCTTCCTCCAGCCCCTGCCCTGCCCGGTGACCCCATCCAGCCCAGCCAAGGCCACGGGCTGACCGTACCTGGAAGGAGCTGGCCAGCTTGTCCCCTGGGCTGGCCAGGGCAGCCAGGATGGCGGTGGTGGTGGTGCCAATGTTAGAGCCCAGGGTCAGTGGGTAGGCACGCTCGATGCTGATCACCCCCAGGCCTGTGGGAGAGGCACCCCATCCATCCCATTGCTCCTGGCAGTGCCATCCCCATGCTTTCCCAAGGAAGCACAGCTCCTCTTGTCCCTCTGAGTGCTTCAGCACCCACAGGCCAGGGGCTGGCATATGGCAGGGGACCAGGAATGGCTGGGACTCACCGATCAGGGGTGTGATGGCTGAGGTGAAGACAGAGCTGCTCTGCACCACGAAGGTCATCCCAGCACCCACCACCATGGCAAAGTACCCGGTGAGCCAGCTGAGCGGGTGTGGCAAGTCTGCCATGGCATGGCCATGGGCACAGGCATGGCACAAACACAGACATGGGCATGGACACATCAGGGTTGAGGGTCAGGGACAGCTAGGGACAGGTCTGAGGATGGCAGGTGGAGATGGGCATGGGTGGCCATGTGGCATGTAGTCCTGGTCTTACTCACCAGTGTTGATGACCTTCTGGATGGCTTTGGCCACCTGCCCCTTGAGCAGGGAGTTGAGGAGTTTGACCAGGAGGATGAGGCAGGTGCAGAGCACGACGAGGGACCCAGCCAGCAGCACCAGCCCCACAGCCAGGTCGGGCAGTGGTGTGTCGGTGAAGAGGTGCTCGCCTGCCCCACAGCACGGCTGGGCAAGGGGCTGGGGCTGGCCCGGCCCTGCTCACAAACCTGCCCCCACAGACAGCCCCACACCTGGACCCCAGCCCAATATCTCCCAGCCCTGTCCCACATCATGGACTCCAGCACTTCTGCATCCCATGTAAAACTCCCAGTCCCGCCTGCACCTCCCCAGACCCACGCCCTGTGCCCCAGCCCTGCCCTAGCCCTCCACACCCACTCACACTTCTGCCTGGTGACATTGTGGAGGACCTCGATTCCCTTAGTGCTGCAGTGGCCAGCGGATGTGCAGTTTGGGGGTGACCCAAGCCCCACAGCAGCCATCTGCAGGAAGAGGATGGGCTACAGCTGGTTCCACAGTGTCCTCAGCCAGCCCCTGCCCACCACCCACCCTCTGTGCAATTATTTGGTGGTCCCAGCAGGGCCACAAGCCCCTCACCTGTGGGGATGCAGGGCCACACCAGATGCGGATGAGGCTCCTGTTGCGCAGGCTCTCGTCCCCCGTTGCGATGCCTGTGATCACAGACTTGTCCAGCTGCAAGAACACACATGTTGGGGAGGGCCCCTGTGGTGCTAACAGCACCCACAGTCTGGGGACGTCTTCACTGGGAGGGGGACACCACTGCCAGCCTGGGGGACACTTGGATACAACCACCATCAAAGGAACACTAGTGCTGAGGACATCACCACCAGCCTGAGGATACCATGCTGACAAACACAACAGCTGAGGAGACCTGGATGATGAGTTTGGTGAAGGGCTCTGTGATGATCTTGAGCAGGTCAGGAGCATCCTTCCCACTGCGGATGTTGAAGGTGGCCACGACCAGGTGGGTGACATGGTGCAGGTACCCGCTCACCACCTCCAGCGGCAGCAGCACCAGCACTGACAGCCAGTTGAAGCAGTCATGCACCGTGGCACCGGCAAAGGCCCTGTGCAGAGCAGAGGAGCCCATTGGAACGGGGTGGTCCCAAGGAGCAGCCCCCAGCCCCCAAGTGTCCTCTGACCCATCCAGCTCTCACCGTTTGAACTCACTGCGGTCGCCAGCTTGCATGAGGGCCACAATGGTGTTGGTGACTGAGGTGCCGATGTTTGAGCCCATGATGATGGGGATGGCAGAGCGCACCTCCAGCACTGGGGACAGAGAGACCTGCTAGCCTTGCATGGCCCAGCTCAGGGTGACCCTATCCAGCCATCCTCTCTCCCAGCCTCAGGATTCCAGGAGCCTCATGGGCACACTCACACCCTGAGGAGACCATGCTGACGATGATGGAGGTGGAGGTGGAGGAGCTCTGCACCAGCACAGTCACCAGGATGCCCACCACCAACCCTGCCACTGGGTTAGAGAGGATGGCGTTGTCCTTGAAGATGTCCCCGGCCACCTTGCCTGTAAGAGAATGTGAGTGCCGGCTGCTGGCACTGCCGGAGCCACCGGCTTCCCAGGCAACCCTGCCACCCTACTACCTCCAGCCAGCTGGAAGGCAGAGCTGAGCACGTCCAGAGAGCACACGAAGAGGTACAGGAACCCAAACATCAGGGGCACCTTTAGAAGGGAGACACAGAAGGACTGGACCCTGGCCCAGCACCCGAGCTCTGTGCAAGACAAGAGAGAGTGTTAAACTCCTGCTGTGGCATGGCCCCGGCTTCCCAGTCTCCTGCAGCCTTACACCATTCTCACGGCTCCTGGCAGCACAGGGCTCATGTCCCCAGCTATACCACCTCTCCCTGGGTCCCCTCCATCTCTCCCTTGTGCCAGCTGCCCCATTGTCCCTCAGCTCTTTCCCCATCACCCCAGGATGCCCAGGGTCTCTGCACCAGCACTCCCCTCCCATTCCGGCACTCCACAGTCCTGGCACCCCAAGGTGCTTCTGTCAGGTCTCTGGGGTGTTCCCCAGCCCTGGTGCTGTGTGAGACCCCCACCACCCAGAGGGTCTCACCTGGCTTCTGCAGCTCATCCAAGCCCAGCCGGGGCCCCTGCCAGGACAGGGCGTCCAGCTCGTACCGCTCCCGGCCCTCGTGCAGGCGCCCCGGGGAGCTGGGGCAGGGGAAGCCATGGTCAGGGCAAGGCATGGCACTGACAGTGAAGGGGCAGGTGTGGGCACCCGGCAGCCGGTGCAGAGCTGGGGAGAGAGGGCACCTACGTTACAGCCCTGTCCTCACAGGGACCTCTGTGCAGAGGAGAGCCCAGCCCTGCCTGGCCAGAAGCAGACCTGAGGCAGGTGAGGAAGAGAAGGAGGAGGGCTGGGGGTACCTACCTTGGGGGCTGGGGCAGTAGGTGAACTGTGGCCCGTGCACCACCCTTCCTCCCCGCACTGGGCAGTGACCGGGCAGGACTGGGCTCTCCCTCCGGTAGGGCAGCATCGCTCCTGCTGAGGCTGAGCAAAGGTGGCCCCATGTCACCACAGCTGTGCTGCACCAAATGCCATGTCCCCCCAAATCCCTGCAGTGCTGGCACCACCAAGGAGCACCATCCCATCATTTGTTGGTCCCCTGGGCCACCAGCTGCTGCTGCTGTGCCACCCCAGAGAGCTCCCAAAGGGCAGGCAGGGGAGGCAGGAAGGGGACTCCTCCTGCCCAGGGCCCTGCTCACCTGGGGCTGGCCGGGCACTCAAGGCAGTGCGATGTCCACATGCCACATCCAAGCGTCTCTCCAGTGAAGTGGCCCGTGGGGCATCACGGCCCTTTATACACAGGCCAAGAGCAAAGTCTAAGGAGCCCCGTGTTGCCCCTCGCCTCCGCTTGCTGCTCACCTCCTCCCCAGAAATTCCTGCAGTTAATGGGTAATCCCCACCACATCCCACGTCAGCTGCAGCCCTGGGGCGGGATGGGGCACGCGCCCCTGGGGTACTGCACCCCCAGCACTCCCTGCCTCACTTGCCTGGGGTCTGGGTGAGCAGCAGCCACTGCGGTGATGAGCAAAGCTGGGGCACTGCTAGAGCCCAGTGCCCAAGGGCTGATGCCAGAGCAGTCTCAGCTCTCCATCATTTCGTGCCAGGCGGTTCATCCACTGCACGAGAGGAGGAGGAGGAGGATGAGAAGAGCTTGATGCTGCCAGGGCATCACAAACCAGAGGTGAGGCCATGCACACATCCATCACCCTCAGCACCATCGGAGCATCAGCTGTGAGGGACCCAGCTCTGCCCAGGGCATGACATCCTCACTCCCAGGGCACTGGTGGTGGATGACGCCAGCACCAGTGTGATTTCTGTGATTTCACCATCACTGGTGGTGATGGTGGCATGCAGCCCGGCTCTGCCCGTGCCAGCAGCTCAGTGTGGGGCAGCCAGCAGTGCTGAGAGGGCTGTGAGGGGCAGAGCTCGCATTGCCCTGGCACCACATCGCCCCAGCATGTGCGATGGGTGGGCAGGAGAGGAGCGAGGCCAGCGCTGCCGTCACCACCTCCTCAGCCCTGTTTATCATTACCTGCTGCTTACACACCTCCCACCAAGTTTCCATCCACCCACGGGACACCCAGCCTGCTCATGTCCACAACTGTCTGTGAGAGACACAGTGGCTAAAGGCCCCTCCAGCCCAGGTGCCTGTGGGAGTGGGCTCAAAGAGGCATTCAGTTGCCACATCCCCATTTCCCCAAGATCAGGCACCTCCAGGACCCACCATCACGGATGAGCCAGGTGTAAATGTATGGGCCGAACAAGGGAAAATCCCTTGGGTATTCCAGGACACTCAGGGATAGCCTGAGGACATCTGTGCCACTGCTGGAGCATCACTGAGCCACCTCCACTGAGTCACAGACTGATGGAGCCGAATGCCCCGGAGGTGCCACAGCAGGGGACATGTCCTGCCTCTGCAGGACCTGGGGACCCTTCTGTCCTGGGGGGCAGCCAGTGTGAAGGAGGCTGGTGTCCGCACTTGCCCCGTGCCCATGGGCTCTTGGCCAGCTGCCCCCACAATCATTAACCCAGTGAGGCCCTGGCAGCTCTGGCTGTCACTCATTGACAGGGTCGGGGCTGAAGTCCTTGGTCGTGCCGGCCCTGCAGCTTCCCCTACTCTGTCAGCAGTGCCGGGAAAACAAGCTCCTGGCACTGCCCCTTGCTGCCGGTCAGCGTGGCACTGGAGCTGAGGGCTGGCCCCAGCCCTGTCCTGGCCCTGGGAGGGCTCCATGGGGGACAGAGGGGTTGAGGGGACATTGCTGCTGGGAAAAGCACCATCCAGCCTTGATGACAGAGGAAGAAAAGAAAGGCATATCCAGGAAATGCTCTTTATTTTCCCTGGTTCCACACCAGAGACAGAACTGAGCAGCATCACAGAGACACAGGGGAGCTCTGACTAAGGCCACAGGGCTGCAGCTGGCTGTGGCAGCATGGGGCTGGGTGGCCATGCCCCCATCTCTGGGCAAGGCTTGGGGCCCTGGGTCACCCCTCTGCCTCTGGCCAGGTAGTGGTGACGGGGTGGTTACCCAAGGCACAGCCAGGAAGGACTCTGGCACGTATGAACTGTGGAGGGATCTCCTGGCTGCTGTTGGGGGAATGTCTCCATTGCACATTCTGTCTGGGATCTCTGGGGACACTGGGCTGCTGGGCATGGGGACCAGCAGGGCACAGCCATGACTGGCAGATCTATGCTCAAGGCTACAGCCCAGCACAGCTGCTGGCAGGAATGACAGGCTGGTCACACGCTGGGCACCTGCACTGCAGGCTGAGGTGCTCAGCACCCAGGGGTGCACTCTTCCGGCACCAAGCAGAGCTGTCCCCGAAGGCTGAGCACCCTCAGCCCCAGTGTGGATGGGGCAGAGGGGCTATGGGGATTTGCTCCTTCATGTCCCCTCAGCAGCCACCCACACAGGATTTCCGGCGGGGAGAAGGAAGGCTTTCTTGGCACGATCTGCTGGCTCTGCCAGTCTGCCCGGGGCAGGAACCCTGCGCCCTGCTCCAAGCAGTGCTACTGTGGCAGGATCAGGCCACGCTCACGCAGTGCAGACGTAACAACCTGCCTGGGACACAGCACGCCAGGGCCACGCTCACCCTCCCTGGGAAGGGTGGACTTGCAAATCAACAATGGGGCAGCCCTGTTCCCACAGGGCCAGGGACTGGATCTGGCTCTCAGCTCCGGGCACATTCTCCTGACCCTGCCTGCCCACAGCAGCGGAGTTCAGAACTGGAGCCTGCCTTTCCTCCCCACCCACCCTGTCTATCCTACACACCCTGCAGTTGAAAGGGAGCTTTCCCCACCCAAACAGTGAGTGGGGCTGTGCCAGCCCAACACAGGCAGGATGTGCTGGGCAGGCAGCTCTGCTGCAGGCAGAGGCACTGGGCAGGACAGTGCCAGGCATGCACGGGACGTTGCAAAGTGCTTTGCAACGGGGGTTCAAACTATGTACAGGACTCCCTTGATGTGCACCGGGATGTGGCCCCGCAGAGGGGCATGGCAGCTGCTCAGCCACTCACAGCGACACGACACGACAGTTTGGGACAGGACGTGGATGAATCTGCAGTCTGGGCAGTGTCAGCGGTGCAGGGCAGGGGCTGTCGGGCCCGTGTTGAACCCCGGTATGGCCTGGGGGTGTCACACGCCGGCTGTGGACGTGCAGCAGGACTCATCAGAGCTTGTGGTCGAATGAAGGCTGAGCCAGTGCAGGCTCTTCCTGAGGGTGGCCGCTTCCCTCAGAGCCAGGCTGAGGGGCACTGGGTTGATCTGATGCCTTGCAGGCACTGTCATCCTGCACGGGGAGCTGGAGGAAGTCAGGCAGGACCAGGTCCTCCTTGGAGAGCAGCCCACGCTGGTCATTTGCCCGGCAGCTCTGGGCACGGTTCAGCAGCTCCACCAGCCCTGGGGAAATGCAGGTCATGCACCTGAGCCAAGCACTGAGGCTTTGTCCTCGCACCTCGGCTGCCCTCTCCACCTGACATGACCCTGAACATGTCCCAGGCACAGCACTTGCACCTCCTCCCTGCTCCATGCCAGACCCCAAGTCCCCCATAGCTCATCCCCAGCTTCATGGGGCCCTGCACCCATTCCCAGCACACCAGGGGCTCTGCATCCCTCAGCCTGTGTTTTACCCCAACCCCTCAGGTTTCAGACACACCAGGTCTCACCTTCCAGGTCATACGTGCGGCGGTTGAGGTTCACGGCAGCTGAAGACCGTGGCCTGGAGAAGGAGGAGGGCATCTCCCACCGTGTGTCGGGCTCTGCTCCTGTTGGGCTCCCCTCCTGCAATGAGCAGCCCAGGCCTCAGCCACGGGGCAAGGAGGCAGCGTTCTCCCAGACTGTGTCCCCATCACCCTCCCCCAGCCTGCCTCCTGCCTCGGCACCCACTGCCCAGCCCTGTGGCAAGTGCTGGGGCCACAGCAGGGCCCACCTTCCTTTCAGACCATGGCAGCAGCTGTGGGGACATCTCTGACCAGAGTGGTGGGATTTTACGCTCACCTCACTCCGGAGCAGAGACGGGGCAGCCGCAGCTTCAGCGCTCTCCATCGCTTGCATGTCTGCAAGGGAAGTGATGCTCAGTGCCCCATCCCAGCATCCTGGTCCTGGCCCAGCCAGTGACAGGATGGAGCCTGTCCCAGGGAGTGGGAGCCATGGCCAGCACAAAGCAGCCTGGCCCTGTGAGGGCTCTTCAGAGTGATGTGGCTTGAGGGGACATGGTTTGGGAGGGACAACACTACCTGCTGGCATTTCCAGGACAAGTTTCTGAGCAGACACTGTGCTGACCAGCTTCTCCAGGTCCAGGGTGGCCGGCTCGCCTTGCTGCAACAGGAACAGCAGCCAGTGTCACATTCACCGTGGCAGAGCAAAGGCAGCCAGGCTGAGGACCTACTTGGCCAAGCCTTGCTGGGCCACAGAGGCAGAGCACAGGGAACATCCCTGGTCCCTCCTAGCACACAGTGGGGTGTCACAGCCCATCCCAAAAACAGTGACTCTGCGAGCCCACAGGCCATCCCTGGCACACACCGCTGCTCTCCATCACCTACTCACAGCCAGCAGCCCCTGCCCCAAGCCCCAAACCCAGGGCTCTCCCCAAACCCCAGGGATTGGGGCTGTGCCTGCTGAGGCCTGGGCCTCACCCTCCGCAGCAGCGCCTGCTCCACGCTCACGCCATATTTTCCCAGCACGGGCTGCAGCGCTTCCCGGATACGCTTGGTTGACTTGGCCGTGATGCGGATGGTCTTTTTGAGGGAGGAGATTTCCAGGCTGCAGAGGGGAACAAGAGGTTGTTGCAGGCAAATATGGACAGGCAGAGGCAGAGCCAGGGCACTCGGGACTGCCTAGGGGACTGGGTTTGGGGCACTGTGGATGGCCAACAGCATCAGCCCCAAAGCTCCCACTCACTCAAAGCTTATTCTGTTCTCCAGCTTCACCTCCTGGTCTGCCAACACAGAGCACTCCTGGTCCAGCACCAGCGCCTTCTGCAAGAGACAAACCATCAGGAGAGAGCCAGCAGAGTGACCTGTGGTCCCAGCACAGGGATGGTCTGGCTGGCAGAAACCCTGCAGTCCCTGCCTGCCCTACCTGCTCGTTCCCCACCAGGTAGACCTTGATGTCGGGGAGGCTGAAGCCACGTTTCTCACATATCCCCACCAGCATGTCCCGGATGGAGTGGCCAGGCCGGACGGAGGCCAGTGAGGCCGTGCCATCGGGCAGGTACACGCAGCAGTACTTCATGGACTTGGGTACCAGCTCTGCCTCGCTGCCCCCCAGGCTCTTCTGCTGGCCCTGAGGGAGGGATGTGGCAGGGTGAGCCCAGCCAGTGGCAGTGTGGGGCTGTAGGACTGGCGTGGTGACGACTCACCTCTGTCCAGGAGCTGGCGGGTGTGCTGGTCGAGGACAGGAAGCCCAGGTCCAGGCTGGCTGAGGAGTTGAGTGAGCCCTGGGACTCCCTCCACAGCATGGCACTCCTGCCGCCTTCTCCCCCCTCTAGGATAGACAAAGGAACGGTGGTGGGGACGTGAACACCCCTCAGGGTGATGTGGCCCCTCTGTCCTGCTCAGCACAGCACCCACCTGCCCAGGAGGGCTCCCGCCGCTCTCCCTTCCTAAAGGACCGGCGAGGGCTGCGGTTGGCACCACTGCCCGCTGTCTCCACGCCCAGTGGCAGGGACTTGCCCAGCTTCAGCTTCGACTTCTGAGGTGAATTGAGCAGCATCTCAACATGGGGACATCTATGGTTTCCCCTTTCCTTTCCCTGGTCCCTTGACTGCTTGTCTGTCCTCAGCCTGGGGCTGAGCAGCAGGGAAGGGACCCAGCACCAAGAGGACATGTCCCCATTCCCCTTCCCCCACACCCACCTTGCTGAGGTCAGGAGGGGGGCTGCTGCTGCGGGAGTGGGGCCGCAGGTCAGGCAGGGGCTGCCCCTGGCTCTCTGCCCGCAGGCAGGCCTGGTAGAGAGGGGATTTCACAAAACGTGTGTAGCTGTCAAACTTCATCAGGTTGAAGATCTGGAAAAGGAGGATGTGTGTGCTTAAGAACCTTGCCCACCTACAGCTCACTCTGGTTGCTGCCCCATGGCACAGCCCCATAGTGACAGCAGTGATGCTGGGTGACATGTGGGGTGGTCCCACAGCCCTACCATCCTGCAGGTGGAGCACAGGTGCTGCCCATACCTGGAGCTGCTGAATGCGAAACATGTCTGGGGAGGGAGTGGCCAGCATGTCCTCCCCAATCCAGGCCTGCTTGTCAATGTTCACAGGACTGACCGAGTGGCTGGAGAGGAACTCATCGTAGATCCGCCGAGCCTCCTGGGCCAGCTGGGGGGACAGGAGGTCAGGCTGAGACCAGCAACCCCCTCCTCTCTGTCACCCCAGGGGAGCCCCTTGCTCACCCCACAGAGACACCTGAGCCCTGAAGAACCAACCTGCCCCAGAACCAGCTCAGTACCTGGACTTCAGAACCAAGCTCTGGGCACAACACACCAGTGTCTCCACAGAGGTACAACCTGAGGGAGGAACCACCCCCTGCAGCCATCTGGCTCTGCCCCCATGATCCCCAGTCCAGCTCTGCCCTCTCTTTGTTCCCCCAGAAGCACTCTCCACCCTCTGGCATGTCTTGCTCTATAGGGCAGCTAGTCCCAGCTGTGGCTTTTCAGATGCACATCACATCCATCTCTCTGCTCCTTCTGCAAGAGCCCCCAGCCTGCTCAGCTGCCCAGAACAGGGGTTCTGCCAGGACCCCTGGACATGCAGGCTGGACATACAGCTGTGCCCACATCCCTCCCAGCAGCTGTGTGACCAAAGCTGCACAATGCTGGTACCTGCTGTGTGTCACTAGCTGGGATCTGCTGGAAGCGCTCACATGCCTGCCAGAAGTAGACATTTTCAGCACTGAACTCCTTCTTGAGGAACTCCTGTGGGGCAGAGAGAGCTGCTGGTCCGCTGGCACTGTGGCTGTGGGACAGTGGGTGGCCAGTGGCAGATGGGAGCAGGGACTGAGCTCTGGGCCATGACACTCACAGTGAAGTAGGCAACAGCCACACGGTCCTGCAGCAGCGTCTCGAAGGATTCGGCCCAGCTGACCACAGAGCCCCGTGTGGATCCACACGAGGCTGCTGGGCCTGGCAGGCTGTTCACACTGTGGTTGCTGCCATGGGCCCGGGAAGCATTTAACTCTGGGAGAGAAAAAGGGTTAGTTCTGGCTGTCTCCTTGTCCCCCAGTATCACCCCCTTGGCACCAGCAGCCGTCCATCCCTCCCATCCTGATCCGTGAGCCCTGGGTGGGGAACATGAGGAATATCACAGTGGCATCCTCGGAGGATTGAGCACAACGATGCCACAGCTGGCACTTCCCAGTGCTGGCAGTCCATGACTCCACCTGTGACTCATCTCCTGGGGTAAGACAGCCATGGGGAAGGTACCCAGCCAGCAGGGAAAGTGGAGTGGAAGGGGACATGGACGACACACAGAGTGGAGGGAACTTGGAAGATGGGCAGAGGTGCCTGAACCCACCTTCTTCATTCCTCTGGCCATGACGAGGGACAAACCCAGCACGTGGAGGACACAGAAAGTGTCATTTCCAGCTCCCAGCCCTGAGGAAACCCCACCTCGGGGAAACCCAGGGTGACCATGTATTCATAAAGATGGAAGTTCCCGGGGGCAACCCCAGCCTTGAAACTGGTTTGACTGGTGTGCAACTGGAAGCAGGGGGTCATTTGCAAGAGAAGGTAAGGGTTTGGAAGCAGTGCTCTCCTGGCAAAGCTGGCAGGAGTGGAGGAGGTGTGTCAGGCTGCTCCTTTGCCAGGCTCCCCACACTTATCCTCCTGGTGGTCTAAACCACGGGTAACTGCGGCCGAGGAAATCAAATAAACCATCTGAGATATCCAGTGCACAGTGAGGCCGACAGCCAGCCAGACTCCCTCAGAGAATCTGGGGCTGGCTGGTACCCAGGTTCTCCTTGCCTCAGTCCCCAGTACCCCAAAGTGCCAGCTGAGCAGCCAGAGGGAGGGACAGGGGGGCACGGCCAGTCCTGGGCAGAGGGCTCAGCCCAGCACTCAGCCCACGCACCCTCCCATGGCACAGCCTGTGCTGACACAGGACCTCACTGTCTGCTGGCTCCCTGCCCCTGGCACCAGGCTGCCTGTGGGCTTCCCCCTCCCCTGAAGACGATGCCGGCCTCCCGTCCCAGGGCAAGGAGCAGCCTTACCTCCGTCTGACACGGCCGGGCCCTGTGGGGGTGGAAAGAAGAGAGGTGAGAGGGGCTACATGGCATCTGCTGGCCCGGTGGAGTGGTACCCGAGCAGGCAGCAGCAGCAGAGCAAGCCCAGTCCAAACCCAGAGCAAGGGACATGGGCTGTCAGCGAACATTGCTCCGGTGTTACCTGCCCTGTGGCAGAGGCAGGACACAGGACTTCAAACCCAGGGCAGCGAGTACAGAGTCACAAGAGGGGTGCTGCTTTTCTCCCACCTCCCCATGGCCTGGGGCCAGGCCAGCAATTGGGAAGGGGCAGATGCTATCAGATGTAACCCTGCCACCCCAAGCAACAAGGGAGGAGAGAAGCAGCCTCCACAGCACAGGAAGAGGAGGGGAGGAGGGGAGGGAAGGAAGGACAACCACAGCCCCAGGCAGGCAAACTGCCTGTTCCCTCCTTCCTTGGAGCCTGGAGCTACTGGAGGGCAGATGCCCAAAAACACAGACCAAGTGCTGCCAGCCCAGGGCACAGCAGGACAGGGTGTCCTGCAGCACCCGCTGGGCCACCCCAGATACCAGCCCTGGGCACGGAGTACCCGAGGACCCACAGCAAGCAGGGAGATGGGCAGAGCCTCCATAGACAAAGCCCAGCCAAGCACTTGCTGCACGGCGCTGTCTCTCGTTGCCTGCGTGGGGCCACACTGAACTGGTGCCCACATTCAAGTGATACCCTTGACCCAGCTGGCCTATGCCCCCAACCCTGCCAGCCCCACACACCCCCTGACTGTCTCCATCCCAGTCCCACTATCCCAGCCCTGCTTTTCCCTGCTGTTCCACCCCACATGCCTCTGCCATGTCTCTTACCCCGTCCCATGTCCCTCTATCTTGCCAGCTCCTTGCTCCTCCCCATTCATCCCTGCTGCCCACACCCACAGAGCCCTGCCACGCCTGTGCCACCCAGCCCCACACACACCAGCACTGCTGACTCCTGTGACCCCATCCCCATCCCTCACTGCTTGTCCATTACCCAGTGCCACACATCCCCACTTACAATGCTGTCCGAGCCTCATAAAGCCCTGCTGCTCATTTCCCAGCCCCGTACGTCCCTGCCTGCCTGTAACCCAGCCCCATACACTGCTGCCTGCCCCAAAACCCCTCTACAACTCCGCCTGCTTTGGATACCCATCCTGCCCTGCCTGCCCAGAACGCAGCCCCACTCCCTCCTGCCTGCCTGTTTCCTGACTCCATACATTCCTCTGTCTGCCCGTTACCCACTCCACGCCCCCTGCCCGCCCGGTCCCCAATCCCACGCATCCCCCGCCTGCCCGGTACCGAGCCCCACGCCGCGCGGCCGGGCGGGGCAGCCCCGGGGCATGGGGACCGGCGCCCCGGGCACTCACCATGCGCCCGTTGTGGACCACCAGCAGTTTGCCCTTGCCCTGCATCCCTGGCTCGGCCCGGCCCGGCGCGCTACGGGCGCGGCCCGCGGCCCCGCAGCATCCCCGGCC
>VZTX01034268.1:0-10500 GCA_013400915.1 Pardalotus punctatus | reverse complement strand
TCCGTGCTGGGCGAGGGCGCGGTGCTGTGGCGAACATCAAAGCCGTGATTAAGCCAATTTTTAATCGTATCTCTCCACGCCTTTGATGAGGCTTCACCTCGCTGTGCTCCCCACGCCCAGCCCCACCCCGGCTTGGTGCTTTTGCTTTATTTTTAGCAGTGATTTGGAAATTGCTGGGGCTCCTCTTTTCTTCCTTTCATTCCCCCCTTTTTCCCCCCTCATTTTTCCTTTTTTCTTCTTTTCTCCTTTTTCTTCCCGAGGCTCCTGGGTGTCCCCCCAACACCCGAACCCCCAGCCAGCCGTTAAGGGCACATTCACACCTCTTTTCCTTGCCTTGTCTCCCCTTTATTCTTATGAAGCTCTCATTGATTATTGCCCTTAAATTCCTCAGTCCGGTCATAGATAAAAGGATAACCACTTCAAAGCAAAGTGTTAAGAGTTTAACCTCGAGCTAAAAGAGTGGACAACAAGGTAATTGAGGGTAATAACTGATCACAGACCTACTTTCAAAGGCACATGCAAGCCTCACTTTCAGATGGCTTTAATTTTATTAACATTTGTAGCAGCTCTAGATGCTTTTGAATCATTACAAACTTCAAAGCTTGAGGTAACACTCCAAATGGAGAACCTGACACCAGGTTTTTTGTCTGGGCCCACATCATATTGATAGTCTCTCTTGCAAGCATGTAACATCTCTTCTCAAACTATAAAAACCTAGAAGAAGAAAATATTGCCAATAGAGAAGATCAAAGCCTGAACCTGCCTTTGAATGATCCCAAAGAAGTCAAAACAGAAAACAAGGGGGAAAAAAATGCATCTATATTACTCCAACTGTCTTTATCCATATTTAAACTTGTCTGCTGAGGCTGATGAGGGTGGATCATTCTCCCTGAGATTTATCAAATGATTTGGCTGATCCTCCATTCCTCTTTGGGCATTTGGAGCTGGCCCTTTGGCTTTCTGTGGCATTTAAACCCAAGAATTTGGAAACAGCACACAGAGGAACAGCCCTGACTCAGCTGGGAGGGGAGCCAGCTGAGGTAAACCTAAAAAAAATATATTTATAAATTGAAAGCGCAGAGATTAAAATGAAAATTGTAAAAACACCCACAGTTCTCCAATCTCCAGGCCCTGATAACCACAGGAAGAAAGGTCATCTGTGGGTGTTGAGCTGTTTTACAGCCAAATGGGGGTCAGGGTGTCCCCCCATGCCAGGGGAGGTGCCCGCGGTCACTCCGGGCTGGGTTTGCTGCTCAGCTCCCTGTGCCTGATCCCAGTGCAGCCATGCCAGGGCCACACGGTGAATCAGCCCAGGAATTGATCCCGGGTATAAATAGCCATTTTCTTTGTCTATTTTCTGTGCGGGAAGGGTTATTTTTAGCCGGGTGAGTTCCCTGAGCTAATGCCTGAAGCATTCACAATGAAGGGGGTGGCCCAAGGAAACGGGCCGGCCCTGCTGCCAAAAATCACATCCCTGCTCCCCTCTGCAGAGGGGCTGCTGCCACCTCAGCTGCTGCCCAGGCTCTGTGCAGCTTCAGTGGTCAGGGAGAACCTCTCCAGCCGCTTCAGCCTCCCTAAAGCCATCAAGAGAGGAAAAAATGACTTGGAATTATATTTTTTTCTTACTGGCGTACAGCAGGTTTTATAGAGGTGTAATCCTTTCCTCCCGCTTTGCATGGGTGTGATGGCAGCATCAGGCAGGTTATCCCTTCGGTGCACTCCAGGACAAAGGGCTGGCTTTGACTCCAGGCTGTTCAACAGTGTCCCAGCTGTGACTGCAGCTGCTCCGGTGGTCACGGAATCACGGAATGGTTTGGGTTGGAAGGGACCTTAAAGCTCATTTTGTTCCATGGGCAGGGGCAGGGAGAGCTTCCACTGTCCAGGCTGCTCCAAGCCTGGCCTGGGACACTTCCAGGGCTGGGGTGGTCCTGCTGTGACAGCTCTGAACTCCCAGTGCTGCAGTCTGGGGATGCAGAGCCATCCCAGCTGGACATGGTGAGTTTATTCCAGGGCTTGGTGACCGACCCCAGGTCTCTGACCCAGGGTTTTGTCCTCTCACTTGGAGCCACGAGTGACAGAGGCACATCCCCAGTGCTGGCTGGTGTCAGGTGTATCACAGGAGAGCCTCATTATCCCTGTTCCCTTCAAGAGCAGATGCCAACGTGTCTGAGCTTGTGGAAACCACATACTTTTAAATGTATTAAATAACTCTGTTTTGAGCCTGCTGTGCTATTACATTCTCCATGAACTGAAATCAATTTAATATAAGCTGCTCTCTCTGTTCTCGGGTTGGGCATGTGCCTGTGTAATGAAAGGATGATGGTGAATCGCTTGAATCTATGGAATTTCTCTAACTTTATTGTCTGAAGTCCTGGCTAGAAGAATAATCAGCTATTTCAGCGTTTCTTTCATGGAGTCCTTTATCAGTTGTGCAGACAGGGCGGATAAATGGGACCCAGCACCAAAACATGTTACAGATGCTCAAAGCAAGCCCTTGCAGACCTGGATCTGCACAAAATGTGCTCAGAAATCGCTGCCCCTGTGGCCACTTTGTTTCTCCCTCCATCCAGTGCCATCCCCCAGGCCAGCGTGGAGCAGGAGGTGCCCGGTTTTCCTGATCATCATCCCGATGAGCTTCAGTGGGAGAGATGTACCCTGGCAGTGCTCTCAGTTAATTTAAGCAGCCAGGCATGGGATGGGGATCGCAGTCAAAGTTTTATTTCCATGATTTCCAAAGTTTCCATTTCCAAGCAAACCCCTTCATCCATGATTTAAGACGAGGGGAGTTCTCTCCTTCCAGCTTGCAAGGGGCTCGTGGGGAAGCTCTTATTTCCATTCCATGCCCGGAGGTGAACAGACCCTAAATGTGTCTCTGACAAAATCCTCAGAACCGGTGTTTTTTGGGGGTGTGAAACCCCACAGCAGCACAGTTGTCCTGTAGCCAACCTGTGTTGCCCACGGCTTTTAGTTCTTTCAGGATTTCAGCTTTTACTGCTTTCTCGGAGTTTTTAGGGCTTCCCCCAGGTGGAAATGTCCCCATTACGACCCAAACTTATCTCAGGAAGCAGCAGCTGGGACCTCCTGCTCCCCTCCGTGCTTCCTGCCGCGGTCACCATCCCCTGCCAGGGGCTCCCACTGCATCATCATTAATGAGTGATCTGCATGTTTGATTGCAAGACCTTTGATTAGAGGTGTGGAGGGGATGTGCTGGCCTTTTCCAGTGGAATAACAGCGAGGTAGGAACTGTTTCAGTGCCAGAGGGGCCTCCCAGGGATGGGTTTTGTTGCTCAGACCCTGAACTGGAAGGGCTCTTGGAGGAATAGAGAGCAGGGGAAATGATTATCCAGACTCTTGTGAATGCTACCAAAAAAAAGGAGGGGATGGAACTCTTGGTTGTGATGTGAAAGGGCCTGGGATGTGCTCTCAGGATAACAGCAGACTTGAGTTAGATTTGTTTTCAAATATTTTAAAAAAAAAAGTTCTAATTTCAGAATTTCAGGCCTGCTGGGAAAAGAAGGAAAAACGCAGAGGACCAGGTTTGGGACTGGGGGTGCAGAAATGGGGATGTGGTCTAATAACGCTTCAGTTTCTGCTGAGTTTCAGTAATGTGAGGTTCTCTGTCCCCCCAGTTTCCTATGGGGAAAAAGGATACTGGGTGAGCAATTTCCAGGCTTCTGTGAAAGGATTAGAAAGCAAAAGGAGAAAAGATTAAAAATAGTATTTTGATGGTGTCACCCCCAGAAGGATGATTTCTACTAAAAAGAGAAAAAATCATTAATGAAATGTATGTTCAAGCAGCCATTTTTGGGTCTAGTCAGGAGAGAGACCAACCTCACACTCACCAAGTTTCCCTTCCTTTTCACGAAACGGGGAAACAAAGCTGCCAATATTAATTATTTAAGGATTATGGTGGAGGTTCCCACACTGGAAGAAAACACCTTTTTGTACAATCAATAGGGCATTGGCAGAGGAAGATACGATCTAGTAAAAAAAATGCAGATAAACTGGGAGAAGGGGGAGCAGTGCAACGCGATTTTAGATGAAACGACACCAAGAATTTGGTGCTGGTTTGGACTCAGGTGCTCAGGAGGGGTGACCTGAAGGTCTGGTGATGTGGGGGTGAGGTTCTCTCCATGCAAAGCCTCCTCTCTCCAGCCTGCATTTCACACCTGGAAATACAGGCATCCTTAAGAAAATTAATGTTTCTTTTGTGGCCTCAGCTTGTGAGAAGCATCCCCCAGCTCCTGACAGCACCACGGGGGCTGGAACCTTCACTGTCCTTAATTCTGAGAATCGCATGGACAGGCAGAAACAAACCAAAGCAGGTACAATTTTAGGGTACTCAACTTTGACAGCACACCTAAAAATAACCATGCACAAAGGGCTTGGGTTTGGATTTTTCCCCCTGGAAGTGAAAAGTTTTATTTGACTTTATGATCTGAAAGTTTTCCACTAGTCAGAAAAGCCTGTTCCCTCCTACCCGTTGTCTCTCCTCCTGCTTTTTCCATTACCACCCTGCTCTAAGGGCTGTGGGGATCAGGATATTCGGGTCCAGGAAGATTTTTTGGGGATGCCCAGAAGCAGGCAGGGGTGGGAGTGGGCTGTGCCAGCCCAGCAAGCACCGAGCTGCACAGCAAGGGTTAAACTTCATGCTGCAGCTGCAAAGCCCAATTTCTTTATTTCCTGTTAATGACATTATTGCCTACATAAAACCATTGAAACATGTTTCTTTCATTTGTTTAATTTCAAATTCTGAGCACACTAGCTGGAAACTATGTTTAATAGTTAAACTGAAAACATTTGGATTTCCTTCCCTCGCTGAGATTTGCAGGGAGTGCACTTCATACTTGGTTGGGTTTTCAAGGAGCCATTTTTGCACAGCCATAGGAGCCTGCCAGAAAAACAAAACGGATTAAATTGCAGAAATCAAATCGCATCAGTTCAGGCTGGTAACACATCATATATTTCCCTTCCTCTGCAGTCAGGCTGAGATACCATCAGGCCCAAGCCTTCCCAAAGTGGCCGTGGGCTCCTCCAGGAGCATCCAGAGCCAGGACACCCTTTGTGCACTCAGGGGAAGGGCTTCTCTCAGCATGCCTGGAGAAAGCGTTCCTGTTTCCATGAAAAAACAGAATGGAATCTCCTTCTGCTGGCTCAGTCACCTCCCCACATCCCTCCTGCTGCTGTGGTATCACGGGTAGATCCCCACAAGCCACTGCAGTGCCCAATTTCCCATCCCAGAAATCCATATTTGACTAAAAAAATCCAGTAGGATTTAAATGTTGCCTTCAAGAGCGGTGTGCAGGGACACCTTCCCCTGGACCAGGTTGCTCCCAGTCCTTCTCAACCTGTCCCTGAACATTTCCAGGCTCAGGGAATCTTGCAGCCCTGGTGTCCTCGTTACTCAAACGGGACGGTGGCAGAGAAAGCGATGTGAGGAAGGGGCTGTGGAAAAAATAAGTCATGGGAAGTTGGTCATAAATTCATGACCAACTTCCTCATTTACCTCCTTTGCCCCCACCCTCTCTTCAATCGCTATTCTGTGCAGGTGATGGAAGGAGTTCAGAAATGTTAATAGATAGCAAAGTGCTCGTGTGTGTTTTATCAGCTCTCCTGGAACGGTTAATGCTGATACGGTGCCCCTTTCAAGTCTGAAAAATCTGGGCAAGCGTGTGCAGATAGCAGGGAGTGCACTGAACAAAACATCAAGGAAAAGAGTCTGTAGGGGGGAATGGAAATGTTAAAGGGATTATAGGAGAGAAAATGTATCGGACTTATCTGGCGATACTCGGTAACAAAAGTGTGTCGGTTTATGAAATGAACTTCAAATCCCACAAAACTAATTGTGTGTTTTCTTGTCTTGTTTGTGAGTATCTGTGGCAGTGCTTTTTTCCCTCCACTGGACAGGCACGTCTGTGTGTGGATAATACCTGCAGTATATCGGGAGATTACAGAGCCCATCGGGCTCATACCTCTTAAACGAATGATGTTAAACTAGTTTATTAAAAAACAAAAGGGAGAATAGCTTCAAAGGTTCACGTGTGGGTTGCAAACCTCTCATGTCTTCTGTATACAGGGCCTTCCTCTTATTTTGATCAAGACCGTTCCCAGCGCTTCTGTTGAAATAGTCTGGAGCCTTTGATCTCGTTATCAACGTGGCCACCAGCGCCAGCGGTGACAGAGGGTGACGTCAGCCACACTCCTGGGCTTGGTTCCTACCCTCGGTGGGTCCTCCCTGGGCTGTGCCTGTCACAGGGGAGTTTTCCTGCTGGGAAAGGGATTTTTAGACCCCGAGCCCTTGCCCCACTCTGTCTCAGGGTCTGAACTGCCAATGTGGGAAGAGTAAATAGGGCTTTGCCCTCGTCCTGCTTGGGCAGGGATGGAGTGGGGAGCAGGGAGGGGAGGGCTTGGAGGGGTCTTGGAGGGGATTTGACCCCCAGTGGGGGCTGGTTTGGGGTGAGCACGGAGCAGAGGGAGCTCAGCATGCTCGTTTCATCTTTCCTCCTCATTGTCCATCGCTGTCCTCGTGATCCCCTGGCAGTGCCCAAGGCCAGGCTGGACAGGACTTGGAGCACCCTGGGACAGTGGGAGGTGTCCCTGCCATGGCAGGGGTGGCACTGGGTGAGTTTGAAGGTCCTAAGTCAGTCTGGGACTGTGTGAGCTCGCTGTGGTTTTGGCAGAGGAAGCGCTCGGGGTGCATTAGCAAGGTCAGGGTCCGGCAGCAGCAGCGCCGTGCTCTGGTCTGGTGCTGGGGGCTGCACACACACCGGGGGCATCTCTCGGGGTGTGTTGGGGTTCTCCATGAGGAAGGCACTTCCCTGGCCCCCGGTGTCTCCCTGTGCTCAGTGAAGGGCTCTGACTTTGCCCCTGGTTTGGACTTGTGGCTCCTGACGAGCACAATGAGGGCATTGCTGCGATGTGCTGGGGCTGTTGGATTTGATTTGATTCGATTTGATTTGATCTGATTTGATCTGATGGAGCTCCTGGTCCCCTGTCCCCTCCACCAAGCCCCTTACAGGGATGAAGAGCACAGCCCTGAGGTGAAGCCCTTCCCACTGCTGGTGTCTGACTGGTGTTCTGCGGGAACACAACAACCCGGAGCCGTCTCTTCTGCAGCAAAACTCCTGCCCAGTGGGCAGAGCAGGAGCCAGGTTAGGTGGGTGCAGTCAGGAAAAGCCCAGGGATTGTGGACTGGCACATCTGCAGTGCTGCCTCTGCCTTTTTCTTTCCCATTTTTTTTTTTTTCTTTACTACCTGCTCTAAAAAAAGTTCGCAGGGAAAAAAAAAAAAAAATAATTAATTTCTCTTTATTGTGTAGCTTCACTGTGAACTGATTCTTTTAATCTAAAATTATTCCTTTTTGGTGCCACAATCTGACTTCAAGCTTCTTTGCTGCCTGTGAACATGACACACAGCAGCAGCCAGAGAGGAGGGGACAGGCTGTGTCTGGCCTTTGCTGGGCACCAGGAGGGCTGAGCACGGCTGGAGGACACTGCTTTAAACAGCTTTTTGCAGTCCTTTTCTCCCTCATTTAACGGAGTTTTTATCTCAGATGCAGAAGGGCTAACAAATAAAATATAAATAGTTAATTTCCCCCTCTGTTCAACCTGGGAATTCAGATTCAAGTTTAGACTGGAAAATCAGAAGGAAATTCAAAGATACTCTGCTTTCTTGATGACTGCAGCTGCTACCTGAACACAGAGATTCCCTGTAGATCTGCGAACAAGGACTTCCAGAAGCTGCTAAAGATGAAGAAAACTCTGGAAGACCTTCCTGTACCTGCCACCGCCTGCCTAGTTCATCGGATTACTTTCAAATCCCAGGCACTACGTGACTCTTCCCTGTTGGCAGGAACAGAAAATAGACTCCCTGACTGGACATGCAGAACATGAACGGGGCCACCGCCGCTCTGGGCAGCACAGGCTGCCCCACGGGCACTTCCCCACAAAGCCACGGCCCCAGGGGCTCGCCCTGCTCTCGGTTTGTCCCCAAAGTGTCCCTCGCTGGTGGCTGCCATGAAGAGGATGGGGAGTGAGGCAGGTGTTTGGGTGGGCGGCTCTTCTGCACGCTCAGTGCCCGGTAATTCGGGAAATTAAGTCCCTGTCTGAGTTTCTGGGTTGCTCTCGCAGGGCATCGGAGCAGGGCAGTGTTGTTGCACAACGGGATTTGGAGAAAACCAGTCGGTTAAATGACGTTTTTATGAAATAGAATGAATGAGACTTAATGAGATTTTCTTCCAAAGGGAACGAGCCTGAGGTTTTAGCCTCCATTATAATGGCTTAATTTTCTGTGCTGTAGCAGTAAATGGGACCCAGAGAGGTTTTTATGCAATGTTGTTCCAAAGAAAGTTGTAAGGAGAAAGAGGTGGTCAAGTCACCTTCTGGTGGTTGGAGGTCCTTGGCTGGAGGTGACACCACTGTCACCATCCCAAGGAGCCCAGGGCACACAGGCTGCTCATTCTCCCAGGGAAGGACCATTTTCCATGGCTCAGTAGCATCTGGCAGAGTGTCACGTCAATATTTGGCATCATGAGCAGCAAAAATATTAATAATTCTAATAATTCATAGCTGCTTGTTGTGCCTAGAAAGGGCTTTCACTGTTCAGCTCGTGGGTTTGGCAGGACATTTGCCTTCCATGCCTAGTGGTGGCCATTTCCAGGCCTGGAAAAATGTCATTGGGCAGCAACAACAACTTCACCCACGTGTTCTTTCATTATTAGCCCAGGTTGCCCAGGCTGTGCTGCCGTGGATTCAGCCATTGCATGGATGACAAAATTGTGGCTTCAAAGGACATCACATCCAGGGCCATCATGGCACTCTTGGGGTGTTTGGGGTTTGTTCTGGTGCAGAGGGGCTGGAGCAGGGCCTGGAGCTGGAGGAACAGGAGCTCTGCACCCTGGGGTGAATCCAAGCCCTGGGTTTAGGGATGCTGCAAACCAAACCCGTGCAGGGAAGGCTGGGAAGGGAGAGGGACAGGTCTGTGGTTGTGATCCGGGTTTCTGAAGTCACATTTAGGATCAGGTCAAGCCCCTGGGACCAGCACTGGAGCTTCCCTCACTGACCCCTTGGGATTTCCCTTTTCTGCAGAGGGCGCAGGGCAGGAGGGAGAGGGATGAGGCTGCTGGGACCAGCGGTGGTGGTGGGAGCCAACACTGATTCCTGCGGCTGGGGGTGGTTTTCCTGGCTGGAATGGCTCTGGAGTGTGCCCAGAGGAGGGGACAGAGCAGAGTGTGACCCTGGGGACAAGGCTGGTCCAGCGAGGGCTGCTCTGTGCTGTTGCATTTCCCAGGAGGTGCCGCAATGATGTCCAGGCACAGCAAACGTGGAAAATGCTGTTTCTTTTGCCAAAGGCTTTGCCACCTGCCCTGCCTGGAGTGACTGGACAAGGGACAGTGGCTGCACACTGACAGGGGGCAGTTACACTGATTTTTAGGAAGGAATCCTTCCCTGGGAGGGTGGGCAGGCCCTGGCACAGGTGTCCAGAGCAGCTGGGGCTGCCCCTGGATCCCTGGGAGTGTTCAAGGCCAGGCTGGACATTGGGGTTTGGAGCAGCCTGGGACAGTGAGAGGTGTCCCTGCCATGGCAGGGGGTGGATGGGATGATCTTTAAGATCTCCTCCACCCCCAACCAGTCTGTGATTCCATAACAATGATAAAAATCAAGCCAAGCTGGACTCCATCAGCTCTGCCAGCTGGACCAAGGTGGGCTCTGGACAGAGGGGCAGCTCCTGATGGGGGAATTGCGGAGCTCCTGGGTCCAGCCTTGGAGCAGGAGTCTCCTTGGATCTGGAGGGCAGGTTTGGGGGCCAACCCCTAATTAAAACCTCTTGTATGAAGTTCCAAACCCTCCTTTTCGTGCCTGGTTAATATTTAACAGCTGGGGCGGGAGATGGGAACACAACTGCGGCCGGGCTTTGGCTGTTGTGCCAGTTCTATTGCAATCAGGGATTGTTTAATTAGCCTGCAGAGCGAAAACAGGCCCGCGGATTACATATATATATATATATACATAAAATATGGGGACCCGCCCCGTTTTCTCCCCAACATGAAAACTTTTCACAAAGTTTTTAATGCCGGGGAGTAGCCCGGTGGGCTTCACTGCGGTGGGCTGGAGAAGGGGACGGGAGGATGCGCGGGGGATGCGCGGAGGATGCGCGGGGCGGCGCAGGAAAAGGGGCGCTGCGCCTTTAAGGCGGCGGAGCGGCGGCTCCGATCGCTTCCCTTTGATAAGGTCCTGGCAACTCTGTAGCCGCTGCGGGATGCCGCGGGAAGGGCGCAAAAAATAAATCCTGCCCCCAAAAAAATGTAATAATTTTATTTCCCTCACCAGCGCTGATGTACGCGGCCCCCTCCCGCCCCCGTCCGCGCCGGAGCCGCCCCCGCGCACGCCCCGCACCGGGGGTGGGAACCCCGGCAGGGGCAGGGGTGCTCCCGCGGCTAATCCCTCTTTCTCTTTTTAATTTTTAAAATTCTTTGCGGCCTGTTTCTGCCTTTTTTTTTTT
>VZTX01034258.1:0-17861 GCA_013400915.1 Pardalotus punctatus | reverse complement strand
CTGCCATGGGTATTCCCCCTCCCCGCCCCTGGGGAACGGCGGCGGGATGCCGGTGGCGAGGGGGCCGGGGCATCCCCTGCGGTAGCCGCGGAAGCCCCACGAGGTGGGGGCCGGGGATCCCCGGGTGGGGGCTCCCGGTCCGGGTGGGGTGAAGGCCCTGCGATGCCCGGTGGGGTGGCGCCACAGGCTCCCACAGTCGGTGGCCCTTCTCTCGCCCTGGAGGTACCCTGGGGGTGCTGCCACCCGTTCCTCCACTGCCATCCCCAGCCTCCTCAGGCGGTGACAACTAGGTGCTCCCCGGGGTGATGACCAGCACAGGGACACCAGCAGGGAGGGCAGCCTAGCCGCTGGCAAGACCTTAACATCCTGTCACAGCCCACATGGCTATTGCAGTGGAACATGCGGCTCTGCAGGGCAGGGGTGCCAGCCTGGCCCCCAGTACAGTGAGGGACTGAAATGGCACTGAGTGTCCTGGGGTCACCCCGCTCCCTTGGGTGCCATACCCTCAAAGCAGACCTCTCACCAGCCTGACCTGGGCAATTGTCCCCGAGCTAGGGCTCCCCCAGCCATTTGCCATCAGGGGGTTGTCACCAGCTCTTCTCTGGTGTAACTGAGGCTGGTGGTGACGGCCCTCATGGGAGACCCCTCTGGCTCCTTGGGACTGCACCAAGCTTGAGGTCGAGGGTCCCCGCTGTCCCTTCCCTGTGCCCTGGGGCTGTGCCAGGAGCGGGGCAGCGTTGTTTTGGGGTGGAGCCGTGCCAGATGCGGGTGGGTGATGGGGTGTGGGTGCCCCACGCAGGCCATGACCCCGCCGCCGTTTCCTCCCCGTGGGCAGGGTGGCAGGCGCCCGCTGTGGCTGCACACACGGCGCATTGTTCTGCCGGGGCCCGGCCGGAAGGACTTCCTCCATGCCGGCCAGGGGATGACCTGGGGAATCCGGGTGCTGGCAGCCCACTCCCACCACAGCCGGGCATAGCGGCACCGGTGTCTGGCCAAGCCCCACCACCTCGCTCTCAGCAGGGCCGCAGTGGCCGTGTGTCCCCCGGCCCCCTTGGCTCTGGCCCCGACTCACCTTGCTGGAACTCGCCTCCTGCGATCCGACCTCACAGCGCGGCCACGGCAGCCGGGCACTGCCGGCTCGGTGGTTGTGGGGGTGCCCCAGCAGCACCCAGGGCGGGCAGGGGGCTGCGGCCATGCGGGGGGGCCGGGGTGCTCCCTTGAGGCATGGGGACTGCAGGGACAGGGGGCACGGTGGGGCCCACGGGCATCGTCAAGTCAGGGTAAGGGCGGGTGAAGGGAGCCAGGCCTCCGGCCCCGCCAGTGCCGGGGGCCGGGAGCTGCCTTCCCCTTCCCCTTCTCCCCACGGCGGCGGGGGGAGGCAGGCGGGGGAGCGCTCCCCGAGCCACATGGTGGGCTGGAGGAGGAGCTGTTGCCCAGGCAACAGCTGAGAGCATCCTTCACCCCTGAAAATTCTGTGCAGAGCTGCCGTCACAGCCCCACAGTGCAGGGCACTGCTCAGGACCCCCAGAGCTCACCCGTGTCCGTCGGGTCCAGATCCACCTGCTTCAGCTCTGGACATATATCAGCACCCCCTCACCTGCACCCTGCTACCCCCCCAACAAGGACAGGGATGGGGACGAGACACCCCCCAAATGCTGGGACACCGCTGGGCAGGTGGGAACAAGCAGAGCCACTTCCCTACCCTGTTCAGGGCCGGCCATGGCTCTGTTCACCCCCCAGCCCTGCCCCAGAGCCACCCTGAACATGTGACAGACACAGGAACATGCTGGTGACCCCAGGACCTTGGTGCCAGGGTGCCATGACCCAGGCAGTGCCAGGAGGGTGGCACAAGCATCCTGACTGGTACGTTTGGAACAGCAATTCCCAGGCAGTCCCCATCCCCCCGCCTGCCTTCCTTCCTTCCTTCCACGGCTGCAGAAAATTCCTGGATTTTACCCCAAGATGCCCCCTCTGAGTGTGAGAACTCCTCCTCGGCCTGCTCCCATAGCAACTGTTCCCTAGCTACCCGGCCGCACTTGCTATTCTCATCCCAGTGCAGCTGCGTGTGGCCCCCCCGCGCTGCGCACGAGGCTGTCGCCGCTGCTGCCAGCCCCGGACCCCAAATCCACCCTGCACCCCCCGACTGGGCTGCCCCCCTTCCCTCACTCCACCCTTGGTGAGCATCATGACCTGCACCCCACGTCACCCCGCAGGGTCTCCCCTTGGAACGGGCTGTTCCTTGGGCTAAGGAGCAGCACTCTGTGCTGCCACAAGGTTCCCATGCACGGTGGCCTTGCTGAAGCAGTAATTCACTGTGACCAGAGGGCAGGACTGTCTCAGTCCCACAGCACACCTGTGACAGCCTAGGAGGGGCTGTGCTGGGGATGGACATTCCCCAGAGGGGACCACAGCAGGTACCAGCATCCCAACAGCACAAGGCCTCATACCTGTTGTGCCCTCACACTGATCCAAAACATGCAGCAGAAGCCATTGAGGGTCATCTCCGGTACCCAGGGCTCAGCCAGCATCAGCCCTTTTGCCTTGGAGGGCAACCCCAGCCCTTCCCTGCAGGGCAGGAGCACCAGCAGAGCCCACAGCAGCCCAGGAACAAAGTCCCTGCTCCCCTTCTTGCAGCCACAAACCCTGTATGGCCCGGAGTGGGCCCCCCATGGACATGAGAGCAATACAAGGCACAGTGAATCGTTACACTTAACAAAAGGTTAAAAATTTAAATACTCTCCAACTTTAGTGCAAGGCAAGCAAATGATACCACAGGTCCAAGTAGGTGCTCAGCCCCCCTGGGGGGCCTGGCTCAGAATGAGCAGAGGCAGCAGCACACGCTCGCAGGCGTGTGCACACACACACACAGAGAATGGACAAGTTATTGCTCAGAACACAGCTGGGACAAATGTACACAAGGGGGACAGGACAAGCTGAATGGAAAGGTGGGCTGATCCCCATGCTGCTCCCCAGGAAGGGTTCTTGCCTGTGGGTGCAGGAGCTGTGCTGGCTCCCCAAAACCCCTGGGGACACACATTAAACTGGTCACAGCTTCACATGACCCCAGGAAAGGCCATTCCCTTTACCACAGCTTCGCTCCCTTAGAGCAGGGTCCCTTATGTGTCTGCTCCTCCACCACGGAGCTGAGCCTGGGGACAGGCACACCTCTGGAATGCACAGGTCCAGAGCTGGTGGAACTGCATTGGGACCATCCTGCAGTGTGCCAGGGATCAGACCAGCGCTTTGGCCACAGCAGCAGCAGCAGCAGGTGCCCGGGAGTGGCTGTGTCCTGCCGTGCCAGCTGTCTGGAGAGGGGCTTGGGATCAGCTTACTGGAGCTGGCAGCACGTGTGAGACGAGGCAGGAGGCAGCAGGCTCCAGCAGACAGGAGAGCGAGGACGAGGCAGTGACGCTCTGCTGCCAGGACGCAATGGGTGACACTTTGGCACAGCGCTTTCCTGTGCCTCGGGGCTGAGCAATGGACTCCGCTGGAGCCAGGACAACTCAGCATGGCCAGAAAGGCCCAGGAAAGATGATTTAGACACCTCAAGGCACAGAAGGCCTCTGTCCAGGACTCCCTGGAACAAAGCTGGGACCATTGCTCCTCCCATAGGAGGACACTTGTGCCTGTGACAGGGTGGGGGCAGTACAGGCCCCCACCTATAGATTAAAAACCGACATGTGATATGTACAGACCGACATATATAAATATACATCAAACCTGCGGTGCCGCTTTGGCACCGTGGAATGTGTCAGCAGAGCTGCTCCAGCCTGGCCTTGGCCCACGCTGGCATGATCCCTCCCTCCCACCCTGGTCCCGGGAGGGGAGTGGCAGCCAGCGGCAGCAGCACCATCCCAAGGGGCAGATTTGGAAGCATCCGGGTTTGTCTCAGGGCTTGCCCATGGTCAGAGGGGCACCTCAACCCGAGCCATGTGCTACTGCCAGCCTTGGAATCATCCTCACAGTCTTCAAATACAGATGTGTAAAACTGTAAACAAATCCACCTTGTGGGGCCACTGCGACCGTGTCCTTCAGGCTGGGCACTTGGGAGAGGCAAGGGGGTCCCGGGGGCTGGAGAACAAGCTGTGCTCTACAGCCGGGTGGGCTCTTCCTCGCTGTCGCTGCAGTTTCCACAACAGTCCTGAAGTCAAAAGGGCAAGGAGAGGGAGGAAGGAGGGAGAGAGGAGCACAGCAAGCAGAGGGTGAGCATGGTCACACAACCCAGCCTACAGCTGCCCTCTTGCAGGGATGGGCCAGGACCCCCCAGCCTATGTGTGGGAGAGCTACATGGGGGCAAGGGGCTGGAGGAGACCCCCAGACTGCAGAGAACAGTCCAGCTGCATCTGGAGGTTCAGCCCCTGGCAGACAGACTGGTGAGCACACAGCTGGCTAGCTCAGAAGCTGTGAGGAAGCTGGGCTCTGGGGACTGCAGCCACCCAGGGACACAGCTCAGTGCCAGCACAGGCGCTCGACCCCGCTCAGGGCTCAGCTGGCCACGAAAGCAGCTGAAGCCCTTTTTGCCGAAATGGGAGTCTGAGCACAGGGCAATGCCAAACCCTTCACAGTTTCTCAACCCTTCTGTGTGTCCCGGACATCCAGAGAGGAGTGAAGGAAACTTCCCACAGCCCCCTGGGAGCAGAACTCCCAGCAGCGGCAGTGCAGGGGCAACTTTGGCTCAAGCTGAGGGCAAGGCCTCCCCCACAAAGGCAGCAAGAGCAGGGATGCGGGATTAGTGGCTCAGGGGGCAGTTAGAACAACAAGCAGGTTGTGCTCTGCCAGGGGAAGGGGATAGGCACTGAAGGATAACACTCCTCTTTCCCAGATCTTGCCATGTCCGTGGGCCACCGGGTATTTCCCTGAGCAGAGCAGCCAGGAGTGACTGCTCACCTCTGGAAAGAGAAAACATGTGGGAAATCACAGCTCAACCCCTGCTATAGGCAGCTGCCCATCCTCTGGCAGGTCCTGCCTGCCTCGGGAAGGGCTGGGTATCCCCAGAGCTGGCTCTGGCTAGGGCAGCCCACTGAACTGCAAAGCACAACTCGGAGCTTGCCAAGGAGCAGGAGTCAGCACCAGGTGGCTGAGTGGGTCCAGAGCCAACCATGCTGGAGTCCTACAGCTGCACACAGCTGCTGAGAGGCAGCAGCCCAGGCTTTGCCAGGCCTGGAAAGAAGGCAAAGACTGTCCTGGGCAGAGGAGACACGCAGACAAACAAGCCCACAGCAGCTGCAAGATGTTTCTGTTCTTATCCTCGAAAGAGCTGCTCTCTGCCTGGCTCAAAATCTGGCAGAAGCGCTCTGGGGAGCCCAGACAGCCCATTCCAACAGCAAGGACTTGTTCAGGGATGGTACTATTCGTGTCAGAAGGGAGATGACTTATCATTTTAGGGCCTTCAGCATCCCTCTGCCTGGGTGATTCCAGCATGTTTAGCCAGGGAACTCCTTCCCAGCCCCCTCGACTCCCCCAGCATGGGGAGTGCCAGGCAAGGGCTGGCTCCCTGCAGCCTTGCATGGGTGCCCCTGAGAGCCCTGGGGTCTGGCCACCTAACACTAGGGGAGACTCTGCCTGCTGCCATCTCATGCCAACCTCCCTGCCAGACCTGCCTGGCACAGGCAGGAGCAGGACCAATGTTGCTGGGAGACTGGGGAGGAAATGCTAGGCAAACCCTTACCTGTCTGCTGAACAAGCGCTGGAGTAACCCTTTTTTGGGCTGTGGAGAAGGCTGCCCTTTCCAGTCCAGGTCTGGGGGCACTGTGCCATCTGTGCTAAAGACATTTAGCTCCTTAAAACACTCCGTCTCGATCATCTGGAAGAGGGCAAAGAAGGCTGCAGCAACTGCCACATGGAACCTGTCACTGAGGGCCCAGCAGAGTGGGAGAGCAGCGGGCACAGAACAGACCCTACAGGACACTGCCCTTGGCCATGGTGGGCACAAGCAGGAGCAAAGACCTACCTCATTCTGCCAAGGAATGGGCACACTCCCTGTGGCAAACTTCTGGTAGAAGTCATTGTCTGTGGGCTCCAGCTCCACTCCTTTCACCGTGGAAAACTGCTCGATGTCCAGAACATCCTTGCAGTAGATGGCCTGGGGCTATGCAGCACAAAGATTGCTCTAATGCCAGGCTCCACCTTGACGCCACCACCTCCACCTGTTGCTCATGGCCAAGCCCAGGCCACTTCTCCCTGCAGCCCAGAGCTTGCTGGACCCCTGTTCTGCCAGGCTAGGAAAGGGGACGGGCCCCATCTCCCCATGCCAGGGCTCCCTCTTCCCTTGACAGCACCAGTGACAGAAAAGGTCAGGAACAGATTGGCACTTACATCTGGCTTGAAGGGAGGGTCCAGCATGCCTGCTTCAAGCCTCCTGAAATTGAGGTGCTTGAAGAGAGGGTGTTCCTTCACTTCCTTGGCCCCAGCTCCTCGGCACCCCAGGCGCTCCAAGGGGTCTTTGCACAGGAGCTGCAACACAAAGAAAATCAATGCCCCAGGTGAAGGGTGCTCTGTGCAGGAGCAGCCCTGGGTTCCTGCAGTGCCTCCAGGGAGAGCACAGGCCTGCTAGACAGCTGGGCAAGGAATGAAGGCACTCTGAACCCTCCTGTGCTGCCTTAATAGAGACAAGGGAAGCTGGCTGTCACCTCTGCAGGGAGCAGCCCTGATGTTCTGCTGCTGCATGCACAGAAGCGGGGGCAGTGAAGGGACAGGGCTGCACACCCGTACCATGGTGCAGAGGGAGCGGGCGCAGGGCGAGAACTTCTCCGAGTACTCCTCCTGCACTTCCTTCACCAACCGCTCCACCTCCTCCCGCTTGATCTTCTTCTTGCGCTGCTGGAAGGGGGACTGGCCCTCGATCATCTCGTACACCAGGCAGCCCAGAGCCCACCAGTCTGGGCTGAACGTGTAGCGCTCGTTCTTCACCACCTCCGGAGCTGCAGATGAGCAGGGGTGAGGGATGTGTGAGGGTAGGAGAGCACATCATTTGAACCACTTTTTGATTAAACCAGGGTCACTTACCCATGTAGCCAACTGTCCCCACCCGGCCCTTGATTGTCTGACCCTCCGGCACATGCACAGCTAGTCCCAGGTCTGAGATACGGATATGACCTGCACAGAGGAGAGGACAAGCTAACAGGACAAAGTCAGGGGGCACTGTTTGAAGGGGCCAAAACCACAGGGTAATTCTGGTTCAAGCAGAGGAAGAAAAACTTCGGGCTCAGGGCTCCTCTGGACCCTGCACTCACCGTGGTCATCCAGTAATATGTTCTCTGGCTTCAAGTCCCTAGGAGGGAAGGGACTCAATTAGCAAGAAGCCTGTCAAAGCAAAGGACACAAGCAACAGCCACATCCCAACAAGTCCCAGATAAGCAACTTTAGGATGTAACAAGCCTGCCTCAGGCACACAGATAACCTTCCCTTCACCCTCTGCCCCAGAGCTGCAAGCTCTCCCCTCCTGGGCAGAGAGGTGGGACACAACAACCTTCAACCCTCTGCAGTGGGCCTGGGTATGGTTCCCTCTTTGCAGGTGCAGAACTCACTATGGGGCAGGCCCTGCAAGTGAAAAGGAGCAGAGGCTTTTCTGCTTATCCTGCCCCAGTGCAAGGCACAGGGTAGGACCAGAAAGGACTTCCTGGCCAGTGTTTAGCCATGCTATCCTAATTCTGCATCACACCCCCGTAAGTGAGAACAGTCAATTGACTTGTCCTCCCTCCTCCCCAGCTCTTGAGCACATTGGGGCAGCCTACCCTCCTTTGTTCTAGTGTCAATACTGCACAGGGAGCTCAGTGCCTGCCCTGAGACACTCACAGCATGATCACATCCTGTTCTTGGCGATCATTTACCAGCACAAGGAAGCCAAGCTAAGGTCTCCCTTTCTCCCACGAGATCAGCTTTCTGTTCCCGATTCCTCTCACTCAGCTCTGTGCAGCTTTCAAGCCTGAGCTTATTTTCTTGAGCAGACAGACCCAGCTGGGCTGGTAAGAGCAGCAGGAACCCTCTTGCTGCTGCAGGCCCTACAAGCTCTCCCAGCAGGGACCAGGCAGCACACACCTGTACACTATCCTCTCCTGGTGCAAGTCCTCGAGGCCACAGCAGATCTCAGCAGCATAGAAAGCTGCCCGGGGCTCCTCAAAACCAGCCTCTCCCATGTGGTAGATATGGAACTTGAGGTCCCCTCCATTCATGAGGGTCAGCACTAGGCAGAGAGCATCTTTAGTTTCATATGCATAGGCTAAGCTCACCTGCAATTCAGGGCAGAAAGGCTGTTAGATGACACAGCTGGAAGAGTGAGGTGCCCACACTCCCATGGACACTTTGCCACCCAAGCAGTCACTCAGGCTCAGAACTCAGCCTTTGCCAGCAGAGGAGGAACTGTGCAAACCCAGGGGGGACATGGCAGTGCCCAGCAGTCCCAGCATACCCCCAGCTTTCCTCAGACAGGGAGGATATTATTTCTCCAAGCCAGAGCTGCTTCCCCCCAGGGGCAGGCAGCACCCAATAACAACATTGGGGCAGAATCTGATGAGCCCTCTGCAAAAGAAGGTTCCCCACCACACAGCTCAGGGCTGGGCTTCTCCCCACCCTACTGTCTGGAGAGACAGCTCTCACTGCTTACTTCTGCCCCAAAAGTCACAAAGGTGCCTGTAACACCAGATGGGTGTTTGGGGCTGACTTCTGGGGCATTTACAGCATGTTGTGGAGACAGTAAGGGTCCTGCCAGACCCCAGCCTTGTGAGAGACATGCAGCCACCAGGACCCTGTCCTATGGGCAGAGCCTGCTCCTGCCTCTCCACACCAGGTGAGGAGCACAGAGGTGCCAGGCTGGCTGGTTGGAGGAAGAATCAACCATCGCAGCAAAGTGAGAGCAATTCCTATGTACTTACTACAAACCTACTGTTCACTTTTTCCAGGATCTGTTTTTCATTCAGGGCCATGGCTTCTCCCTTCCTCTTTTTGATCCGTTTCTTCTCCAGTTTCTTGCAGGCATACATCTTCCCTGTGGCACGCACTTGGCAGGCACACACCTGGAGGGAGGACAAGGTTCAGCACCCTCCTACTGCAATTTCCAGCGTGGGGGTTTAGGTTCTGCTCTCAGGAAGAGGCACAGGAAGGCAATGAAGCCCATTGTCAAAGCAAAGACACAGGGAGCAGTGACAGCTCCAGATGTCACAGAGAAGCAGAAGCCAGCTGTAATGCCTCTAACACCTGTAGCAGCACCATGGCTGGTGCCTGGGAAGACAGAAAGCCACTCCATAAACAGAAGGAAGCCTGGCAGGAAGTTTACAGGAGTGCAGTTTGCCCTGTCAAGACACAGGGAACAGACCTGACTCTGCCCAGTTAGCAGCAGGCACCACAGGGCTTGTGCTACCAACCCTGCACAACACTTCCCACACCTCCAGCACCTGGAGAGAGGTGAGCTCCTGCCTCTCAGGGAGAGCTGACAGGTCACGTGAGGGCCAGAACACAGCAGTGCCTGGCACAGAGCCCCCACAGCCCACCCAGCCAGAAGCACCTGCCTCCAGGTGCTGGAGCAGCTTGTGGCACCCTGATGGCCAGCCCAGGTCTGCCTCTGGCAGCAGGCAGCAGTGGCTGCCTGGTACCCAGAATGCAGAGGAAATGGTGGTCACTCACCTCCCCAAAACCGCCCTTACCCAGCACGCGGTACTGGCGGAAAGTGTTTTTGGTCACTGGCTGCCTGTGAGGGAAACGAAACCAGAGTGAGATGTGAGCATGAAGAGAGCAGGGGCTGAAAACAAACCACCTCCATGCCCTGGCCTGAGAGACTGCGGCTCACCCCAAGCCCCTGCTCAAGCAGGCCTTGCTTCCCTGCAAGGCAAGCAAGGCTGGGACTGCTGCTGGTGCCAATAAAGGGCCCTGGGGACAGCAGAGGCCAGGCTCTTGGCTCCTGCCAGGCCCAGCATGAGAAGGAGCCCCAGAGACCCCTCAGACAGGCTGTGTGAGGAGGGTGCAGGTTTCCCAGCGATGCAGGGAGCGTTACCGTTCCAGCCATTTCCACTGCAGGAAGCGGTTGAAGTACAAGCTGTCGAGGTAGTCAGCAAAGGGAGCCATGCTCAGGTAGTCGTGGATAAGCCTAGGAGAGAGCAGAGCCAGCACGGTTCCTGAGAGCTGATCAAAGCCCTGGAAAAAGCCAGCAGCCCCAGGAAAGAGGAGGTGAACAGCCCCAAAAGCCTGTTTACTTTGCCATCCCCTCACCCAGCCTGGTGCTGAATCACCCACGTACCCCTGGGCCAGAATGCCCCGCTGCATGCTAAGCTTGATCCAAAAGGAAGGTGCGTTGGAGGTACCACTGTGACAAATGCAGCACCCTGGGACCAGGCTGGCATTACTAATTGTGGCCTCTTGGCACCAGCCAGGGCTGCAGGACAAAGGGGAACAACGGGACGTTTTGCAAATGCCCCTCTGCTCACAGGGCAAGTGTGCACACAGGCTGTAATCAGCTGCTAGCAACATTCAGCACCAGGCACTGAGTTGTTCACTATCAGATGAATATCCAGCACAAAAGGCCACAGGGGATCCTGCTCGAGAGAGCTGACTGCTTTGGAGAGCTGTGCCAGGACTGCCCAGCGGAGTGAGGAGCCTTAGACACAGTGTCTAGACTGGAAACACGCATCAAGGAGAAGCGGATGGGCTCTCCCCTTTCAGAGCTTGCCAAGAGCAGGCAGGGCCCAGCCCGGAGGCTCTGCATTCAGACACGACATTGGTTACCACACACGGAGCTAAGGCTCCCCAGATGACTGCAGCAAATGTGTTGCCACAGCCCTGCACTCAGTTAGGCAACATGCTCCAGCTACTGTGCAGGGAGGGGTGAGGCTCTAAGCCTGGTTTGCCCAAGAGCTTCCGCTTCACACCCAGAGCCAGGACCTCGGTCACCGCTTCTGCGATGGGAATAGAGGTGACCTTAAACCCCTGCAGCAACAGCCAGAGTAACCCAACCACAACAGCCACTTCTGCGGCTGGCAGGACAGGACAGCTGGCACAGGACTGCACCCATCGGCTCAGCTTGACAGGAGCCTACAAGATCCTGGCACAACACCGGGAATAGCATTGCTACAGTGTCTTCCCAAATGGCAACTCAGACTGGGAGGACTGACAGAGGTTTCCGCAGCAGCTCATGGTTTCCAGAGCACAGCGTTTTTGTGCTTGCTTCCCTGGAGCTGGGCTGCAAACTGCTGGCCCAAAACTGCCCAGGCCCCAGCCTTAGCACCAGCTCTCACTCTCCCACAGGAAGGGACCCCGAGGAACAAGGTGAGTCAGCTGCAGCACCATCCCCGTGCCATGTGTGACCTGCAGGCACAGCCCAGCCCTCCAACTTACTTAGTGCATTCCTTGAAGAGCTCCTTGGAAGGTTCCTGCTCCAGCCTCTCACAACAGGCATCCACCAGTTGTGAGGGAACTTCAGGCACATGGTCCTCACTCTGGGGACAAAAGGATGGAGTCAGACACAGGGAGCAGAGCTCACGGGTCCTGCTTTAGGGTCAGTGGGCAAAGCAGTGTAGCAGCCTGTGAGGTGGTGGGGTAGTTCAGCGCATTGGCTGTGGCAGGACATGGGCAGTGAGAGCTGTTGGGTTTTCAACTGCTCTACCCTTGCAGACAGCAAACACAACCCCCTTACTCACGTTTGGCTTCAAGTACTTTTCAATCAGGTGCTGCCCACATTCCTTCCGCTTCTCATCTGGAGCCACTTCGTACCCTGCCTGCAGAGAGCAAACTGTGAGGGGCAGGTCCAGCCAGGAACCCAGCCTTGCTACTGGGCAACAGCTGCAGAGCAGCAACAACACCCTCTCCCCAAGGTTTCCCATGCTCTTCTCAAACACCAGATCTCCAGCAAACAGCTCCCTGAACAAAGGTCCAGCCCCATCTTGGAGAAACCACGTCTCACAGGTTTTTCCTCCAGGAAAACCCTATGTGCCCAGAAGCACCTGGCAACTGCTGGAGCACCCAGCCAACCAGTTCGTGCCCATGGTGTCAAAAACATCCTGCCTCCCTCAATGAAGCTGGACAGGCTTTGCTCTTACCACGGCATCCAGGAACTTGACACAGCGTGAGAGCTCGGGGCGCGTCTCGCAGAACTGCCGGAAGAGCATGTGCCCAATGGGCTGCTTCTCGCACAGGCTGTGGTAGTCCCGCTCTGCAAAAGTGGAGAAGGACACTCACAGCCAAATCCCAAAGAAGCAGTCCCAGCCCACCACCCTGGCCAGGCAGCAGTGGGGGCACTGTGACTCCTCAGCTGGGCTGCTGACAGGTCCCACTAGCCTGAGACTCCCAGGAGAGTGAGGCACACCCAGCGGGACAAGGGACATTACTGAGGTTTTACATTCCCCTATGGAAGACCCTCTTCCCTGAAAGAGGATTGACCTATTCTGTTCAACCTGAACCTCTTGTTTCTGGCAAAGAACCTCCCTATCTGCTTCTTGCCTAAAGGCTCTCTCCTCCTCTCTCCATAGAGATCGACCAACTACTCCAGACACAACTTTCCTTGGAAAACGAGGAGCACACCAAGCTTATCTCAAGGCAGATCTTCCAGGCCAAGAGCTGTTCTGATGATTCCTTCAAACCACTTGTATTCGCAAAGGCCCTGCTGGAAGCAGCAGCATCAAAATGGGAGGCAGCATTTCCACAGCTGTCCTGTTGGTGTGCACACAGCAGTCAGAACTCCCCACTCCACGGGACAACCACTTGCTTGTACATCAACTCTTACTGCCCTCCGGAGCTTGCAGATTCTTTCTACCCCTCTCTGAAGTCTGGCAGCCCAGGCACTAAACTCTTTGACTATCCAGAGCACTTCCAGTTCTCTGCTTTTTTCCTCCCCTTTCACTCACAAGATGTTGTCTGAGTGTGGGCCAGAACACATTTCTCTGACAGCTACTGCCACCGAGGGCTGTGGGCTGTCTGCAGTGCAGATGTGCAGCCACCCAGGGGATCCCAGCGCTGGGTACTCCCAGACTTCCCCTCCATGTGCAGCAGTTTCTCCCGAGGAAGCTGCAGCTTCCTGAGGGTGCAGGAGAGTGCAGAGCCGGGCAGGCTGTGGTGGGGGAGGAGGTGGCCTCTCCAGCTCCACCGCACCATCCAGTTTCCTTGTGTCTGCAGGGGAAGGAGTTCCCTTCAGCTGGGGAAGACCAGAGTTTGCTGTCGGTGAGATCAGAAGCTGTTGGCTGCCCTGGTTGCTGCCCAGGCTCACACGAGGTTACTCCCTGTGGTCAGGGCACAAAAAGCTTAATTCTGCAGTGGGCAAATAGCCCACTGTGCCCACGGTCCTGCCAAGACTCTGGAATAGGAAAGAAATGCCTTTCTAGCAGACTGTGAGGTGAAAAGAAAGACACCCCAGCCAAAGAGTGCCCAAGCACAAGGAACAGGGTCATCTCTCCCATGGGAAAACCAAGCAAAGCTGCTGCCACCTAGGTCAGAACACTTCTCACGTGCCTCTCCAAGGGGAAGTGAGACACAGGCGGCAACAGCCAGTGGCTGGGAGAGACTTGCTTCCCAAATCTTCACAAGGTCACTGTCCTGGATAGTAGGACAGCAAAGACAGAGACCACCAGCACTCACCACTCGCAAACAGGCAAAGTTCAGTGCTGGAAAACATGTCATGACAGCCACAGGAAGGCTGGCTGCAGGCAGAGGATGGACAAAAGCTGAGGGAAAGCTCTGCTGAGGGCACACAAGTCAAAGAGGCAAAAGGGGTTTGGATGGTGAAGATGGGAGCTTCAAGGAGAGCCCAGGCCACAGCTGTGATCAGCTCTCAGACCTTGCTCCAGAGAGGCAGCCAACAGCAAATCCAAGGCTGGAGTCCCCATACAGTTACACCTGGCTGTGAAACCAGCCCTGAGAGATGGTGCACACGGTGTGTGGCAGAGGGAGGTGGGGACAGCCTGCCCTGGGCTACTTTGAGCTTGAGGGTTACAGTGTGGATGAGTGAGGCTGAGTTTCTCGAAGTACTACAGTCTCATGTGGCCCAAAGGATTGCCAGGATCGGAAAACCTGGGCAGGGCAGAACTCAAACTCGGAATTTGAGCTGCAGAAACCTCCCAAACCGATGTTTCAGTGACACCTGTTCTGAAATAAGGCCAGTGCTGTGCCACTCTCCAGCTGGCAGCTGAATCCGGATTGAAAACCTAAACACACTCTCTTCTTCCCAGGAAGCAAAGCACTTGTACCCTCTGTGCCCCAAAACAATTTCACATGATCTCAGGACCAAGCCTACTGCACAAACAACATTAAAACCATGAAGAGTACAAAGTACAGAATGAAAATGACAGGCCAAGCCCTGCCCAACTCCAGTTCTCATCCACACAACACAGCAAGAACCCAGTTTGCCTGGGAAGAACTGCTGCTTAAATGTTAGAAGCTGAGGGAGCTCTCCACCCAGGGAGAACAGAGGATGTTGGCAGGACCTTTGTTATTTTTGCAAAGGCACCCCAGAGTGACACTCCAAAACTCTGCAGCATGGAGCAGGTCTGTTTGCACACAGAAGGTGATGGACCTCTAGTGATGCTCATCACAGTCTGGCAGGTGTGTGGGTACATCACCAGCCTCTTACCTACCCATCATTTCTTCCCTACACCCTGAACTCCGAGCAATTCTGGCTGGGATTTGTGCCTATTCTCTGTGCCTGACACTCAGCTTGGGGTGCACAACTCCCACACACTCGCTCGCCCACCGGCTCCCGAGCCCTGCATCTCACCCAGGGTTTGCCGAAGGTCCTCGCAGAGGCTGATGTGGGGGAACTGCAGCATCTGGCGCCATTTCTTGCTCTTGCCTTTCCGGTTTCCTCCACCACCTGCAGGGCACACAAAATCAGTACCATGAGTCAGGAAGCAAAGGTGTCTTAACTGCAGCCTGGCCTTGCCAGGAGCCAAGGAAGGAGCCTCCCTCAAAGTCCAGGCAAGGAAAACAAGACCGAGTTGGTACCACCATCTCCTGATGGGACAAAAGTGTTGGAGCCTCGATTGCCGGAGGAAATGGGCAGACCAACCTCTGGCTGATGAACAAATCCCAAACAAGAATATGAAGACCTTTCAGGATGGGGGAATCTCAGCAGGGGCAGGATTGTCCACAGCCACAGCAGTTATTGGCTTCCAGGCCTGTCCCCAGCACCTCTGCATAACTAATCACCCCTCCAGGCCATGCCTTGCTTGGTGTGAAACTCTTCCTGCTTCAGTAAAGACGTTCATGCCACCTACTCATTCCAGACTGATTGCTTACTCCAGGGAGGGGCTCTCAGAGGGAGGACATGAAGCTGGGAGACAGGAATTCCTGCTCTAATCCT
This sequence comes from Pardalotus punctatus, assembly GCA_013400915.1. Taxonomy (NCBI): domain Eukaryota; kingdom Metazoa; phylum Chordata; class Aves; order Passeriformes; family Pardalotidae; genus Pardalotus; species Pardalotus punctatus. The sequence continues at coordinate 2,587 of VZTX01034258.1, read as the reverse complement.
GGCTCCACAGACAACTCGCTGTATTGCCTGGGGCTCATCACTTCAGTTTCCCACCTGTGAAGTGGGGACACTCCCACCTTTCTCCAGAGATAAACCAGCCTCAGAAAATCCAGATCCAAGAACCAGGTATTATTCCAGCTTCAGCTGCTGGAGTAAATGCCCAGCTCTGTAGGACAGGGTGGGAAAGCTTCTAGATAGACCAAAAAATTTACATCATAGCAAGCACTAAGTACTGACTGCTGGGATCAGCCAACCTCCAGGGATTGCTTTCCCAATGCCAACACACACAATTTCCCACCTCTCTTTGGAAATACATTAAACCACCCTGCCAAAGTGGTTGGGCCAAGAGCTGGGCTGAAGTCCCGGCCTTCTGAAATCACAGAGGGGTTGAACGTAATTTATCTGCTCTTGAGAAACATTTTCATAACACTTTCTTCCACTGCAGATGCAGTTCAGCCCCAAACCCTAGACACAGTCCCCTGGCATCCAGCTCGCTGTGATGCAGGAGGCCCCAGATGGACAAGCAGGTGGGATGGGGCCATCCCAGTCAGCCTCATGCGGGGCCAGCCCTGTGTCCGAGCCCCTGGCATACCGCGGGTCCCTGCACTGCATCTGCCCTGCACCAGCAGCTGGGCCGCACGATTGTACAAACTCAGGAAGGAAGTGACTCAAGGGTAAGCAGGGCTGGAAGAAACCAGCGGTGCAGACACCTTCTTGTCAGCGACAATGAAGCGGATGGGGACAGTGAAATGAGGACAGGGGAGGACAGGCCATCCTCACCCCAAGAGAGCTCAAGAAAAGGCAGAGCAAAGCCCCACAGCACCCGGAGGTTGCATTTCCTTGAGTTGTTTGCTTTGAAAGGAGGTTCCAGTGCCCTTCAGGCGCAGTTCTCCCCCGCCCTCCCAGTGCCGTGGCCGACACTGCAGCGGGGAGCTGGGCTCCTGCACAGCAATCTCCCACCACCCCTGGTTTGGGGATGGGGCAAGGGGTGGGCTGTCTCCACCCAGGGCTCACCAGGAGGAAGTTGCAGGGTTGGGTGATGGATAGAGCTGGTCTGTTGTCTCTCTGTCAGGGCAAGGGGGACAAGGGTCCTTCACCTTCCTTGGGCCAGACCAAACATAGGACATGGTCATGCTGCGGCAGCAGCTGAAGATGATTGTCAGCAGCCCCTCAGCGTGTTCCAGCTCAGCTCTGCACTCCCATACCAACCTAGGAAGTTCCAGAAAGGCCACGCTGGAGCAAAGAACCCAGCATTGTCAGATCTGGCCTGCAAAATAGCTCTGTCCTGTACCAGAAGCTGTCAGAGCTTGCCCTAGTAGCCATCACAACCACCCCTCTACAAGTGAGACAGCCATAGATGGGCAGCACGGACACCTACGGTTCTCACAGCCCAGGAATCAGCTGACATAAGTGCGACAGTGGGTTGGTTCTGCCTGCAAACTGCCCGCTGTTGCCGAGTGAGAGGCACCAGCGGAGCACCAGGAGGGACCACAGCAGCTGTCCAGCACCTCGTGCTGCATCAGTGCCCAAACTCCATTCCCCAAGGGTACAACAGGAGCCACTCTCCAGGTCATTCCATGTGAATCTGGGCCTCGTGCCTAGAGGTCACAAACTCTGCTGTTTGGTTTTGAACCAAACTTTGCCATTATGAACCTGAATGTCACGGTCCACCACGGTCACTGTGCCAGGAGTACTTACACTTAACCTGGTTTTCAAGCAGCTTGGAAATGTTTCTGCCCATGTAAATTTAATTTCACTGCTTTTTGCTCCCACAAATCTAATCTTCAAAGACCTCTAAATGGATTTCAGCAGGTCTCTCAGGCTCCAGGATGGCACAGTCTGGCCAGCTGCACACCAAGGGCCAGGGGAGACTGTACTTCCCCACCACATACGCGACCTAATGAACTCATCGATGCCTGGCTGAAGCGGATTTTCTCTGCAAAAGGACCAGGTTCCTATGTGAGATTTCCCATCCCCTCCTGGTGCTTCTCCACACAGCTCCCTTGCACCTTCAGGACAGCCCCGCTGCTGCCAAGCTGCATCCCACACCACGGCCCTGGCATTCAGCGTGGCCCTGGAGCCGTGGGAGCGTTGTGGGCCCGCAGCAGAGTTCCAGGAGCCCCGCAGACCCTGGTGTGAAGGCGGCGGACGGGTGGGGCTCCTCGCCGCAGTTTCGGGATCGGCCCGTGTGTGGGAAGCAACAGTTTACCGGACTGAAATCAACTTTTCTTCTCCTACAGCACCCAAAGCTGCCTCTCCCCTGTGCCAGAGGAGCTGGAGCAGCCTCTGGAGCGGGCAGGGAGACAGATGGGGCGATCTGCACCGGAGAGGCAGCGAGGCCGCCCGGGAGAGAGCTCAGCACCCCCGGAGCGAGCACAGCACCGGGCAACCCCCGCGCCGGGCGGGGGCAGCCGAATGCTTGTGCCCAGCCCGCGCCGTCACCTCCCCGCTCCCCGCCGAGGCCGCGATGCCCCGGGAGAGACCGCCTGGGCCAAGCCCCGGGGCGGCACCGCCGGGGCCCGCAGCCCGGGCCTGCCGCCCCGGCAGCTCCGGTGCCCGGCGCCGCTCACCTTCGCGGGCCTTGAGC
>VZTX01034244.1:0-13173 GCA_013400915.1 Pardalotus punctatus | reverse complement strand
GGGGATGGAGCTGGGATGGGGATAGAGCTGGGAGCCGCGTCCTGCCCCCGCTGACCCCGTTCTTGCCCGGTTCGCCTGGCCTAGGGAAGGTGTCGCGGGTTGGAACGGGGTGATCTTCAAGGTCGCCTCCCAACCCGAAGCATTCTGTGCTTCTGAAGGTGCTGAGGCACGAGGAGTTCGAGGAGGGCTGCAAGGCCAGCTGCAACGGGTGAGTGCCCTGCGTGCCGGGAGCGCCCGTGTACCGGCTGCTAGTTCGCGGTAAAATAGGGGTTGTGTTGTTTTTTATTAAATTGCTTCCCTTGGAACCAACAGCCCCCCGTTCTGTGTAGGTGTGATGCTTACGTTGAATGTAAATATTACACCTGTAGACTGGTACCTAACTGTACCAAACTGTTTCTAAACTTTCCAGGAGCTATATTCACTTCCACTGATTATTATTATTATTGTAGGCATGGAACTATCAAGGTTTTTGAGTTAATAATCCCTCCTGGTAGCTCCAAATACTTTTGTAAAGACAAAAGAATGTAAGAAGGAAGAAATACGAAGGTCTTACTTTCTGAAATTGAAGGAATCTTAGAGTGTGGTGCCCTTTCCTACTTAGCAATAAGGAAGTGATGATGTAATTCCAGCTGATGAGCAGCCTGTGCTCTAAAAGCATGAGCTGTTAATGAGGTGGAATTGCTGTTATCATATGGCCATAAACAACAGCCCCGGGTCAAAACTGCCATTATTTCACTCTAGAAATGCAATTCCTCCTTGAAACACAAATCCTTGCAGTTCCCGATGGTTACTTCTAATGTTCATGACATTAAAATACGACTAATCTGGATATTCCAGCCCTTATGATGGAAAATGGAGCAAGACCATGGTGGGCTATGGACCAGAGGACAATCACTTTGTTGCAGAGCTGACTTACAATTATGGCATTGGAGAATATCGCCTGGGCAATGACTTCCTGGTAAGTTCCACTCCAAGCAGCCAAACCTTCTCATGATAAGCTTATTTACTTTAATAATTAGGAGCCTGTTTGTTATATAGGTTGTACCAGCTGTTTTTTTATGCTGTTTGGTCCCTTAAACCCTTCAGTCTTACTTTTGTGGCTGTCTCCAAGTTGGAAGAGCAGAAACCAGAGCAGATTTGTGCTCCCTTAGTGTCCAGGAAACATTCCTTGAGCTCTGCCTCTGCTGTGTGTGTAGGACAGCTGGTATTTGTTGCCAGATCCAGCATGGAATGCTGAGCTAGGAAGTATCTTGCAGTAGGAAAACACCCTTATATTTATTATTAATCATTTCTCGGTGATTTAGCGGCTGGCAGCAAATGGAGATCTCGTGTTTCATGCGTGAAAACAGGTGATGTCTCTGCATTCACCCCATGAATTTTGTTGTGTCTTCTCTAGGGCATCACTCTGGTGTCCAGGCAGGCTGTGAGCAACGCCAAGAAGATGGGGTGGCCCCTCAAAGAAGTCACCTCTGGTGTCTTTGAAGCTGAAGCCCCAGGAGGATACAAATTCTACCTGGAAGACAAAGAACAGCTCAAGCAAGGTGAAACATTTACCCTCACTCTTGAGGGGGGTCAGGAGAGATTTAACCAGTGGGATATGGGAGTGTGTTTATTTTGATGGCATTTTATGAAACATAGCAATTTTTTATCATTCATTTGTTACTTCTCAGGAATGTAAAACTGCATTTAAACCTGTAATACGTTTGTAACTAAGCTTTATTTAAACCTATAATGCATTTGTAACTAATTCCCAATTCTTGCAATCCTCAAGATCCTGTGTTAAAGGTAACCCTGGGGGTCTCAGACCTGCAGAAGTCTGTGAGCTACTGGTCTGGTTTGCTTGGCATGAAAATATATGAGAAGGATGAGGAGAAACAAAGAGCTTTGCTGGGATATGCTGATAACCAGGTCAGTCCTTGGAAAACTCACCATAAAATTTTTTTTCCTGAGAACAGAATTTTAAAAGGAAAACGGGTCTTAATTAAAGCAACTGTGCACTTAATTTGTGACCATTTAAATTGAAGTTTGTGGATACTCAACTCTGTTTTTCAAAAAAAAACAAAGCTGTGGTTTGCTCAGGTGCTTCTGGCTTGTTGGGAAATACAGGAATGGGGGATTTTGAAATCACCCACATCCTGGAAATGAAGCTGCAGCCTGGAGAACAGTGTCCCTACAAGCCAGGCTGGGTTTTTCCCTGTTCCAGTGCAAGCTGGAGCTGAAGGCTGTTGGAGGGGCAGTGGATCATGGGACAGCGTTTGGACGCATTGCCTTCTCCTGTGCCAAGGAAGAGGTAACAACCACACCTCCCCCAGCCCTTTCCTTACCCCAGAGCTGGGGAGGTCAATTTTTAATGTTAACTAAATATTTCTGAGCAGATAGTTCACTTATCTTTCTCACAGTGGGATGATTCTGGTTTATTTTCTGTGTTAAGCTGCCAAACATCGAAGCCCTGATGAAAAAGGAGAATCAGAAAATTTTGACACCTCTGGTCAGCTTGGACACGCCTGGCAAAGCCACGGTGCAAGTGGTTATTCTGGCTGATCCTGTGAGTAATACTGAAAACAATTATTAAATTTGGTTTAAACTTCTCCTTGCCTTTTGTTAAAACTGAGCTGCTCCTGTTTAGGATGGCCATGAAATCTGTTTTGTGGGAGATGAAGCGTTCAGAGAGCTGTCCAAGGTGGACCCTAACGGTGACAAGCTGTTGGATGATGTAAGTGACAGCACATTCCTTTTCTTCCTGATTAGAATCCTGTAGAATCCAGTTTTCATTCCGAGTTTTTCCTAGGAGCAAACTGCCCAGGCTTGGTAAGGAAAATAAATCAGTTTTTAAAGCTCACTTAGTGCCCTGTGTAGAGTTGTCCAGCCTCAGTCTTGGGGCATGGTTGCATTATTTGCTGTGGCAGAGAACACTGATTTTCTTTATTTCATTGTTCTCACTAGAAGCTAAAAAATAATTTATCCCTCTGGAGAGCTTTCCTGCTGTTCTGACCACATTCCTGCTTGTCTTTGTGCAGGCCATGGCTGCAGACAAAAGTGACAAGTGGTTTGCTGAGCACAACATGAAGAAGATTGCGGCTTAGCCGGGGGAACGGACTGGACTGCTCCTGTGTGCCTTGGATTTCTTCCAGGAAAATGCCAATCCCCTTTGCAGTGCCCTCCCAATCAGAGGGTGGTTGGTTGGTTTGATTGAAGCTGATGTCTGTGGCTGCTGCTTTCTTCCCACCTGCAAATCACATCTTCTCCTTCCAAAAAATCAGCAAAAGAGCAGGCTGAGGCCTTGGCTTCAAAAGCAGGGATCGTCAGTCAAGAAATCCTCACATTTCTGTGTTGTTCTTATACTTGAAAGAAAGGTTAATACGTTATTTTCTAATTAATTGATTTTCTGATTAATTTGCTTTAGCTGTCCTTTATTTGCAGGCTAGAGAGGAGATTCTGAGGTAGCTGTGGCTACAATTCCTCTCCAGTGGGGCTGTGCATGGGGGACTGGAGCAGAAAACAGGGAGTGCATCCCTTTATTGGGAACAAAGAAATGTATTCCAGTCCTTATTTTCATTCCAAGATGTTTCCCCAGCTTTCAAGGTGAAATTTTCGCTCGGGAAGCCTTTGGTGTGTTTCTCCCTGGGATCCTGTTATTGATGGGGTGGTTTCCAGCCCTTCCCAAGGAGATTTCCACAATCCAGGAGGGAGCTGAGGCCATGCTTTGTGGTTTGTAGCTGCACTGTCTGCTGAGGTGGTGGGGGCAGCTTGAAATAAGTGTTGCAGTGAGCTTTTGGTGAGAAACTGCCTTTGGAATTCAGGATTTATTCTGTTGGAATGAAGTCACTCTGTTTTTTCTGGAGGAGTAAGAGCAGGGAATACAGGGAGTCATTCCTGGCTCATCATTTTCTTGATGAAAACCTTCAATTAAATACCTTAAATCAGGTTTTCATCATGATACTTACATAAGTTTCCCAGAGAAGACGAGGCAGGATCAGCAGTGTTGTCACTCGCGAATATTCCGAGCTGAAACTGGAAAAATTCCTCGCTGCGGTTTTATTGTTCAGATTTTTTTATTTTTTTTTTTGGCCAGGTTTGATGACGGTTTTGAATCGTATTGCTCAAATTAAACGTGTTGATGTTGGGGCGCGGTAATGAATTAATTGATTTATTGATTGATTGATTCCATCCACCTCCGCTCCGCTAGGGGGCGCTGCGGGCTGGGGCGCGTCTGCGAGCGTGACGTCAGCGCGCCATCGGAGTGACGTCACCCGCGCGCCGCCATGGAGCCCGATGAGGCCGGGGCCGCGGTCCCGGTGTGTCCCGCGGGGCCGTGGGCCGTGGGCGAGGAGACGGCGATCCTGCACGGCGGCTTCCTGCTGGCCGCTCGCCTGCTGCAGCCGCGGCCGCTGCGGGAGCTGCGCAAAGCCGACTGGCCGCGCGCGGGGCTGCCCATCACGGACGCGCTGCGCGAGATCGGCGAGCGCTGCCCCTCGCCGCTGGCCCACGGCCTCTGGAAGAAGGAGGCCGTGGCCATCGTCTGGGCGAAAATCCTGCTGCCGGCCCCGCCCGCCGCCTCGCTGGAGTGGGGCTGGAAGGATGATGGGTTCTTCTCCGTGGGCGCGATGATCCCCGATGTCAACCACACCGCGCTCTTCGAGCTGGTCAAGGCGCTGGGCGTGCCCCGGCTCTTCGTGCAGCTGCTGCTGGCGCTGCCTCCAGATGTGTGCCGGGCACAGCTGGAGAGCTTGGTGGAGTACGTCTCCAGCGAGACATCCCCGTCCGACATCAGGTTCTTCTTGGACGTGTGGTGGGAGGTGATGAAACACGAGGAGGGGCAGGAGGATGCGACAGTGTCTGCTTTCAGCGCTCTCATACACCAGCACGGGGGTGAGTCCTCCCTGGAGGATGGTCTGCAGCCCCCAAAGAGGTTCAAGGGTGACCCTGGGAACCCCCCAGCTGCCACCGGGCTGCCGATGGTGCTGCTGGAGGGTTTGAAGCAGACCCGCGGCAGCATCGCCCAGCCCCGCCTGAGGTGCTACACCCTGGCCAACCTGGCTGAGCTGCTCTGCCTGTCTGCTGGGCTGGGGCCCGGGGACAGCCCCCTGCCCATCACAGAGTACCTGGCCAAGGTCAGTGCCATGGTCAGCCTCTGGTGCAGTGACCCTGACAGCCAGTACCACACCTGTGGGCTGGGAGAGAAGGTGAGGGAGGCAGAGAGAAGCATGAGCCTCGTGTCCGTGACCAAACTCTCTCGTGAGGAGCTCTTTGTTGGCTTGGACTTGCTCTGCAGCTTGTTGCAGGCCTGGGGAGAGGAGCTGCAGGCCACTCTGAAGGGCTCTGAGGAGCTCTGCTACGAGAGCTACCGGCTCCTGGACACTCTGAGCATCCTTGGGAAGAGCCTGGATTTCCTCTCGGAGACCGGAGACCTGGGGGAGGGTGAGGCACGGGTGGTGTTAGAGCTGTCACAGCTCACCAAGGACTTTCTCAGGGACACCAATGCTGTCTTGAAGGATTTGGACACCAGCCTTGTGTCTTCAGTTGCCATGGAAATCATTGCACAAAGGCTGGACCGCCATGGAGACACGTGCTCTGTTTTTGCATCTGAAAAGACTTGGGCCTTTTCGAAGGCTTGGGTCGAGTGCCTCGTGAAAAACAAAGCTCTGTTCCAGAATCCAGAGCTGGTTTTGAAACTGCTGGAGACGCTCGTGGACTTTGCCACGTCCTGCCAAGACAAGGAGGCCCAAGAGCTGCAGATGCAAGTGACCAAAGCCGTTGTGGAGTGTTACACTGAGCTTTCATTAACTGACAAAAATGAAGTGATCTCGGGTGTCCTGGCATCCTGGGGTGGCTCAGGTCTGTCCCAGAAGTTGCAGGTTGTCAGGGAGGGGTTCCAGGATGACCTGAATGTGACTTTCAACCAGATCACAAAGAGTGTGTCCGATGAAGGCCTGACCAGGGCTGTGGCCTCTGTGGCCAGGCTCACACTGCTGTGCCCCGAAGCCACGGTGAAGCAGGTTTGTCATCTTGCCGTGGTCAACCTCGGAGCACACCAGTTCCTCGCCCAAATCCTCTGCTCCTTCCCAGCACTGAGTTTCCTGGAGGGCCACGAGGATCCAGGCAGGCCACACAGCCTGGTGGTGAGGTGTCTGGAGGAGGCCGTGTGGGGGAAGCTTTCCACTGCGAGGGAAGAGGAGCAGTTCCTTCAGTTCCTGGCCTTTCTCATGCAGCCAGGCTCAGCCACCCCACTTGTGTCACCTGCAGAGGTGACCAAGGCCTTTGTCCTTCCCTATTTGAAGTCAAACTCTCCTCAGATTGAACTGAGCCTGCAGATCCTCAGTAAGGTTTTGGGAATACCGTGCTGTTCAGAAGAGCACTGGATCAAATCCTGCCACCCGTTCCCACTCATCCTCAGCCTCTGCAAACTTCTGGATGGTTACACCAAGTGCTGGCATCAGCCTAGGGAGCAACTCTTCCCTTCCCTGGAGACCAAAGACCTGATTCTGAACATCCTCTGCCAGCTGTGTGAGGTGGTGGGACCGGGGACCGTCCCCTCCCCGGAGCTGTGGGTGCAGTCGCTGGCCTGGCTCCACAGGAAGGTGGCATCACTGGACTGGACCATCGGGCTCCGTCTGAAGAAGCTTTACGGGGACCACTTCAAGAACGAGGTCCCGGCGACGCTGTTCGAGATCTGCAGGCTCCCTGAGGACGAGTGGACATCCCAGTCCCTGCCAGCCTACGGGCCGGGCAGCGGGCTGCTGGCGTGGATGGAGTGCTGCTGCGTGTCCCCAGCGCTCAGGGACACCATGCTGGCGCTGCTCACCATCAACGTGGACAACCCTGAAGAAGTGAATCTCTTCAGCAAAGGCTTCCTGGTGGCCCTCATCCAGGTGCTGCCGTGGTGCAGCCAGGGCGAGTGGAAGAGGCTCACGGCCGTGGTGGAGCAGCTGCTGCAGGGGCAGCTGCTGCACGTGCCCTACACGCTGGAGTACGTGCAGCACATGCCGCTGCTCAACCTCCGCCCCTTCGCCCGACACCTCCAGTTCTCCGTGCTCTTCCTGCGGGGCTTCCAGCTCCTCTGCAGCTCCAGCTGTTCCAGCTGGCTGCCTCCAGAGGCTTGGCTCCACGTGGTGCAGCTGTACTGCGCCAGCCTGACCGACCTGCTGGCCTCCGTCAAGGCCGCGGCGGGAGCCCCGTCCCACCCTGCCGAGGACGGCGCCTGCGTGCAGGAGGTGTCCTTCACCTGCATCCAGCTCTTCTGTCACCTGCTGCACGTGGCTGCCATGCTGCCGGCCGGGGGCTGCGGGGAGCCGCTGCTGGTGGTGGCCCTGGAGGTGCTGTCGCAGTACGAGGCGTTCAGCAAGGCCGACGCGTCGCCCTGCGCGGCGCTGCGGAGAGCCAACGACAGGCACTTCCTGGAGGCCATCACGGACAACGTGGGGGACGAGGAGCTGCGCAGCACCCTCCTGCAGAAGCTCAGCAAGCTGGGAGCACACTCGGCAGGGGAGCCGGCTTGAGGAGCTGGAGAGGAGAGCGCTGACAAGGGACCCCTGATCTGGATGTTGTAAGATCTGTAATAAACCCTTATTTTTCTCTTTAGAGCTTCCTCCCTGCTGTTTTCTTCCACCAAGCAGTGGAAGTGGCCATATAAAGATGGGTAGGAGGAGCCACTTTGGTTTTCCATTGGAATAACTGAACACAGCTGTTTCTGAGCCAAGCTGCCAGTTCTGTGGCTGCAGCCTTGCCTGCTGGCAACTCTGGATTTACACAGCAACCTCCAGCATCGAGGAAAACACTTCCCTCTGGCTCCTTTGCCACCAGCCCTTTCCTAGTCCCGGGAGAATTGCTGGTTTTGCCACGTGCTGCCAGAGGCTGGAAAGCGAGTCAGAGGCTGGGAAGCGAGTTGGGTGAGTTTAGGACAGGCAGGAACCTTTGGGAATCCGCGTGTGCTGCTCCTGCCCGGAGGTGGGGGTGCAGCAGTAACCCCACATGTAACACCCCCACCCAGCAATGAACAGCGCGTGGAAGAGCCAGCCAGTGGTGTGACTCAGAGAGAAAATCTTTATTGGTCTCCTGATAGTAAATAGGGCAGTGTTAGTGCAAACTGAGGTGCCTCATTGGCTGGGTTTTTTTTGTCCTTACATAAGGCACATTATTCGCAATGAAAACAGTGTGATACAACATCTGTAACGAGTTGCAAGCGGTTTGTAACATCAGCTGGTCTCGGTGGTTACTGTGACAGCGGCAGTTCTGCAACAACCACAGGTCAGAAGCCCTTGTTTTATTTTTTCCTCTATCCAGAACAACAGCCGTGGCTGGGGTGAGATCCGACACCCGAAAGATCCAGGTTTCCCGGAGCTCAGCTACTCGGTTCAGACAGAAAGGCACAGAGTGGTCACAGGTCTCCAGGCATGGGGGCTGTGCCAGGGCTGTGCCAGTGCAGTTCCCTGCCCTAGAGCGGGCACAGGAGGCTGCAGGAGGAGGTGGCTGCCCTGGCTTGTGCTGGCTGTAGGGAATGAACTCAACTGTGGTCTGATTGCACACACCCGCAGGGTTCCTGAACCCCGTGCTGCAGGGTGAGCTGGGGAGCCTGTACCCATTTTGCTGGGACTAAAAGTGGAAATGGGCTGAACTGGTGAAGGACCAGCTCAGGGCCCTGCTTTGGGGTTGCTGGTTCCTTCTGTGCAACCCCAGTTCTGTCCCTGGCAGCCTCATGGGGGTGGGATGGGGCTGGAGGGATGACCCTGCAGGTGCTGCCAGGGCGTGGTGGTGCCAGCTGGAGGGCAGAGCAGAGCAGGGTGTGCCAGATGGTTTTAAATACCTGCTGAGGGGATGCAGGCCAGATAAAAGCAGCGGTAGTTTGGGGAGGGGTGTGAAAGTTGCCAAGGAAGGGCTCTGCATGGTGCCCTGTGTGTTGGTGAGATGCCTGGCAGGTTCCTGTCCTCATCCTGCCCTGGCAGCATCACTCTGAGACAGCAGAACCATTGCTCTGTCCTGGCATGAGCTCCTGCCCTCCAGCTCTTCTGGGAGCACCGGAGCTGGGAACACAGGAATCCCCCCAGGACTGTCAGACTGTTGTAGTGAAAAGCACCGTCGGGTTAAGTGGAGCTTGAGCCCAGCAGCAGCAGCAGGAGGTGAGGTTCACGTGGGAGGTCAGAGGCCGAACGGGGCTGTAGTGTAGAGCTGAAGTCAGAAAAGGTCAGGAACGGCTCTGCAGAGCTGTGCTGCAGCTCCAGGCCTGGCTGGGGCTGCAGCAGGTCCGGCACAGGCTCCCCATCCCCGCTGCTGGGGCCGGCTCCAGCATCTCCACTCCGCGCTGTGCCGGTGTCCGGTGTCAGCCCTGGGAGACGCGCGGGGGGGGCTGGAACAAACCCCTCTCGTGTAACCCTCAGTTCGGCGGGGCCGCAGAGCCGAATCCCAGAAGGAATGTCGTGCTTCCAAGCCGGCTCCCACCCTGGCAGGAAGACACGAGGCACCGGAGTGGTGTGGGAGGAAAGCCTTCCTAGGCCAGGCTGGTGCTGCCTGGCACGGCGCTGGAGACGGGAGGCTGCTGCCAGCTCCGGCAGCCCGGCGGAATCGCTGCTCCCGATGGCAGGGCCGGGGGGCTGCCCTGTGCCAGCCCCTGGCCGTTTTCAGCTCCGTTATCTGCTCCGGTGGGCGGGAGAGCCGCCGTAGAGCCGGGCGGCCTTGCGGCAGATGAGCCTGAACCAGTAGAGCTGGGGGGCGATGAGGGAGGCGTTGGCGATGTTGCAGTGCAGGGGGATGCGGAACGGCACCAGGTACACCGGGATCCCCACCTGGCGGGCGTAGGCCGCGTACATGAAGGGGAAGAGGAGGATGCGGCACAGGAAGAAGGTCACCAGGATGACGATCCCGTTCACCTTGTGCAGAAGGGTGTCCTGCATTTTGAGCTGGGGGAGGATTAAGGTGCCTCATTGGCTGGGTTCCAGGAGGGCTGGAGGAGGGGGGGCAGGAAGGTGATGGAGGAGGGCAGGGGGAAGGGAGATGGGGCAGAGGGCTGGGGTGGGAATGAACGTGGTGCAGGGGAGGAACAGGCAGGAGAGGGCAGCACCCCCCATAATCACCCCCAGTTCTGGGATGCCACTGGGCATGCTGGTTACTGGGGAAAAGGGATGGGACAGTGGGAGGAAGGCAGCACTACAGGGGCGATCTGGGTTACAGCTGTGGGGCTGCTCCTCTCTGAGACCCCCAGTGAACAGCCTGGGCAGGGAAAGGGGATGAACTGCTCTGGGGTCCCCAGCCCCGAGCCCCTTCCCTCCTCACCTACCTGCATGAGGATTTTGCCCAGTGATACAAAAGGCGTGCTCAGCTCTGCTGTGAAGATGCAGCCCACAAAGAAGTCCCCCAGCTCTCCCCTGAAGTGCTGTAAAGAAAGCCAGCAGTGAGCACTGGGCCTTCCAGAGAGGTGGCCATGAGCCAACACCCAGCATGTCAGGGGGGTCCTGGACTCCTCACCTGGGTGATGGGCGTGAGCACGATGAGGATGAAGAGGTGATGGGTCACCATCAGCCGCTCCTGCAGCAGGAAGCTCCACACGCTGGCCAACGAGTGCTTCTTCTCCAGGATGCCCTTCTCCTGGCTCTTGTGCCAGTGGCAGAGGTACATGACATAGATGTCATAGGTCATGTAGGGGACCAGGACCCAGATGTACTCCACGGCCAGCCAGTGCCTGGGGAGGAGCAGCACACACAGAGGCATCACAACGGCTCTGAGCACCTCACGATGCTCTGGAGGGTGGAAGTCTTTAGGACTGGAAGAAGAGTCTTTCAGACTGAAATGGCACCATTTCAGTGGGTTTTGAAGCTGAAAGGGGAAGAATTTTATGTCTGTTTGACTCAGCAGGTACACACTGACCCAGAGAAAAGGTACCTGGTACGTGTGGAGGACGGCTCTCGGTGCTGCCCACTCCTGCTGGGCTGTGCCAGGCACCGAGCTCAGCCTGGCCGAGCACAAACACAGCACTAACGAAGGATCCTGATTAGCCCCACGGCCAGGCATTTGCTGCATGAGCCAGGGGCACAGCATTTTTTGGGATCCAGCACCAAGCTGACCCCTCTGCAGCAGGTGATCTCCTCCTCTAAGCCCTGGGACCCCCAGATCTGGTGCTTGGTGGTGGAAAACCCCCAATCCTGGGTGCTTCCTGCCTGTCACACTGCATCAGCTGGCTGCCTAACCCGGGGAATGTTTGGGAAGCACACAGAGAACTCAACCAGGGATGGCTGGCCTGGAGTTTGGAGAGTGAAGCACAAAATATCCAATATAGGCAATAAACCCCCGTGAGGCGTTTGTCAGTTGGGAAATAATTGCAGGCAGCTGCCTGTTCCCGAAGCATGTTGGAATCCTGGTTGCACAATCTGGGCAGCAGCAAGCCCTGCTCTGCAGGGACACCGGCGTCCTTAAAAAAGTCCTGAGTGAAATCACACAGATGTAAAAAAAAAAAAAAAAAAAACAAAACCACCCTACTGCTGAAAGAAACGTAACTTGGGGTTCAAATGTCGTTTTGCAGTCCTGCCATCCCAGGAAAAATTCTGTTGCAGGAGTTCCTGTTCCAGATGGAACGGTGTGAGTGGTGTGAAGCAGTTGTGGCAAGTGATTGTGTTTGCAAAAGTTGCCCAGGGTTTTGGAGGGCAATTACAGCACTGGCAATATAATGATTGTCTGCCTCTGTAAATAAATTGGCGAATTTTACTGCAATCTTTGTGATGCTTCCTGGCTCGCTGTCTTGCTGTCATTCTCCGAGGCCTTCCCTGCTGAGCACTGGGCTCTATTTCCTCCAGATTCAAAGAAAATCTAGGTCTCTGCCCACAAAGTGTTTGCACAGAGCCCTTGGCCTTGAGTACACCCAGGCAAGCAGACAGCTCCGGGGGAAGGAGGGCTGCTGGCAGCTCCTGCTGTCTGTGTGGCTCTGGAATTCATCATCTGCCTTATCTATACAGCAGAAATTTTATTTTAGATTAAAAAGATAGACTGTGTGGTTAAGCAGGACTGAGCAATCTGGATAGATACCACTACCTAGAGCAAGGCAGGACAAACCCTATCTGTGTTTTAGAGACAAGTCTGCCGTGACCACGGTGGCAGCCCTTCCTAAAAATCACCCTAAAATCGGTGTGTGATGGTCAAATTCCAGCTCAGCATAATTATATTCTTCCCTCCTGCAATCTTCTCTGCTAGTCTGGATAATAGCTCTGTTTTTAAGTCTTCTGACCCAGATTACGCTATCACTCCTCCTGAGAGCCACTTCTGGGCAGTTTATCTGGGAGCATTGAGGACAAGACAGAAGGATTTTCCTTCAGAGCAAACTCCATTCTGACTTGACCATTTCTGGACCCTTTCAGAATCCCTTTGGCACAGAGAAGGCGATGTACCTCTAAAATCAGTTCTCACCAGATCTGCTTGACTGTAGCAATTTCAGCTTCCAGCAAGGAGACCCCCTAGCCCTTCAGAGCTGATGATGTCTATATTTTTTTCTCATATACAGCCCGTGTTTCAGCCCATCCTCTGGGGGAGACCGTGCTGGCAGAGCAACCCCAGGCCTGAGCAAGCCACTGCTCTTCAGGGGGTGTACAGCCAGCACATTGCCCAACCCTTTCAGCCCAAGTGGAGGAAAGAGGAACATGAAACTGGTTTTCCTCTCCCCTTTGTACGTGCAAGCCTTTGGCAGAAAACACTCCAGCCCCGAGCTGGCTGAGCACATCCTTGGCACGCTCCCCACGGGGCAGGGGGACGGGGTGGGCTCTGGGTTACCTGTCATGCACCACGTTCTTGCAGCTGAGGACAACTGTGATCCCCGACACCGTTGCCATCGTGGCTTGGACCGTTGACACCAGCCTGAAACCGAGAGAGAGCCAGCGGGTCACCCCAAATGTGACCCCAGAAGGGCGGAGGCACGGGGCTGCCACCAGGACGGCTGGTGGCACTTAGACGCCCACTCCGGGCACACCCCAGGGCCTCGTCACGGCGAGGACGTGTGGCTATGCCAGCCGCTGCCTCCCGGGGCATTCTTGCCGGGTCTCGACCCTTCCAGCCCCGCTCGGGGTCGGTGGTAACGCTGCCGGTTCCCCGTGGGCAGAGGGGGAGCTGCACCGGAGCATCCCCGCTCCGACGCCGGTGCCGCGGTGCGGGGCAACGGCCGGGCAGCGCCGGGCTGGGATGCCCGCACTCGGGGGGTGCCCG
>VZTX01034205.1:0-16517 GCA_013400915.1 Pardalotus punctatus | reverse complement strand
AATATATATATATAATTTTTTTTGCTCTGTTACTTGCACATTTTACAGTTACCTCATTTTTCCCATGTATGTATTTGAAAAAAGGCTAATATATAGAAAAAAAAGGTTCTTAAAGCTCTAAAAGTGTTTGTTTTTTTCCATTCCATTGGAATCATATTGGTTTTGTAGCATTTAACATAACTAGTATGTTGTATTATATATATGTGTATTATACTGATTGAAATTTTTAACAGATTTGTACTTTTTTTAAAATGAAAGTTGCTAGTTCTGCTTGACCAAGTAGTGCAATCATTATTTTTTTTAATGTTGTGGCTGATTTTGAGAGGGATATTCACTAATAAATGTATGATGTATACCAACATGCTGTGCCCAGCTCTTGTCTCCATGGGGGCTTGGGGGAAAGTGGGGGTGCCAGGGATGGGAGGGAGCTGCAGCAGCTGGAAGAGCGCTGGAGAGAGGCTTGGAGGAGAGCCCAGGAGAGCCTGCAGGTGGGAGCAGGGGCTGGTTGGATGCTCTGCCCCTGTGGGATCTGGTTTTGAGCAGCACCACACACCCCCTCCTTCCCACCTAGACCCCTCACAGCTTGAAGAGATGGAAAGTCCTCCTGGCTGCCAGCCCAGCACAGCAGAGCTCCCTGGGTGCTTCCAGCCAGAGCAGTGGGACACCTTCCACCTCTCCTCAATCCCACCCCTCCAGCATTCCCATGCTCGGCCAGGGAAGAGGCTGTCCTTGTGCTCCTGTGTCCCTGCCCATGGCAGGGGGGTGGAAGCAGATTATCTTTGAGATTCCTTCCACCTCCAACCATTCTGTGGTGAGCTTGGATCCAGCACAGGTAACTGGAGGGGGGTAGGGAAGGAACACTCTCCCTTGGGGCAGCTGATGGCACTGCTCCACAGCCCTGCCTGAGCCTTGGGCAGGGACCAGCTGTACACTCACCCCTCTCACCTTTTCCACCTCCTGCTTGCTTCAAGAGGGTTGACCCAAGCCCCATCAGCTCCCTCCCTCCCACCCTCAGCTGATGCCACACGGGATGGCACAGCAGAACCTGCAGCCCTGCCATCCCCTGTGCTGGGCCCATACTTGTCTCATCCAACAGCTCCACTGGCACAGAATGACCAGTGTGAGGCCAGAAGCTGAGTGCACCCACACTTCCGTGGGCCACAATTCCCAAGGCAGCTGACCCCCCTCCCTGGGCACGGGCAGAAAGCATCAGCACAGACATGCTAGAGGCAGAGTTTATTACACTACGCAGGCTAAGAACCCTGGGCAAGACCCCACACGGGTAAGAATTGAACCAGCTCTTTATCAAAAAGTTAATACTATAGTCAACCCCAGTCTCCTTTGGTCATTACAAAGCAAGAGAAATATTAAAAGAACAGTATTTATACACAGAGGGAAGCTGAAAGAGTCTGTCCAGCCCTTTCCCCCCACCCCACTCCCAGCACATTCCGTTGCTCGGTCTTGTGTCTCTCAGGAGCAGCAGAGTATCAAATCTTCACGAGATGTTGGGTTGTTGGGGTTTTATTATTATTGTCATCAATAAAAGCAATAATTACCAAGAGCTGCCATTCCTGTTCCTCCCCAGGGAGGGTGGAGGGGCAACACCAGCTCCCCCCTCTGTGCCCCCCCGGTGCAGGGGATGGCTGTGCGCACGCGTCCTCTCGCCAGTGCACACACGCAGCACAGCTGGCACAGGCCATGTGGTCTCTGATCCCTCGTTTGTACGCAGTCTTTTAAAAAAAATATTGTATTATAATAATAATATGAATTTCTCTTTCCTTTTTGTGTCTTCTGGAAAAAAAAAAAACGAAACAACAAAACAAACAAAAACAAAACCAAAAAGAAATGTCAATCGTCCGTGAGATCCTGCACAAAGAGGACTTCCGTGTGGCTGAGTCCGGCCTCCTGCAGCGTGGGGGGGTTAGGCCACTCCTCTGTAGGGAGGCAGGGCAGGACACGGCGAGGGAAGTTGGCCTCAATCTGGAACTTCTCAGGGCTTTCTTTTAAGGAGAACAGGAAGTCGTGGATCACCTGGAAAAGAAGCACAGAAATAACTGCCAGCTGGGGGAGCAATAACACAGCCAGAGCAAATCCCTGGCATCTATCTCGTGGGGGAACATTCCCAAATTTGCACCATCATTGTACTGTGGACCTGAGACAGCCATTTCCTTGGCACACATGAAACTGGACTTGTCACAGAGCACCTGGGGAGTCCAGACGCAGTTTCTGGTTCTTCCTATGCTTCTATTTCATAAACAGCGATGGAATTACAGAATGTTGGGGATTGGAAGAGACCTAAATGACATCTAGTCCCACCCTGCCCTGGGTGGAGATACTTTCCAGTTTTTCAGGAGGAAGAAAAGCTTCTTCCATTTTCTCCCCTCTTCTAAGCTGGTGGAACCAGGCTGCACAACACCCTCCTTTACCCAGGAGCAGCTCTGCTTGCCAAGGCTCTTGGCAAACGTCACCATTTGGCTAAGCCCAATGGAACTAAAGCTTTGCTGAGCTACCTGGAAGTCTCTTCACTCCCTTGCTCTGGAAGGCCCCTCAGCGCTGCCCCAAGCTCACCGTCAATGACTGTGTGAAGTGGAATCGTCGCTCCACTCTGGAATCATTAGGCAGCTTGAAAATGATCTTGACACTCTCCGGGTCATCAGGATGGGGTTCTGGAGGAAGGCATTCCGACTTCCGCTCCTTCTCCTCCTGCAGCGTCTGCAAGGCAAGGAGGGGGCAGTAGCAATGGCTGTGCACTGAACTGACCTTTGTGTTTGTTCCCTGCAGCACAGCTGCTCCAGGAGCCTCAAAGGATGCTCAAGCCCCAAGCAAGACAAGTGCGCTTGCAATTCCTAATGCAGGCAAGGCACCCCACAAGACACTGCCTGCGCCTCCTGCAATCCCTCTGCTCTCACCTGCCGCCGCCTCTCCTCTGCCAGTTTTTGCTGCTGCACTTCTTCCTCCTTCTTCTTCTTCCTTTCCCGTTCTTCCTTCTTCTTGCGCTCCTTTTCCTGGTCCGCACGCAAGGATGCCAGATACGCCTCGTCCTGCTGCTGCCTCAGGACTTGGGTTTGGTTCCTCTCTTCCCTGCAAACACGAGCAGGGAAGTGGTCAGGGCTAAGAGGCCCTAAAGAAAGGGGATGGCAGCCTGAGGGCAGACCTGAGGGTGCAGGGACAGCCTCTAACTCATAGCACACAGCAGGTAATGCCTTGGGGTACCAGAAGCTGCCAAAAGGCCAAGCCAGGACCCCACAGTCCCTTGTACACAAAGTGTGTCCCAGTGGTGGGTGGAACTGAACTTTAAAGGCTTGAGCTGCTGCAGCTTGATAGAGCTGACAGACAGCACAAAAACAGAGGCCAGGATTCCTGCCTCATACTTCAGACTCTTCCTGTTTTTTTCTCTTTAAGGTAATTCCTTGTGCATTTCAGGAATCAGAACGTGTTACTGGGTCCCCACAGAGTGTGGGGCAGAGGAGGGACAGACAGAAAGCCAGAAGGTGGGATCCTATTTTGGGCACACTCCTTAGGAGTCACCAGTGACCTGTGAGACCCCACCAGAAAAGCAGCCAGAGCTCAGCACAGCCAGCCCAGGCAGCAGCACACACTCACCAACTGGCTCTGGACACCAGCTCTCCTGCCTGCAATGTCTTTGCTCCCACCACTTGGATCCTGCTGGCTGCTGTCCAAGCTTTCCCTGCAAAGCTCCAGCAGGCCAAGGGCGTGCTCCAATTGCAGAGAACAGAGTACTCACACCCACCTTTCAGTAGTGGGATTGTGTGAGCAACATGCCTGGCTCCCTGGCTATAAGGTGGCCTGAATTTCTGGACTGATGCTCCCCCTGGAAAGAGGAGACCTCATGGGCTGTGTTACAGAACAGGAGGTACTGAACTATGTGCCTACATGTGGTGTCTGGAGGGAGGGACAGAACAGAGCCTGCCTCAACAAGGTCTGTGTTACTGGAGCTCTGGTCTCATCCTACCTTTCCAGGCGCTCGGACACCAGGTATGTCTGGTTGGCCTCCATGATGAACATCAGCTGATTGATGAGGTCATCAGCCTGGATGAGGCCTTCCAGCCGCCCAACCACGGTCATCCTGCGGTCCTTGAGCATGATCACGGCCAGGAATGGGTACGTGTTCTCCCGCAGAGCCTGGGACACTGGGAACAGGAACAAACATCACTGCCTCATCTAGAAAGGCCACCAAGGGGTACAGCACAAATGCTTCCCATCACTGAGGGCCAAAGAAAGCTCCTTCCCCAGACATTCTCTCTTCCAAGGCAGAACAGGCCTCAGGCTCCATTTTGAAAATGAAACTCTGTAAGTTAGCAAAGGGAGGAAATGGTTTTGGAGCACAGAGACTGAGGGGAAAAAACAAGCTTTCAAGTAACCAAAAATGGCCCTTTAACTCAAGCAGGAAGGAAGTAAACTGCTCTGAACGTCCATTCAAAATGGGACAAAGCCATGGGTTTAAACTGCAGGAAGAGAAACACAGGTCCATCCGAGAAAAACACTTGCTAAGGTGATCAGGGATGGTTGAACTGTGGAAGAAACTGTCATGAGGGAGATGGCAGTATATCCACATTGAACATTTCCACACAAATTTAGGTTGATTTTGCCAGAGGCAGGCTCTGCCTGAAGCAAGGAATGGAGCAGACTAGGGGCTTTTAAGTTACTGTTCATATATGGCTGCTGATCCCCTAAAACACACATGGTACATCATGCAACTTGGAGCCATTGCTACCAATGGAGCCCTCCAAACAAAATCAGAGCAGCTCAGGGATTAAATGGAAGGCCATGATCCCTTCCACCTCTGCTTTCCAGGCTGTGACTCTGAAGCATTGCAGCAATGAGACAGCAGTAAGTCAAAGACTGTCTCCTCAGAGAGCTGTTCTCTCAAGTTGTTGGTAACTGGGGGCTGAACAATGGAGCCAAGACCAACCCAAATTTAGCACCAGAGCTCCTGACCATGAAACAGAAACGGTGGAAACAACACAGGAGGCACGAACAGAACTTTGGGAAAAGGCTCCATTTGCAGCGAAACCTTACCAAAATGCTGTCTGGCCAGGTTATCAGCAGCTCTCAAACACTGTGGGATTTTGAGGAGACACAGAGACTGGGTGTGGATTAAGATGACTGTCTCAGAAAGGGAAAGAATGCACCTAACAAGTCCTTCCTGGCCCCAGGCATCACGGGAGCCAGTGTTAAGGACACATCTAGTTGGATACTTGTGTCTGCACTCAGTTTATCCCCAGCACATACCCACCCACTCCCACTGACAAGGCACTGAAAGTAGCCTGAATGCCCACAGCAATGAGCACAGAACTAAGACTACCCACAAACACACAGAATAGCAGATGTGAAGATCAGAATGTATTTCCCTGGCATCAAAACCTTTTGAAATATCTCAGGAAACCATCACATGGAATCCTGAAATCCTGAAATCTTTTGTCTACTTGCACAATATACAATAGTATGTCACATGTGTAAATTTGTCAAAGAGCATCTGGCTTGTTCCAGAGACAGGAGGGGGCAGGTAAAGCCCAGGAGGGACACACTCACCTCTGTATCCCTCTGGTTTATTGGTTGAGCAAGCCCAGAAGAGCATTCTAGTGTTGATGAGGGTGATGACCTCAGGTGCACACAGTGTATTGCTGGGGGATGAGAAGAGACCATGTGAGGGAAGCTGCATTTCAAGTGCAAAGATAACTATTTGGGAAACTCTCCTACCTACCGGCAGAACTCATCTGTGTCTTGGTGGTCATCTCCATGAAGATAAACCAACAGGAAGCGCAGCTCCCGCTTGGCATCATTCAGTGCCTTGGCATAAGAGCAGAGAAGGTAAAGTTACAGGGTCTCTGGGAAAGGGGAAAGCAGCACCCACAAGAATTGTGTGACCCAGGCCATTACTCTGCCACTAGAGTGGTTTTAGTGAAGCAGCAGTGGAGGATGAACCTGTCAGCCCTTCTGAATATTTAAGAGGGCTACAATGGTGTTCTTTCATATCCTTTCAGGATGTGGCTTGGGAGAACGCTGAACTCAGAGAGAAACTGGGTAGGCAATGACATGGATTGACACCCAGCTGCTTGCCAGACTCAGCTGGCAGCAAAAAACGTCCTTCACCCCTTGGACTCACAGCAGCCAAGGCTGAGGTCTCCATTTGAGCCTGTACAGGACACAATCTTCAGATGACACCAAATGAAAATTCTACTATATCAGGTAATAAATAATGCAGCAGTCCCCCAAAAACAGCCAACACAGAAAAAAATCCCTCCCTTTTCATGTCTACAGTCTCTGGGTTCCACCCACCCAAGAGCATTTTTAACAAGACCACAGGATAAGTGCACAATATGCTCCCTGTTTTACTGGCACTGAGTTTTGGTAGCCTAACCATTCCAGGATTACTTAAGTTTGGATTCCAGGAATGACAGAGAAACCTAAAAGAGCTGCAGGGGTGGTGAGCTCCATCACCGTGCAATGTGGAGCAGACAGGGACTCGACATTTTTCCCAGGCACTTGGGAAGCAGTGCTGCTCCAACTGTCTCTTGGGATGCACTGCAGGAGACCCTTCCCTTGGCCAGGCTGAGAGAAGCTGTGGAAGAGGCAGTGTCTATGGGGACATCCCCCTTCTACAGAGAGTACCCTCAGATTTGATTTATGGAACACTCACATCCCAAAATTTCCCCTAAGAAATTACTTTCTCCCTCTCAATTTTGAAGCCCTGCACTGTTGTGAAGTTGCATTATGACACAAGCCCAGGCAGTTAATCCCAATTTGGTGAACAGAAGGACAGTTTCTGGCACAGCACACCAGTTTATAAAAACAAAGGCAGGATTACAAAGAAAAGCTGTCGGCTACAGAGTCACACAGACGGTCGAGGAACAGCCAGAGCAGCTTTGCTTTCCAACTTTGCAGGCTTGGCAAATCATCAAGCCTGGCAGACACTGGTTTCCCAATACACTTGTTCACTAGCTCTCCATTACCCTGTTAAGAAGGTCTGGGGACAAACGCTGGGCTTTTAGATGAAAAGCAATTTTGCCATGTAGGCCCTGATACCATGTGGCAAAATCCCCACGCTCAACCTCCCCAGGATCTATGCACCAACATGTGACACTGACCTGGCTGTAAGTTCCCTGGTAGAAGACAGGGTGTATCCTCCCATATTTTTCCTCAAACATATGAATAAACGAAATAATGTCACCCACTGGGTCAGTGACCCGACTACGAGGATCAGGGCGTATAAAACGCAGAGCAAACCTAGGAAGGAAGCAAAGGACACTGGAAATTCAGCTCACTGACTTCCTGAAGAATAGGTTTTCTTTTCCACAGACACTGGGATTCGTAAAGAGGAAAAAAGTCACAGCCGAGACCCTTGAACATTTATAATCTGAACCTAAATTGACACCTGCTCCAAACTGATACCACTGCTATAGAACCAACGTCCAATCAAGTATCACCCTCATGCCAGGCATCAGCAAGGATCCGAATTCTGTGTGATTATTAAACAGTTTCAGCTTCCTCTGAAGCATCAGGCATAAGCCACACCAAATATAGGAGGTTTGAGGAATTTAGTCAAAGGTGGGCCGTTAAAAGCCACCCAGTTTAGTCCAGATAACTTTGAAAACTGTATTTCTGCTCATCCAGAACTAACAATTCCAATGTACAAAGAGCTGCAGAAAGTGAACATTACACTAGGAGTCCTATGAAACTGTCATTCCTCTGAAGCTGAAAAAACTTCACTGCAAGGCAGATATCAATGTTGTTTAGTTCTACTGATGCACAGAAGATACACTGAACTTTAGAAATATCTTTAAAGGGGAAAAAAAGTAATACAATAGGGAAAACTGCCAAACCAGTGCAGATGGCAGGACTGCTGGCTATTTACCACCCTTTACCAGCCCCTTTTCCTTCTATCAATGACGTAAAGGAGACCAGAATCAGTGCTTTGGGACACTAAAGGGAAAAGAGGCAACAGACACCAAAGGGAAAAAAGCAGAGGCATTTACAGTTTGGGTTCTGCCAAATAACATCCAGGAATTAGGGCAGGTTAACCTGCAGCCCAGCCCAATGGGACACGATTCTGATGTTTGTCCAAGAACACCAAACAGTTGGACACTGTTTTGCAACCCCTTTTTGTGGCACTCAGACTGTAAAGCTGCATGGAGTTAGAGCTCCAATTAAACACTTCATTTACAGAGCTTCAAGGTGCTCTTTTGCTCTGCAATAAGATTTATTTCTTACTAAACATCATAGGAACTTTACAAGGCTACAGATACTGCCAGTTAAGCAAACAAATGGAAAATCTGCCATGAGACTTAAAGATCTAAGTGACAGAGATCCAGTCAAATCTGAGCTAGTGTGTGCCCTGATGCAGTCAATACATGAGTCAGCACAAACAAGGACTTACCTAAATATATCAAGTAATGTGTAATACGTAAATCGGAATGGAAGCATTATGAAGTAGTAACCCCATCCTAAGAGGCCCTGCAAATACAAATAAAGAATTAGAACAGTCTCCACCCCTGCTACAGCAAAGTATCCACCAACACCAAGCACCCAGACAAGTGTGGGGTATCAGGGCTCCAACCACAGAAAAAAATCCTTCAGCAACAGTTCCTGGCTTCAGACATGTCAAATCAAATGTGATCAACACGGTTCATTCAGAATTCAGTATGACACATCTGAAAACTGGTCTCACTGACCATTCAAGCAGCAATGCTTTTGCCCTGTGCTAATTTTCTTAACTACACAAAGAGATTAGCAGCACCAAGTCTTAAAGGTGCTTGTGCAAATTCCTTTGTGAAACATTAATGCAAGTAATTGATACTGTATTCTAGTTAATACACATTTAAGGCAGGCTCTAGAAAGAAAAACATTATCACTGCCACATGGAGGGGACAGTCCTTTGTTCCAATTTTACTGATCAAAAGGCTTTACTATACCACAGCAACACAGTTTATGACAAAAAACAACCCCTCATACTGTGAATCATAAAAAGGAGAAAATCTCCACAGCAGTAACAGAAACTGAAGGAATAGCTCTACATTTTGTTTTCAAAAGATAAAATATTTAGAAAGGAGATAACAGCATGCAAAGAAAACAATTTCTTTCCCTGCTTGCGAGTTCTGTGTTCACAGAGAGCCAGCCAAGAAGCAGGACAAAATCTACTGTAAGATAACTTGCCCTTGGCTGCGGCCTTGAGACAACGTAGCTGTAGATCCTGTGGTCAGCTGTATTGACCTGCAATGGCCGCAGTGGAGGAGGATTAAAGACACTTGGGACACCCTCTTGCTCATTCAGTCGGTCCTGCACAGCTGCCTTTAACACAAGAAAGAGCAAAGGGAGGTGTCAGGCGTTTTATGGTTTTTATACTTTGAACACTGACAGTGGATATTACTTGTCCACAGCCCTGGAGTACTGGATAAGCACAATTCCTGACAAACAGCAACCACCAGTGCTCTTTTCCATGTGGAAAGCCTTCTCCATGGCAGCCAGCACACAGGCTCCACGGGAGGCCACACCATGTGCCAGTCAAGGGATTGTTCACAGCCATAATGACTCTGCTGTGTTTGGCTGAAAGCAGCTCTCCAGGCGTGTGGAGATGCAGCTCTAAAGAGCTACTTCAGTAAACCCATGGGGGGACAGATGAATCTTACTGGTAGGGCCCACCCTCCCACAGAGGGCTGCATTTAGTCCAGGTACTTGGAAACTGCTACAAATCTCATTTTCAGTGGTACCTCTATGTTCCAGTTGTGCTGCTCCAGTGTGTGGCGACATTGGTCCATGGACTCTATGCCAGTCAAATCCTAAAGAAGGAGAATAAAAGCAGATGAGTGCCAGGAAGCGTTGCATTTCTATTGTTCTTTACAACACATGAGCACATGATGGGAGTTACCACAACACTGCTCATTTTTAAAGTGCCCTGCTTTCATTTTAAGAACAGAGTGACCTGAGCCAACCCAAACCCATAAACACACGGGAGATCTCAAACAGGCCTTTGCACTCTTCCAGCAACAGCCAACTCTCAGTGTGCCCAAGGTCTGCCACTACAACAGCACTCAGCACAGTCAAGGGTTTAACACAATACTGCCCACAGGCTTCACTCTGAAAGATGTGCTGGGCCAATGTCCTCAAACATCACCTTGAACTCAAAACACAGACAAAGCATTTCTGAAGATTCAAGATGACTGTTACTCCACTCACTGTCAGCATAAACAGAAACTAAAACCAAAACGAGCCAGGCATTACTGAAGGTGGTGTTCCCAGCCTCACAGGGGAAGTAAAAAAAGTATAGTAAACAGTGTAGTAAAAAAAGCAGAAACAGTCCAACACAGGGCCTAAAACAGAGAAGTCCAAATACACTGGCAAACCTCAAAGCCACTGGGCATATTTTGACCCTGTGCCAATGAGAATTTCTGCACAAGACATCAAACAATTGCATCTGTTATTACAGGAAGCCACATCAATATCTCCTGAGCAGAGACAAACGTTTGCTGAAGGGAACATCCCTGTCACTGTGCCACAGAAACATCTCTCCCCACTGCACTGGCTTTAAGGTCTGAGCAGATGTTTTCCGTGCTTCCTTGAAAAGCCCCTGACAGGCTGACCATTTAAGAATGCACTGAATTGTTTTTTTTACTGGGGAAGGATGGTGCATCTGTTCCCCTCCCTGCCCCCATTCATACATTCCACATGCCATTTCCACCCGAGAAACAAACACTGTGGACAAATGCCCTATTCAATCTCTGGGCTCAGCTCAAACTTTTGAGCATTTCTTGGCTTCTTTCTCACAAAGTCTCTAGATCACCACCTTCCCTCCAATCTACTGGGCAAAAATCATTGTTTCATTCTGCTGCACAGAACCAACAAGACTGTTTAAAGCATTGTGACTGCAGAAGCTCAGAAAAAAGCACTTCAAGTTGCTGTTCAGTGATGTATAAATATTTATTAAAAAGTAAGTCTGCAGCAAACCTTGCAAGGGAGTACTGCAGAACTGGATTTCAAAGAAGAAATAAAGCTCAGTGAACTTGGCTGGGGCTGCTAGAATACCTTTGATTCACTCAGTTTTATTGTTTAATATTCTAGTTTAGCTATTTCTTTAAAGACATGCTTCACAGAGTAAAATCTAGGTTTTGTATTCTGGCTTTACTTCTTATTTTTTATTCAGTTTATTTTTTATTTGGACTTTATTTTTTTAACCTAAATTCCTACAGAACGCTTTTCATTGTCTTTTCAGAAGAACATCATAAAAGGTACCTGCAATCTACTCAATTAATTGATTTTACAGTGGAGTCACAATGTGTTTATTCCAAAGCCTTGAAAGTCTTCTGATCATCATTCCTCAACACCCTGGAAATTCTGCTGGTGTTTGCAAAGTTTACAAGAATCAGAAATTCATTCACACCTTTGTCTCTAAATGCCTGGATTATCTCTGAGCACTAAGATCATCACAGAGCATTCCCTCCTTTTTAAATTATGCAAAACGCTTCTGCAGTTTTGGGTCAGAAAGCAGCAGAACTACCAACAAGCATTTAATGAGCACTGAATCGCTGCAGCATTTGCAAGACCTCCTGAGCTCCAGAGAGACACTAAAGCCAGCCAACTTCACCCTTTCTGACCACCACCACCACAGTGACAGGCAGCCCTGGTCACATCTCAGTCTTCTACATGAGTTTTCCAAAGAGGTGAGTTTCCTTTTTTTTTTTTCCCCTTAGCATCTTAATTCAGCTGCTCTCAACACAAACCAGAGTGACAAAACTACTTTAAGCAGCAATTCCGAGCGCTCCTGCTACTTGTCTGATCAATGAGGCTGCACAATTCAACATTGCAGGAAAAAACTGTCAGTGCAAAGGCAGCTTTTAAAACTCAACACCTTGTTGGCTGTTATTCTGATATGCTCCACTGGACACACCACAGCTCCAAGATGTTCTGAGAGACACACTAGGGTTCAGAATGACCCACACCCGATGTAAGGAATGGCAGGACCACAGCTCAACTGCCGCTTCAGACAACTCTTGCTGGCAAACACCGATACTGGTCATTATCAGCCCTATGACATTCCTATGGCTGCTGCTTCACAAAGTCATGGAAACCGATCAGAAACTTGAAATACCATATCATTTTCTCTGCCCCACTCACAGAATTTCTGGTTAACCTTGCTCAGCTGCAAACTGTTAAGCACACGGCAAAGAGCAGATCTTAGTATCATCAGGGTTAAGAGAACAACGAGCGTCTTCAAACTCTGCTGCTCGGACCCTACTCTCTGTGGTCTCATGAGCTGCCTCTAAGAACATGTATCTTACAGACATATTAAGTAATAAATATATAAAAGTCCTCTGTGGTGAAAATTAGTCCCATTAGACCAGCACCCTTGAACCTTCAAGTAAATCCAAGCTCAAGACAGTGGCTAATATTTCAAAAACAAAATATTAAATTCCACAAATGCCAGGAAAGTTCAATACTGCCTTCTTAACCACCTCACAAAGCAGAGTGCTATTGTAAAGCATAATAAAGCTTTTTGCTGGAGGTAATTATTTGTATCTCTCACCTTTGAGACTGCTCAGAATCTTCTCAATACTGAGGCAGTGGAAAGTACAATTCCATGCTTCAGAAGGAATACCCGAGTGGACAAAGGTTGTAAACTGGACTTACAAAACCGTTGCCTCTGCAGATACGCTGATGTCGAAACACAGCACAAGAGATGCAAATCCACAGGACTAACTGGCACTGCTCTTACTTCCCAATCCACTGCCAAATTTCAGAGAATTATGTTTCCAAGGGTAAAGAACATCTGAGTTCTAACTGGAAAAAAAGCCTTAACCAAGAGCTTCTCATTGCATATTACAGCAAATGCCTTTCTGAGAGTTTTGATTGATGCACTGAGTGGGAAAGATGCCCGGAGTTTCATGTTTCCTCCTTCCCCTAAATCAGTCATATCCAACCCTAAGCATTCTGTTTTCCCCAGCTGAAGTCAGAAATGGGATAATGAGTGCCAACTCTTTTGCAAATAATACTCCATTACTTTACATTAGCATAGTACAATATCAGACATTAGCCCAAGTGTAATGGGCACAGATCAATAACCAGATCCTACAAAAGCTGCTCTGCTGTTTCTTCCATCTCCCAAATGAATCATACATCCACAGCTTTCCTAAACGGTCAACATCAAACTTCTCTCTACAAATGTCAGGACAGCGAGGTCTTGAGAGATGAAAAATTTAGATGCTTTTACTCCCTTACATTATTAGTCAGTTCTTAGGCAGTAAATGGGATGCTGAAAACATGCAAGAGGCTTTGCTGCTTTCATTTCAAGTTTATCCAAATTCTCACTGGTTTTTTTTTTCCTTCACTAACCTGACTCAGGGATGCACACTGCCCTATTCCAGCCCTGCCCACAAGAAGGAAGCTGCTGGTTTCAGCATTCTGCCAGAAAAGCTGTTTGTACAAGCACTACAGAACCCATCACACAAACATCAGTGGAATTAATGCAAAGCAGGCACTAACACAGAATTGTGCCCAACAGCTTGAGCCAGGACAGGACAGCGCATTCTCCTCTGCCTGGAAAGGTGCAATTTCCAGCAGAAGTAGGATAAACAGTTTAGGGCAACAGCATCTTCACCACAAACAGCTGTCTGCTGGGTGAATGGCAGTCCTCACTCAATGCTTCCCTCCAGCTATCCATTTAACTGAGGGCCTTCTACTATTCCTTACCTCATCTTTGTCATCCTCCCTTTTCCTAGTCTGCTCTCCTGCTCTGTTCACACTGCAGTGGCACATACCTTCTGTGGAAGTGCAATACTCTGCCACTGTGGAATACTGTACAGCCTACACAAAGTGTGAAGTTATCCTTGAAAACACTGAAGTGTTCCTTGCAAAGTCAGCAGAGGTCCCTGAAGGGCTTCCAAGCTGACTTGTAGCAGTGTTTTGTAGCAATGTACAGACTATTTTAATGAGGCTTAGCCATCCTCTCCAAACACCAGATGATTCTTAATGGAGTCCAAGGAAAAAAAAAAAAATCCCTTCCAGGTGGACTGATTTACTTTCAAGAAAGCAGCAGGAGTCACACCTGAGCCCCTTTCAGCCAGGTGTGATGTATCAGAGGAGAAGGCAGCACCAGTGGGGTTTGTCATTAGCCCTGGTGAAAGTTGACCCCACATACCACAGGGCACAGGAGAACAAAGATCCTGGCAATCCAAGCCTTCTGGACCACAGCTTTCACATCCAGCTCTGGACAGCAGTGGCCTCCTAACGGAAAAGTGTCTCCCCTTTATAACTTCAGGAGCACTTCCCTCTGCTTCAAATCAGGGCTTGACAGGAAGCTGGACTAATGACTGAATCCTTCCTTCTGTCGCCTTCTCCTTCCCCTCTGTCCATGACACCAGGCACCATTAGGAAACAGGATTCTTTAGTTTCACAGCTGCCCACAGGGGTTTGAAAATAACAGCAGGGGCACTGGTGAGAGCAGCTGGTTCCATCTGTCCAGACTCAGCAGATGAGTTAAGTACCAGGATATCTCAAAGCAAGAGAATGGGCCCTTTTGGACATTTATATGTTCAAAACCCTCACCTACTCACCAGGCAGCACTGGGACAGCAACAGTTAACACTGCTCTGTGCCCTTTGTCTGTATTTGATTTGACTGCCCCAACAGCTCAATTTGCAGTAGATTTAGTGGAGATGTCTATAAAACAAGTTTCCCCATAGGTCCAGTCATGGGAAAACACCTCAGCACATTAATTCAGGGGCTGTGAATCAGGTAAAGGCTTGGGAAGTCAATGTGTGGAATGTTGAACACCTGCGCTGTCTCACCTGCGGAAGGCAGGGCCAGCTGCCTCTGGAGTCCCTTTAGGCCCTTTAAATCTACAGTTACATCACACCAAAATTCCAAAGCACAGTTAAAAAAAAAATAAATGCAAAGCAACAAAATCAGACAAAACATTCTTAAGGTAATCACTGCATTTGTAAAAGAACTCTGCAATCCAAGGGACAGCACATTATGTCCTACAGATCAGAAACAACCTAAGACACCCGAAGGTAATTTTCATTGCTCAGCACATTTAATTACTCATCACTGAGCAACCCTAAGTATTTCAGCTGCCCAGCACTGTTTTGTCCCCAACAAACCAAATCTTCAGATTATGTTTATGACCATTCATCTGCTACACAGCCGGAGGCCTCGGCAAACCAAAGGTTAAGCGACCCTGCCCATGTTGTGTAGCAGACACAGATTAGATCATGACAGTCTCCGGTGGTGTTACTAAATCGTGAGAGGCAGGAACCATGTTCCACAGAAACTCACCGGATAACCCTCCCTCGGTGCCAGGAAAGGTTCTCTTGTTCTACGACAAGGAAAATTTTCACTCTAATTAAAATGGCCGGGACTTACCAAGGAGTTTTTCCTGTATGGAGTTTACTCAGCAGCCACCTCTCGCCTCGCCAGTTAGCGATGACAGAACATCGCCCAGATAAAGTACTCGGAGCACGGAAGTCTCACTCACCCCGGCCAGGACTAGGACCAGAGGTGTCTCTCCTCTCACCGTCCCCTCAGGCCCAGCCCAACACCCCGCTCCAGGACGGGCCTACCGGGCTCTGTGAGCCCCGTACCCCCCAGCGCCGGCCGGGTGGGCCCAGCTCAGCTTGTTCTGTGTCCCTGCACCGCCTCCCCCGCTCCCGCCGGCCGGCACAGGACCCCCGGGACGTGGCACCTGGAACTGCAGCAGCTTCTCCGTCTGTTCCGCCGTCAGCTCCCGTTCCTCAGGCGCCGCCATTTTGCCGCCGCCTCTGACCCGCCGCTCCGTCACTCTACGGAAGTGACGCCGCCCGCCCACACTTCCACTCCGGCTCGGCGCGCCGCGGCCAATGGCTGTTTATCGGCCGCCGCCGGAACTGCTTGGCCGCATTCCGGACAAAACCGAAGTGCTCTAGGGCCTGTCCGGAATTGCCCGAATCCCATCGGCGGCGTTGGCCGCTCTCAGGTGTCCCCGGCGGGCACACGTAGAGTTCCGAAGTGTGCCAAGCACCGCTCGGGTGTTCCCGGCGGACACACGAGGAGTTCCGAAGCGCGGCGAGGGCTGCTCGGGTGTTCCCGGAGCAGGCTGGGGACGGGGCGGGGGACAGCCTGTGGCTGTGAGAGCGGGCCCTGAGCCCGCGGGGGTAATGTGAGCCGGAGGCCCCTGGGGAGCTGGTTGTCTTCCCGTCACTACGGGGGATGCCGGACACCGAGTAGGTCCTGCCCGGGCACCTGTGGTCCCGCCGGGTAGGTCCTGCCCGCTACCTCCGGTCCCGCCGGGTGAGTCCTGCCCAGCGCCCCTCGTCCCGCTAGGCCGCCCGTGTGCCGGGCCCAAGATGGCGGCGGCCGCTAAGATGGAGGAGGCTGTGAGGGACCCCCGCTCCCACCCGCAGCTACGAGCGCCCGCCGGAGGGGTCGGCGCGGCGGGACCGCGACCAGTCGAACCCCGGCACAGGCAGCCGGGCAGCCCCAGCTCCCCGTGCCCGCTGCGGCTGGCGGGGAGGCGGGACGTGCCCGCAT
>VZTX01034202.1:0-14979 GCA_013400915.1 Pardalotus punctatus | reverse complement strand
GGACGGGACGGGACGGGGCCGCCTCCGACAGCCCGGCCCGCCGGGGGTGCCCCGGCTGCGCTTCCCTCCTCTGATCCCCGTGAGCACCTTGCATCCCCAGACGTGCCCCGATCCTTGTGTCCCCCGGGAACCCCAAGTTTCCCTCTCAGTTCCCGCCTACCTGAGCATCTCCATACCCAGCTTCTGGTCCCACACCCCGCTGCATCCCCACGCCCATGCCCTTCCTCCCACGTCCCCCTGCATCCCTGTTCCTATCCTAGGTCCCCCAGGGCTCCATGCCCACCCCCCGATCCCCTGGGCCTAGCTCCACTCCTCTGACTGGCCTCTGCAAGAGGCTGCTGTGGCAGTGCTGCCCGGTTGTGCCAGGAGCCAGGCTGGCCACAGCCGCCAGTGGCCAGAAAAGCCGAGTTTATCGGTGAAACCATCGCTGGGTGTTTCCTGCCGGATGCTTTGTTCCCAGCGCCAGCCGCTGGCAGCAGGGACAGGATCCAGCTAGCCCATCCCGGGCAGGCACCAGCCACCCCACAGGGATCGTGTGGGGCTGGGAGAGGGTCTGCATGGCTC
This sequence comes from Pardalotus punctatus, assembly GCA_013400915.1. Lineage (NCBI taxonomy): Eukaryota > Metazoa > Chordata > Aves > Passeriformes > Pardalotidae > Pardalotus > Pardalotus punctatus. The sequence continues at coordinate 14,415 of VZTX01034202.1, read as the reverse complement.
TGGGGTAGGTGAGAGCGTGGTGTGCTGCAGACCTTGCTGGGATGTCCCCAAACTGGTGGAACCCAGAGCTCAGAGCCTGCGGTTGCTGACCCCCTTCTGTGCTGCACTACGGAAGTGGTGGAGACCCCAGCACAGGCCTGGCTGTGTGAGGATTATCTTGGGTTTTGCTGAGCTGCAGGAAGCCCTGTCAGGCTGGGGGCGCGCATGGATCCTGCTTGACTCCTCTGCAGGGTTTCAGCAGCAGGGAGGGAGTGTCCTCACAGGGGAAGTGGCCTTCACAGGTGTCCAAAAATGAACAAGGGCCTCAGATCCAGCTTCAGCAGGCAAATGCACCAGCCATGACATAAACATGAGCTCAGTAGGCTCTCGATGTGCTCACACAGGGTGGGGACACTGTCTCTGCCTCCCACTGATGAAGTCGCGCAGGGAATGTGGGGCAGGTTTTGCTGTGTGTGGGCAGTCAGCACAGTCGGTGTGTGTTGGGGCCACGGCTGCTCGTGCCCCCTGCCTGCCAGCCTCGCCGTGGTGTCACAGCCCCAAGGAGGGCACTGGTTCACCCTGTGGCCCTGTGTATTTCCCCTCCATTCCCTCTCGCAGCGCCACCAGCCCCAGCTCTGGCCCGTCCCCCTCCAGTCCTGCACCCGATGCTTGACACTCCTGACCGCAGCACGTGTGACCTGGCAGAGCCTGACCCCGCTCAGCCCGCAGGGCAACCCAGCAGCCCTTGGGGATGTCCCGCTCCGGCAGCGCTCCCGTTCTCACTGCCCCCTCCTTTCCCTCTCATCAGGTTTTAATAACCACCCTCTTGCACAATACGGGAAACGGTTGCAACAGCCCGGGGCCGGCTGTCTCGCCAGGGCCGCCAAGGGGCTGCCATGGAGGGGCTGTCCCGGCGCTGCTGGGTGAGGGAGGGGCTGCTGCTGCCAGCTGCAGGGTGGCTCTCGAGTACCCAGACCCCTCGCTCCAGCGCTCAGCGCTGCTCTGGGCTGCTCAGCTCTAAACCAGCAGCAACTGAACTCCCTGATGCCAGCCCTGGATGCCAACAGATGTCTGGCGACTCTGTCTGAGCTGCAGCCCACGATGTCTGACCTCAAGTGCCAGGATGGGAGCCAGTCCTGGGTGCCCAGAGGAGTTCCTGTCCCTGGCCAGGGCAAGGGAGAGTGGTGCTGCCCGGGCGTTGTGGGAGACTGTGGTCTCACAGCCTTGGCGCAAGGCCAGGGTCACCGGGGGCACGGAGGGCACATCTGGGGGTTTGCCTGAGGCACCGGTGAGAGGTCACCGCCCCGTGACCCGTCCTGCCGTGGCCGCACGTGTATGTCCCGGCAGGGGCGGCGGGGCCGCGGTGCTGCGGGCGCGTCCTCCCGTAGGGAGGCAGCAGAACACCGCCGATGGCAGCGCGGCGGCGGCGGCGGCGGCGCCGGGAGGCGCTGGGGGGACTGGGAGGGACTGGGAGGGACTGGAAGGCACGAAGCACCGCTGGTCCTGAGCTGCTCTGCCTTGGGCCGCCCCGCATCTCCGCTCCCCTGAGACCCTCGTCCCCCGCGTTTGGGGTGATGCTGTCCCCGGAATCCGAAACGTAACTGGAACAGGACGGCCGGACACAAGAGCTTGTGATGGGTCAGCACCCAAAATCCTTCCCCCCATCTTCCCAAGGATGCTGGAGCCGTGGGGACACCCGTGCCACGGGGACACCTGGTGCTGTGGCCCCACAGCCGTGAGACAGGGGGCACAGTGGCAGCTCAGGGAGACCACCCACTCTGAGCCTCACGCAGGGAGGCAGCAGTGGGGCAGCCGGGTAGGGGCACCCCACAACTCCCAGTGCCGTGCTCCGGGGGTGGCCGCGCCTGGCAGGAGTGTGTCCCTCTGATCCCGGGGCATCTGCATGGCCGTGGAGCATCCCCGGGCTGACCCGTCCTTGTCCATCCCTGAGCAGCTTCTCTGTGGGATGTGGCTCAGGGGGGAACATTGACCATGGGCTGCAGGGATTGGGCAGAGAACACGGAAGCTGAACCCCACGCTGTTCTGCTGAAAGGTTGAGAAGGGACTGGTGGGGAAGGTGGGGAAGGTCCCCAACAGCCACAGAAACGAGGGCACAGCAGATGCTGGTGGCTGGAGACGCCGCATGGGGCATTGCTCAGGCTGGGCTCGGGGGGCTGTGGGGGCACGGAGCCAAGCGGGGCAGCAGTGGGGCAGCCCGGGGGGGCGAAACCCTCCCCGATGGCTGAGCAGGGCCGGCGGCCCCTTCCCCAGCTCCGCCGGGCACAGCAGTGGAGGACCCAGCATTTCCTCCGGCATGGGGAGCTGACAGACGGTTTGGGGGGCTACAAATCAGAATTGAAAAGCCGGGGCTGGACAGGCTGTCTGGGAACTCGTAACCTGAGCCCCGGGAAAGGAGGACTCAGGAAAGCGCTTTCAGCAATCATATTCATCATCTTCAGCTCAGGCTCATTAGGCTCGCGGAGCCCAGCCCCGCCACCGCCAACGCCTCCCGCACGCAGATAGAGCCGCCGGCTCAGACAAATAAATGCTTCCAGCTTCCCGCTGGATGCGGCAGGTCAGGGAGCATCTGATGCCAATTACCCGCGGTGTAGGGTTCCCCGGGCAGCCCCGCGCAGCGCCGCGGCTCCTGCGCTCCGACCCTGCTGCCCAGCTCTGCCCCGGACACGGCGAGCTCGGCCACCTACGCGTGCCCTCGTGCTCGGGGTGGCCCCGTGGATCACCCTCTGCTCCCAGCGCCAGAAGCCACGGGGGCAACCGAGGGGAGAGTTTTAGTCTCCTGTTAGGGGGGAAGAACAGCCTTGTGCCCCTGCACGTCGGGCTCCTCCATCCCGGGGTCAGGGACCGGCACCGGAGCTGATCTCCCAAGGCCTTCAGGGGATGGTTGGTGGCCACCGCACCGTGTGGCCGTCCCCACGGGCCCTGGGCACCAGCGTGTCAGTGCTGTCACTTCCTCCCAGGCTGTCCCCTCACAACAGGGACGCTCCTCCCTGCTCCCTGGCCCGGGGCAGAGGGTGGAGAGATGCCCCGGCTGGTACAGCAGGTTTGGAGCCATCCTGGCCCCGGGCACCGGCAGCCCTTCACCGAGCAGTGGGAAGCGTGTTGGGGCTGTGCATCGCCGTGCGACAGCGCCAGGGTGCCCTGAACCCGGCTGTGCCCGCCGTGTGTGGGCCCTGCCATATCCCTGGGGCAGCTCATCCTCATCGCAGGCCCTGAGCGAAGGGCAGCTGTGGGACTCTCTGTCGGATTCAGGGCCGAAATCACAATGGAACACGGAAACCCATGGACTGGGCTGGGAAGGGTCCAGGTATCCATCCCCAGGGGTGATGGCATCCAGCGCAGCCACGCAGCCTCGCCAAGTGCGGTGGTGGAACGGGCACGGGTGGCTCTGCTCACCCTGCAGCCCCCGGGGACAGCTGCACGTTCCCGCTTCTCCAGGCTCAGGCTGGCCTGGATGTCCTTAATTGCCCAAAGGTCGATGTCCCCGAGCCCGGGGCCACGTGTCGGAGGGACCCCGGGCAGGAACCTGACACGGACGCGAGTCATTCGGGATCAACGCTGGGGGTCAGGAAATTACAACGGACACGAACCTAAATATGCTGCACGTCCCCCCAGGTAATCAGGGGCCGGGCCAGATTCCAGCTGACAGCTTAAATGCCTTAATTCCTCAGCCGCTGCGGTTCGAGGGGGTCCCGTGTGCCGTGGGCTTCTCCCAAATGGTCTCGGAGCTGGAGATTTGTCTGTAATTGGAGGCGTGTTGCATTCCCCTGAAAGTAGCCAGGTCCCGCTGGAGGGGGGCTGCGGGAAGGCAGCAATTTCCCTTATGGAATTATTTACCTGATTAGGGAGTTTATTTTATCAAAATTGCTTCAGAATGGGGCTGCTCAGTGTGTCCAGCACAGGGAACTCCCCGGTGGGGCTGGCGGCCTGGAGACAGGTAATTTGTGTGGTTAATGGGACTAATCCACCCGGCAATTACACCAATAGATTTCACGGCTGCAAAGTGCTCTGTTCCCATTAATTAAAAATCTGTTAAGAAGATTAGCACATAAAGGTATCAAAAGAAACCCACGAGTTTCTTTCCCCACTGGCCCCCAAAGGCGAGTGTGGGAGTGCTGGATTGCTCACATTAGCACAAAAATGATTCTTTTAAAGGTAAGGGCTTCACATCCAAAGTCACCGCTGACAGTTTACCCCGACTTCCCCACCAAGAGGTCCTTTATCTTTAATTATAGTTTTTTAAAATTAGCCCTGACTGTTCGTGTGGAGTGTTAGCTTAAATATATTTGGAACGTGTGGTTCCCCTGTGCGTGGTGGCACAGGGCGAGCAGGGCAGCCCCCGGCCCAGCCCTGCACCCCAGCATGTGCCCCCACTGCTGGGCTGGTGCTCGGGCCTGCCCAGGAGGGGACAGGGGTCTGAGGGGTCCGAACTGGGCATCCTCTTGAGATGGTCCCACGGGGGAGCAATGGGGATGGCAGCACCTCCATTGGTGCCACCACGGGCGGGGGCTCGGCCAGCAAACCCAGCTCTGCAGCAGGCACGGGCTGGGGGCGATCTCCCCAGCGTGGTGGGGGCACAAGGCTCCACCAGTGGCTTCTCTGGGGCAGGAGATTTGTCCCACCACTTGTCCCCAGGGACACCCCGCTGCCATCCCCACGTCACCACTGCCGGCCAGCCCGGCTCTGCTCAGCCCCTTGCTCGGCCACCGCTGCCGCTGCTGGCCTTTGTCCACAGCCAGGCACGAGCAAAACAAAAGCAAATTCCCCGGCAGCTGAAGGTGCCATTTTTATGGCTGGGCTGAACGAGGAAGTATTTTTTGATCTCTTAAAAATCCTGAATATTATCTGACAGTTTATCTTGTTTCTCGCATCCGTGTCTTTGCAGCAACGCCAGCTCATTTACATGTGTATTGCGCCTGCCTCCACGGGTGCTGAGGTCAATTGAAACTCAAGAAAAGAGGAGAAATTTATGCAAAACTGTTGATTGCATTTGTATGTAATGAAATCATCCAATATTCATCTGACTATAGACTCTAATCTGAAAGGAGAAGTGAAGGACATAAGAGTCACTGGAAAGCAATAATGAGCTTCTGTAGTGATTAAAAAAGCACTTGAGCTTTCTGAAAATCCAGCCAGAAATCGTGTCTAATCAACACGGAATATAGGAGGCAGAGATTACATTGATACATTTTGCAAAGCTCACTGTTGAAAATGTATGCGCGCTGTAAACTCTGACATGCCATCCAGGGTCTGTTGGATACAAATCCGGGCGGCACAATCAGCGCCCGGCTCGTCCCTGGCACAAAGCAATCTTGGTGTCTCTGCTCGATGACTCACAAGGAGCGCAATCACATCTATTTTGAAGAGCAATGTTGTTTTTTAACTATGTCGAGAGCTTCCAGCTTCCTTGGAGTTTTTCCTTCCCTCCGCCTCTGTTTGGTGTCCCTGCGGCCGCAGGGCTCAGTCCAGGAGCTGGTGGCAGCCCGGAGTGTGCCCTCGTCCGTGTCCAGCTGCTCGGAGCAGGCTGCAGCGTCCTGGTGGAGCTAAGTGTGCCTTTGGGGCAGCCTGGGGGGGAGCAGGGCTCTCCCGAGCAGGGATGTGCTCAGGGATGGATTCCTCATGGTGGGAGTGTGACCCCTCGGGGACCCCCACCCCTCCAGGCCACAGGTGGGGACCTGCTGGTGCCCCAGACTGACAGGTGCTGTTGGGAGAGGGGTCCCTGCGAGGGCAGTGGGGTGTGGACAGCCCAGGGCACAGCAGGGGCTCTGGACACGGCCCTCCTTCACCCCTGCCCTGCACCACCCCCAGCATCAGGGCCAAGGCCAAACCATGCTGTGGCTGATGTGGCGTCACCGACACCGATCCCCATCGCAGCAGCCCAGCTGCTTTCTGGCCCGTGTCCCTTCCCCTCCTGGGTTGTTTGGCACAGCTGGAGCTCCTTTCCCACCCGCCAACAGCATCAGCTGCAGCTTCTTATCAGCTCTGGGTGCAATCCAGGCTGGAACCAAGCGAGAGGTTGCTGCTGGTGCCAGTGGAGGAGGAGTTGGAGCAGGCAGACCTTGTGCTGCGGCTCCTGATGTGCAGCAGCAGGTGATTTATGCTGCAGAGGGAAAGCTGGGCCTCTCCAGGGCTGCCCTGTGAGCCAACCAGCGGTGAGTGCCCATCCTCTCTTCTCCTGGGTGGTGCTGCTGTGGTTCTGTGGACTGGAAGGTGCTGCTTTTGTCCGGCTCGTCCTGTGTGCAAGGTCCCACAGGGAGCAGGATGGGCTGTAGGGCACAGCTCCCCAGGTTCCCGTGCTGCCTGCCCTGCACTGCTGGTACCAGGGCTGAGAGCAGTGTTTGTGGGTGCTGTGCCTGCCCTGGCTGATGCAGGGCACAGGGGTGAGGGGGGCACACAGGTAAATCGGCTCCCCAGCCATCCAGGCAGCTCCATCCCCGGCCCAGCACCGGGGGAGTTTTACCACAGGTTTTATTCCTTGTGAGGCACAGAGGTGAATATTTGGGAAATTCCTCTGTGCAATGACCCCCTGCAGCTCCACTGCCTGCCTCCACCAGCCCCCTGCCACCACCCCAAGGGCTTGGAGAATGGCAAGAGGCTGGAGAAGGCTCCATGAGCAGCAGCTCCACCTGCCCCGGCTTTGTGGAGCTCCCAGCTCAGCAGCTGCTGCTCTTGGGCAGGTATCAGGGAAACCCTTCCAGTCCAGGGTGCTGTGGGGATGCTGAGGCTGCAACAATGGCAGAAAAAAAGCCCAGTTGATAAATGTCAAAAGAAATCCAGTAATCGGCTGAAAGCAATTTCCCGAGCTGTGGAACCGCCCTGGGCTCGCCATCTTCCTTTATTCATTTATCATGGTAAGGGCTTTGGCCAAAATACACAAAGCAGAGAAATTGTTGACATGTGGGGCCCTAGCAGAGCAAATCCTTCATCCTCCTCCCCCTCCCCGCAGCACACAAACTAACTTTTGGGGAGTTGTTTATTTAAGGAGTGCAGAGCACTCGGTGCTCTTTGAACCCAAATGCCTTGGGAGCAGGGCTGGGGGGCTGCCACCACCTTCCTGCTCCTGCCGCTGCCGAGGCCGTGTGCTGCCCTCAGGAAGTACCTGCTCACAGCAAGGGGCTGAGCTGTGTGATGGGCTCAGGACCTGCTCTGCTTGAACCCCCTCTGCCCCTAAACTGCGGTGCCAGTGACTCACATGGGTGTTTTGTCCATGGTTGGGGAGGCAGACGCTGCTTTTGGAAAGTTCTGTGCTTTAGGTCTTCTCAGTCCTGGCTAAAGTGGCCGTGCTGACAGCACTGGTTCTGGTTCTCTCCCCATGGAGCCTTGGGAAGCACAGAGCCCCTGTCCCCTGCCCACCCTTGCTGAGCTCCCTCACCCCTTCCCCCGCTGCTGGCAGCTGCCGGCCATGGCACAGGGCAAGTGCTTCCTATTCCCCGTGTGACCCCAAGGGAACACACCAACCAGGACGTGGCTGTTGCAGGGCTGCTCCTCCACACCTCACTCTGACTTTATTTCAAGCAAAAGGAAATGCAGAGGCTTGCAGCAGGACAGGCAGGTTCCTCTCGTGCATGGCCCTGGTGGATGGTGTGGGACACAAACGGGGCAGGAGGCGAGCAGGGCAGTCCTTCCTCTGTGCCTCAGCTCCCATGGGAGCCCCTCCAGCAGCTTCCAGCTCTTCCTGGTATTTTTCATCTCAGTTCATCCAATTCTGTTCCCACCCGGATGAAGGACAGCAAGGAGAGCTCGCCCCTCCCTCCAGCACACCCAAGGCAGGCAATGGGGGCAGCCAAGGCACAGAGCTGCTCCAGATGCCCTGCCCATCCCTGAGGCTGCTGCCTCTGGTGCTGGAGCGTGGATCAGTCCATTCCTGCCCGAGGGGGAATGTGTCCATTGGGATGGACACATTTATCCAAGCAGCTCCTTGGTCTTTGCTGCCAGCAGCTTGTCCATCTCTGCAGAAGCCTCATCTGCCATTTGCTGGATCTGTGGCAAGACAGTACAAATCAGAGCCCTGTGCGAGGGGATGCCAGGGTTTAGAGGGGAAGGAGAGACTGAATCACCCTCTGGAACAAAGCTTAAAGTCCCAGTAAAACCCCAATAGTGCTGGGGCAACAGCTGGCTCTTCTGGGGGTTTCCTCCAGCCCCCAGGGAATTGGTGCCCCTGTGGCACCCGGACTGAGAGCAGGGACTGGCCACAGGCTCTGAAAAGAGATGCCCACACAAACTCCGGGCTCAGCTCCACAAGTGCCTTGGTCAGGTTTAACAGAGAGACTCAGGGCAGGGGCACAGACCTGCTGGTGCTGGCAGCAGGAAAGAGGGGCTGTTACCTCCTCCAGCACTACTGGAAATCACAGAATATCCTGTGCACATGCCAGGAATTCACACAACACTTAACAATCCATTCATTTCTCATCAAAAATAAAACGGTGATTGTTCAAGCCCTGCCCAGGGATCAGCTCTCTTGGTAACAAGGGATGGAGATGGCAAGTGTGCAAAAGGGATGAAAATATGCAGGCAGGTGAGGAGCAGACCGTGTGTTATGTGCTGGTTTCACAGGATCAAGATGCGATTTTTCCCAAGGTCTGACAACGACCTTTGCTCATGATGAAAAGTTTGGGTACAAGGAAAAAATTCTGCTGGAGATGTTACCTCTACCCATGCAGAAAACCATCTGTCTGCTCTGGGAGATGGTTTTCTTCCCAACAGGATTCGGTTACAATGGCATGGCCATTTTTCCTGCTTGCACAAACACTCTGTGTATCGATGTTTATTTTTGTGAGCACACAGAGAACTGTCCCAGAGCATTTGCAATGTATCTAACTTTAGCTGCTAATAAACAAACAGCTAAGAAGTAATGGCCTGCCTTCAGAGGCATCAATTCAGCAGAACACTTAGGCTTGTGCCTGAGTTTATGCCCAAGTAATTGACTTTGGTGACATCTGCTCTTAGGGAATTAGACATGTGCTTAAGTATTTTCCTGAATTGGAGCCAAAAACGCTGAACAGAGATAATCTTGCAAGCCTTTTCATTAATAACAACTGGAGCAATCCTCATTAATACCAGTTTACAGTGGCCAGGCACTGCTGAGGGGTGGCACACCCATGGATATGGATTGGTTTGCTCCCTAAATTCTGCTGGTTTGTGTAACCATCCCTCACAGTACAAAAACTTTTGGGGATTTCTTTTTCCCCCCTGTTTTGAGTTTACAATGGTTCGTATCATAAATCTGGCTTTGAGATTGAAGCCCTAAATCTCCCAAAGAGAAAGCAAATACAACAGTCATTGCCAACTCCAAAAATTCAGCCCAGGGCTGCCCATTCCCCCGCTGGGTTCTCAGTGCTGGGTGTTTGTCAGCAAGGCCTGGGACAAACACACCACTGACCTGTGAGACACCATCACACAGCAGAAGGAAAGAAAAATTACCTGCTTTTCTAGCAGCCAGATGGTATCTTCTGACACTTTGCTCTTGCACTTCTTTACCTGGGTGATACTTTTGCTTCGCACTTTTCTCAGGGCCTCTTTGGACTTGTTGGTGGCCTGCTTGGCCAGCTTGGCCAGGCTCTCCCTGTGCTCCCTCGTGACCCTGGGAGAGAGAGGAGAGGATAAACACCAAAAGGAAAAGCAGTGTCATGTGTAGCACAGCCAGGCTGATTTTCTGTGAAGGACTCTGGGTAAATGAGTGATCCTCTCCAAATGGAGCTGTCCTGCCCAGGGACACACAAAAGCTGCTGGTTTTAGATGGAGCTCACTTTGTCCCTGTGTCCCAGGGCAGAGGGACTGAACGGCTCAGAACATGCTTTTATTCTGCTTTGGTCCACCTGAGAAAATCTGCCACCTCTGCACAGCATCCCAGGGAAGCAAGTCTTGAGCCTAGAATGGAAAATTTCCAGCGCAGCCCTAAGCTGAGGAACTTGGACTGAATCTTACTTGCTTTATAGTTGTTGCTGCAGTGCCTGAAAGTCATCTTGAAATGTTCAGACTTTCCTTAATTCCTGCTGCCAAAGCATGTGTGGGAAAGAGGAAAAATCCAGCTCCAGACTTGAAAGATGGAACTGAAAAGTGTCATCCTAAAAAGCACAATCCTGCAAAGCTGGGAGGAAATGTCTGCTCCTGAACCTCGGATTTGCCTCCCTGCAACTGAAGAGCTTGAATAGCCTGAGTTTTGTACCTGGAAGCTACAGAGCTTATCCTTCACTCAATCTTATTCCAGCTCACCATGACCAGGACTTCTCACCAAGATGATAAGAACACCTGGTTTGACAGGAGGATGCTGCTGGACATGGTAAGACACAGGTAGATCAGCCCAGGAGGGCTTCAGCTGCTCCTTCCCCCTGCTGTGGTGCCACAAGAAAACGTTCAGCTTTCTATCCCAAACTAAAATCTGGTGATGAGGGGGTCTGGCCATCAAAAAGGCTCAGGAATGGCTGATGTGTCCCCTCAGCTCGGGTCACGCTCCAGCACCTACAGCTGACCACTGTCAACTGCTGGTGCTTAACAATAATATTTTCATTATTTACATAGGTCTTGGAGTTTCCAGGTTGCCTAGAGAAGGAAAAACCCCAGGGCACTCCCTGAAACACACTAGCAGGAGAATGCGTGGGGGTGATACTGCAAAATAAACATTTCACAGGAGTATTCAGAAATTGGCTGCAGCAGCCTGGGTCACCAAAGCCGTGGGGCCGGGACTCTTCAGGCAGAGAGCTCAGAAACGTGGGGTGAGAGTCCCTGGGCTCTGCCCCACAGTGGGTGTGGGTTAGGGGGGCTCTGGGGGCACAGCCCCTGCATCAGTCCCTGCATCCCCACACCGACACCTCTGTGGTTTCTCACGTCCGAGCTCCCCAGCCAGAGACCCGCGGCACATCTGGACACCCCAAAGCCAGCTCACAGGCAAGGTCTGCGTGAGGCCACATCCACAGGCAGCTTTGGGAGGGCAGGGAGTCAATCCTGGCTGCTGAGCCCGGAGGAGGCAGCTGGGAATGTGTCCCCTCTCCTGCTGGGTGGCAGGGGGCTGCTCTGCTGCGGGAGCTCGGCGTTCGCCAGCTGTGCCGAGGGTATCGCTCGCCTGCCCGGGGCTGCTGAGCCTCGAAGGAAATGTTTTTGTTTATGCAGCACTGCCAGATTTCCTCTGCTTCTTGGCACCGGGTCACAGCCTTCATGCCTCCTTGTCTGTCTTTATTAGCACCAATTTCTTTTTATCACTGCGCAGTGCCGGGGAGTTTCTCAGCGGGTTTTATGTTCCAGCCAGACTGTGTGTAAATTCTCAGCAATGCTACCAATAATGCCAGAAACGGACACTTTTCCAAGCAGATGCTGTTTCTGGTTAAGGAATCCATCAACACAAGCCAGGCCCAAGGTTTCTAAGGACAGTTGTTTTAATCCTGACCCCAGATCTGCGACTTCTAAGCTGCTCTTAGGTATGTTTTCTTTTCTGTCTAGTAACCACTGTCCCTACCCCCTCTTAAAGCCAAAACAAAGTGTGAAGTGAACCTGGGGAAAGGGGGTCAGATGGGGAATGAGGACAAGGTCGCACCCAGCTGCCCATGGAGCAGCAGGGTCAGTCCCTGCCGTTCCCCAGGGATGCTCTCATGCTGCCAGGGCAAAGCCTGGGGAGGGACACGGCAGGGGGGTCACAGCACACACCACCCCACGGGTAACATCTTCTTTCCTGCCTCTCCCAGCCCCAGGGGCTCAAGCTCTGCAGCCCTCGAGGCCCCACCCCTGCGTGTGGCAGAGCAGAGGGGACGGCTGGGCTCCACACAAGACATTTCTCTGGGTAAGAGTGATTGCTGTACCTCCAAGAGGAGGAATTTCTTGTGAAGGAGAGGGATCAGTTAAAGGAAAGCAGGCTAAACTAAACACTCTGCATTCATAATTGCAGATAAACACAGGGTGCAACGTTTATTGCTCAATAACACGCAAGCAAGAGGCTGCTGACGGTGAGTGGGCGCAGCTCAGAACAGCTTTGGTGTGTTTTCAAGTGAAATTTTTTGGTCCTTTCTCCCCAAAGCAGGTATTTTTGCATATTTCTTAAAGGGCAAAGGGAAAAAAAAAAAGGCTCACAATGAGTCATTAAACTTTCAAATGAGTCATCTGGCTTTCAGTAAAGCATGTGTAAAAATATTACTGATTTACAAACAATATCCAGTGTAACACAATGGGTCCAAAAAAGATGAATCTAAAAATGAGGCAATACCATAAAAGACACAAGGTCAGGTCAAATTCGGCCAAGAGATCAACCAATACAAACGTTCCCATGGCTGGTTTTCTTTTTTTTCTTTTTAAATTTTTATTTTTAAACCCTCAGAGGCTACTTTTTAGACAAATAAATATTGCCTATGCAGTGCTAGCCACACAAACAGAATACCTTGGGGGGTAGAGGGATCCTGGCAGGCAGCAGAAGTAAACACCAACGGCACAAGTGTATTTTTTCTGTTAAAACTGCATTGCAAAAACTAAACTGATAGAATAAATACTGAAAAACAAACTCCATTTTTAAATGCTCTGTTGAAACACTCTGGAGCACAGCTGGACCTGCACAAGGCAAAATACGACACATGTGTGTCCAGCTGACAGGTCAGACTAAAAAGTGGTTTTAATAACAGATAAGGACAATTTGGATTTGGTTTTCCTTTTACTTTGCCTCCCTTCATGAAAGAATCAAAATCTGCAGAACCAATATTAATATTGTCTCTTCATTTCTGATTCATTGCTTATTTTGCATACCTGACGTAATTTTGCAATTTCACTGCATTTGTCTGCCATAGATTCTTTCATGAACTGCTGGAAATAATGCAAAACTTAGAAAATTTTAAGAAGTAAATGAGGGATATAATATTCAAGAGATGCTTCTAGCAGAATTCAATTATTTCTGCCCTGCCTTTATCATTACGGGGTTTTAAAAGGCTGGAACTGTCTGTTTGTCTTTTTTTAGGTGGCTGAAATTCCCACAGCCCCAGACACGAAGCTAGAGAGCAAAAGGGACTGGGGGTGCCAGTGAGGGCACACACACAGGACACAGCTCCCAGGCCAAAATCCACAACTCAGGACTTCCCAGGCTCCCAAGCAGCCAGGAAGGGAGCAGGAGCTGCAGCCCTGACACAGGAGAGGAACACGGGAGCACACGAGGCAGAGCTTCCCTGGGAAGAGAAGACTTGTTTTCACTCTGCAGCACCGCAGAAGATAGTGACAGACCGTACACATTTGTTTAAAAACACGGTATTTTGTTAAAGCTTGGGATTTGCAGTTTTGGAGTTTCCTCCCCTGCAATTCGTATTCAAGGATGACCCAAGTGCCCATTAACAATCAAACCACTGTGCAGCAACCCGGGAGCCTCAGCAATTATGAAGATAATGGTGCCCTCCTCCTCCTCCTCCTCTGCCTCCTCTCCTGAGGAATGGGGGAAGGGCAGGGAGCACAGGGAAAGAAAATCAGCAAATAGAATGAAAATGTCATTCCCTCTCACCGACAGCAACGGAAAGCTGCAATTAGACTTCTCTGATCAAAATGCTGGGTAAAATTCCATAGAATTTTTAAAGATCTACAGCACAAGAAATACCTGGTTCATCTTTACCGAGAAGTCACCTGCTTCTGTAAGGGGTTTGTGCACAGCCTGGGTGGGAGCTGCTTGTCTTTACCACGGGGTGAAACCCTGCCCAGGGTATTTAGATGTTCCACAAGGTCAGAGCACCCACAGGAACTCCTGAATTGTCCTTGTGCCACCCAAGCCTGGTGCTCTCGTGACAGGCTCCGTGTGTCAGCGGGACTGAGAGCTGCTGGGAGCTCTCCAATGTCATGTGAAGGGACCCCCATTCCCAGCAGAGCCAGCACCACTTCTGATCCAAACTGAAGCATGGATGCAGCAGCACCTCCTGTCATGTCCAAGGGCTGGGAGATACCTGTGATGGGTGAGGGAAGTGATGCTCAGCCCTTGCCCAGGTCAACCTGCTTCTCCAGCCCTAGACCAAATTTTCCACACAGCCATCTGTTACACAGTGGGTATTACACCAAAAGAGCGAGCAGATTTTTCTGTCAAAGCTACACCTTTCCTGTCTCTCACTTTCACCAATTCCTTTTAGTGCTCTCTGCAGCAAGGTGCCACTCTCCCTTAATACTACTGCCTCACTACTGCAGTTCTGTGCTGGTGTGATTCCAGGAATTTAGAGCTGGGCAGCAAAGAATCAGCCCCTGAATTAAAGCAATACCATTTCAAAAGCCTTTGGCTCTCTCTTTCAAAGTGCTGCAGCCAGTTAGGACCAAGCTTCCTCTACAGGGGGAAGATGAAAAATAAGGCAAATCATCAGATGCCAAGATGTGGTGACTTAGAGCTCAGACACTTGGAAGAGGTTCCACAAGACGCTTTTAAGGGCTCAGATATTTTCCTGAACCTGAACTACAGCTCTTTGGAAAGCAGCTGCATGGGAT
>VZTX01034198.1:0-28859 GCA_013400915.1 Pardalotus punctatus | reverse complement strand
ATTATGGGAAAATGGTTCTTTAATTTTGTAATGCTTGTGCAGAATTATTTAGACTGAGATTACAGTTTAAAGAGGAAGCAATTGAAGTATGTGGGGAAAGGTGTGCAATGTATGTTGATACATTAGATAAAAGTAGGAATAGTTTAAAGTACGTGCAACATTTGATCTGAAATACTTAATCTTGACTTGAAACATCACATAAAGGCCCAAGACTGTGTGTTTGATGTTAATGCTGTTTGCAGGTTTGCTATGATTTGGGTGCAATCTATTTCCAGCAAGGATCTACAAATGCAGCTGTTCATGAAAAGGCTAAGGAGAAGTTCTTCAAAACAAAGGAGTTGATTGCAAAGGTAACAAGTGTTCTTTTAGCATGTATATTTAACTCTTCTGTAATAAAACTCTTGTCTAAATTATTGCTTCCTTCTTTAGCAGTTTAATAACTCTTAATGGTACACAGAGTTTTTAAAGAAACTTCCTGAAGTTTTGACAGCAATTTTTTTTCACATTGTGCCTGGTTTGAAATTATATTAATTGGTTGCAGTATATTGCTGCTTTGTTCTACATTTTGTAATGAATATTCTTTCACACAAATAGTATTGATGCAAAAAATGCAGAAATAACATCTCCAGGGCTAACACTAACTCAACTGAACAGTATACCCTGTGTCCATGGTGGTGATGTGTTTTTAGGAAGGTAACCATACAGCACTTCCTATTTTTTCCTAATCTGCCTATATTTTCTTAATCTGAGTTTCCCTTGGAAATCAGATTGCCTATGCTCTAACCTTTTTAAAAAGTACATTTTAATTTATAAATAAGGTATGCTTCCTCTTTTATTTTGCTTCATATTCATATTTCCAGAACTGCAGAACTCCAGTTTTTATTTTAAAAAAGTGTGTACATGCACATTCTTTTGTTCTGTTGCTGTTCCTTGGGGAAATTGGGAGTCTCTGTTTCTGAATTAAGCATGTGTTTCATAATACTTTGGCTACTAAGATCTAACTCTTGCTTTTCAGAATGGCTCATCATCACTTCATTTTACCATAGATGAAGAACGGTTAGCTGGGTATTGTCAAGCTTGTGAAGTTCTTACCTCATCTTCTGATGATGCATCTCAACAGGCAACTCCATATAGTCAAATCCACAGCTGTATGAAATCTGGCAAATATCAGGTAGGATGCCTAAATAAACCCACATATATTTGAAGTGTTTTTTTACCATTCTATGTGGGTGATTCCATCTGAACTGGTATGGATTTTAAGAAATTTTAAATGGTAATTTAACCATTAACATACTGTTTTAAATCCTATGTGTTTAGGAATATAGCATACTCTGGTGCGTACTAGATTAAAATGTCTTGAATTCCATACAGTGGTAAATAATTCCTGCCAGCTGAGATAAGGGATTTTCAGATAGACTCTAATTCTTTGGGTTTCAGGGAATCTTGCAACCTAGATATGCAGGTTTGTTTTGGTTTTTATTTTGATTTTTTTCTGATGATAGAGAACTTTTTTTTGTTATTTGATTCCTTTTTGGTTGTTCAGTGAATTTTAATATTAAATATGGATGCAAGCTGCTTCTCTTAGTTTGATCGTTTTTACCAGATAAAATAAATTTCTTGTCTGTTTCTTTTGAATTACACATTGACTATTCCAACTGTATTTTTGTTACAGGACTTAGTGAAGATATTCCTGGAAGATAACCTAACCCTCAGTTTACCTGAACAGTTCAGACAATCAGTGCTGAGAGAACTCTTCCAAAAAGCTCAGCAAGGGTGAGATGTTGAATAATGATCAATGTTCCATGATGATGAAGAGCAATTTTCATTAGTTATGTTTTTTGTGGAAAGTATGTAAAACCTTTTAACAACAAATTACTTACATCCAAGAAAGTTCAGCCTGCATTTCTGTTAACAGTAGTCTAAACTACATCTTGCACTACACCACAGCTCCTTGGTTGGATCTCACTGTGGCCATATATGGAAAAAATGCAATGAACATTAACAGTTTTCTGATTTTCTTAAAATTTTTTTCCACCTCCTGTGATACCACTGTTTGTCAGAGATATCCTGTGACCTTGAGTTTTGTTTTCATGCAGGAACGATGCTCTGGATGAAGTCTGCTTCAAAGTCTGTGTGTGCAACACAGTCTGCGATGTATTGCAAGGTCGAATAATTGATATTCAGTTTTGTCAGCTGTTCCTGAAACCCAGCAAAGAGAAAATAGACTTCCTTCTTGAGGTAAAAAATCAATTTAAATTAGAAGTGAAAATGGTATTTCATTTCTTTCCCCGTATAACTATTATTGTTGCCAGTGATGCTCAAATTTCTGGAGCAGAGAAAGGTAACTTTTCAAACATTATTCGACTTGTTTGCAGTTAATACAATTACACCCAGTGATCAGTCCTGCGTTTGCGTTCATAGCTTTGTTTCCATCTGTTGGGGAGGGACCACTGGTGAGCTGTTGTTTCAGCTTGCCTTTGAAATTGCTGCTATTCCTGACATTGTTAAGTTATATGGAGATATTGCTGAATATTTGTGTTCAGGGAACAAAGAATCGAATTCTCCAAGACAGAGAATGAGTAGAAAAAGTATCTGTGAGAAAGGACCATTGTTCCCTTGCCAGCTTTGTTGTAGAAGTTAGCCTGTCATGAAGTGACCCTGAGTTACTGTTACGTGTGAGACCTAAACTGTTACATTAGTGAAGCTTTGTAGGAAACTGTTACTTCTCAAACTGAACTTAATCCTCTTATTGCTTTGCTGTTTTTTTGATATCTTTTATTAATTTGAACCTTGTCTTTTGTTTGTCTCTTCAAGCATGTGGCAAAACTTGACTGACAGTACTCTCTACTGCAGGGCAAGTAAAAGCTTGTATCAACTGCTCATATTGGGACTGAAACACACTTCTAAAAAATTCTTGCAAGCTGGCAGTTAAATTCAATTATCTGGTTGTCTTTCAACTGCTGGTTTTAAAAAAAACCCAAATCCTAGTGAATCTTACCATTTTGCACTTAAAAATGTTTAATTTCAAACTCATGTACTAAATGATCTTGTGAGGCTCACTGATAGTGTGGCACTCAGCATCGGTGCGCCTCTATACCAGAGGAATAGGAAAAGGAATGTGAATTATGCCTGAGGGAAGATCACAGTTGTCTGAAACATCCTATCTTGCATACAGGTTGAAGGAAAGTGATCCATGTGTGATGGCAACAGCATTTATCAGGTTTCCTTCATAGATAGTCTTATTTCACACAGTTGTACTGAGATTTCTTTATTAGGCTTTGTCAGTGAAACCTTATCTTGCTTTCTTTGGCTTACCAGCAACCCTTGAGGGCTGGTCTCATCTCTTACAATTCAAGTAAAAGAGTCATGACAGGGTTACACGGAGCAAAACAGAAATACTTGTTTGATTCTAGATGAATTATGCTAATCACCCAGCAATGCTGCATTTGGTTCCTACCCAACAGCACTTGACCAAATTAAAAAATTACACTACAAAGCAACAATTACAGACAGGCCAAAAGAGTTGGGGTTTTTCAGCCTGGGGAAGAGAAGGCTCCTGAGGGATCTTGGAGCACCTTCAGGTACCTAAAGGGGACTGGAAGAAAGCTGGAGAGGGATTTTTGCAGGGGCATTGAGGGACAGGACAAGGGTAATAGGTTCAAACTGCAAAGTTTAGATTAAATGTTAGGAAGAAATTCTTTACAGGGAGGGTGGTGAGGCACTGGATCAGGTTGCCCAGAGAAGCTGTGGGTGCCCCATGACTGGAAGTGTTCAAGCCCAGGTTGGATGGAGCTTTGAGCAATGTGGTCTAATGGAAAGTGTCCCTGCCCACGGCAGGGGGGTTGGAACTGGATGGTCTTTAAGGTCTCTTCCAACTCAAACCATTGCATGATTCTATAACTTTGTTGCCTCACTTGAGATAGCGGTTTACTGGCTGTTACTACTTGGGAGACAGAAAGCTGGTGAGTTACACTGTCTGTAACTAAAGATTATGAGTGTATGAGGGAGCTGCTTAGTTCTTTTCTGCTCTTTTCCAGGTATGTTCAGGGTCAATAAATTTGGAAAATGCTTCGGAAGAACTGAAGAGAAGAATGGCAGCATTTCTCAAGTATGTAGCCATATTAAGATAACATTAATTTGCACTGTGTAAGCAAGCTAATACGGTATCATAAATATTTCAAGAACTTAAAAGTGGAAAAATAAGCACTTCCATTCTGCTTATGTACTAATATTTTTATTTGTTTAGAAACTTGTGTTTGGGCATGGAAGATCTTCAGTTTGTCTTCATGATTTCATCTCATGAGCTTTTCATAAAACTGCTGAAAGACGATGAACGGAAGCTGCTCATTGACCAAATGAGGAAGAGATCTCCTCGAATCAACCTGTGCACAAAACCTGTGACTTCTTTTTATGATATCCCAGGTAACTTTCACAGCGTTCTCATTAATTTGTAAGCAGACAATGCTGTTTCCATGAGGAAAACCTTGAGGTTACTAAGTACAGGTCTGTTCTCAAAAGTTTAGAGAGATGTTTTTAGAGGGAATAGTTCCTGTTGTTAGTTGATGCATGGCTTGTCTGTTCAAGAAGGTGGCTATTACTTGCTTGCATCTCCAGTGAGTGTAATAGATAAGCTCAAATGAATATTGTCCTAGGTGACCAAGTGTGGTGTTGATTTGAACCAAATGTGGCTGTGGCAGCTGTTCCCAGAAAGGGAACCCTGCCTTCTGGACTTACATACACTAATGATGATGTGACTGTGTGGTAGGCTGGACTAGGAGTGCCATCTGAATGAATTTTTAAACCTACCAAAGTAAAACACAGGTCTTTTCAACCAGTTAATTTCCCCAATGCAAGTGGCTGGCTGTGCAGCTGCACAAATCAAAGCTAACAAGAGGTGCCAGATGGTGACTGGAGCTGCAAGGACCTGCTCTAATGTAGTCTTGCAGTAACTTAAGCCAGTTAAGAAAAATGTGTATTTTCACTGCAGCAGTATAGGAACACACTTAATGCAGATATTGAACCTATTGCATTACTGTAGTGAGAGTACTCAGAGCTGCTGAAGTGAGGAAGTGGGGTTGCAAGCAGCCCTTTAGATCAGGATGCTGGGAAGTAGCACAAGGTGTTCGTGGAAGGGCACAAAAGGATGGCTGGACCTATGGAAGCATGATGTGTCTGCTGTTCTTACTATGTTATGATTGCTATGTTATATACTAAAGAATTATAAGTATCTACATTGAAAAGAAATGTGCTGGAGACCTGGTTGCTTTTCTAGCTTCAGCAAGCGTCAATATTGGCCAGCTTGAACATCAGCTCATACTGTCAGTGGATCCTTGGAGGATTCGCCAGATCTTAATCGAGTTGCATGGTATGACCTCGGAACGCCAATTCTGGACCATTTCTAATAAGGTAACTTCATGTAGTCATGAGAGGCTATAATTCAAGGACTGATTAGGTGTCATACTGCAATGAACAGTAAACATTTTCTCATAGATCTTCAGGGTGATTTATCTTTTCCCTCTGCATACTGGTGTTTTAATAAGAATGATGATACGTATCTAAGCTCACCTTCTGTGTGAAGAGTGTTACAACGAAACCTATAACCTTTGTTTTAAGGAATTACTGGCTGTATCACAAGCTTTCCTTATGAGAAAAGATGTTTTCATAGCTTTTGCTTTTAGTGTGCTGACTAGATAGCAATATTGTTCTAGCTGAAGTTTCTGTTATTAGAGGGTGGGAGCAGGAGAGAGGAAGATCTTTTTAAGTAAACATTTCTTGTCTTTTATTTTGATTCCTCCCCTTAATTATTGCATATTCAGAGTACGAACAAAGGGTAGTCAGATGTTTTTGTTGTATTTCTAAATGAGCCATACATTATTTGTGATTAGATGTAAAGACAAAAGAGCTGGCAGTAATTTTCAGTATTTGGGGTTTGTTTATAGTGTTTTAAGCGGTGATTTGAATTCTAAAACTTGTTTCTGTGCAAATGTCCTATGCGTTTCTCTCCCAGTGGGAAGTACCAAATGTTTACGGCAATGTTATTTTAGGAATCAAAGACAGCCTCACTAGGGATTTGGTCTACATCCTGATGGCAAAGGGATTACACTGCTGTGCCATTAAGGTGAGCAAGCTATCCGAGTTTACAGGTTGGTTTGGACAATTGAATCTTAACAAAATTAAAAATTCGGAAAGTTTTTTTTTTTTTTTTAAAAGAACTGAAAAACTGGGAGGTGAGGGAGGTGTTGTAACAAGCTCCATGTGTTGTATAATGGTAAAGTATTTCTGTCTCTCAAAGTTCCATCAGCAGAGCAGAGATAATGGCTTTCCAGTGAGTTGGGCCTGGAAATAATTTCATTCATATAGTTTTATTATGATGTTCTAAATCATGTGGCATCTAAATCCAATGGTGATTTAACTTATCAATATGAAGTGCTGTTCTTTTGGATAAGTGTTTTACATAAGGAGTTTATTGGAATGCTGTTTTATTTTCCTTGTAATTGATAAGTTTGCTAAACTGTAGCTGAAACAAAGTTGTACCAAACATGCCAGTAGTTGGTTCTGGTATGTTTTTGCTTAAACTCCTAGTTTTCAAAAAATCTGGAACTCTTAAGCTTAATAGCAAGTCCAAAGGACTCATAAGTAGACACTGTGAGATGCTTGAGCAATGCTAATGGATGCCAAGGCTGGTTCAGCCAGGATAGAGCTGAACAGCACTTAAGCTCATAGTATTTTCCTTTATGAATTCATTAGGAATCATTAATGCATGTAATTCTTATTGTAGGATTTTGTCCATGCAAAACAGCTTTTTGCTGCTTGCTTGGAGCTTGTGACTGAGTTTTCTCCAAAGCTCCGTCAAGTCATGCTGAATGAGATGCTACTTTTGGACATTTACACTCATGAAGCTGGAGCTGGTGTTTCTGGAGAACGTCCTCCTTCTGATCTTATAAGCAGAGTCCGAGGCTATTTGGAAATGAGAGTACCTGGTAGGTATATTGCTGTCCTTCCTAGGATGCAGTAAAGCACAGACCTTGAGAGAAGGGGGGAAAAAACACAACAAAATGAAACAACTTTGTATTGCAGATTTACTATTTAGGTGTATAAGTGGAGAAACAAGAGTGACTTTGACACTGGTTTTAGTAAGTCTTTAGAAGCTTCATTAGTTTTTAGAAGCTGGAAACAAGCATGATGCCTACCTGTTGCTAAACATTGACAGTTTCTGTTCAGTGCCACCTAAAGGACTTGAACAGGATAAACATGTCTGCATTTCTACCTGAAAAGCTTTGCTGGTGGTTAAAGCTTTCTTCTGGTTTCACAATGAGGGAGTAACATAGTACTGTTGTGATTAGAAGAAACTGTTGTTGCTCCTTATAGGAACTTGTAGGGCTAAGCATCTTATCTTCCTGTGATAGCTGTGGAACAAAAACAGCAGATTAGAGAGAATAGGATTTGGTTGTTTTCATACACTGTTTTACAGCACTGTTTATTTAAAAAATAAAAAAAAGAAAAGTTAAGCAAAGAATCTCTTTTCTTTTAGATATTCCTCTTCGACAAGTTATAGCTGAAGAATGTGTTGCCTTTTTGTTAAACTGGTGTGAGAACGAGTATTTGACCATGCAAGTTCCATTACCTCTGGTTCAAACTAATCCTTATGTGAAGGTAAATGCTCAATCTCAAAGCTTTCTCAGACTGTAATTGACTGTTTTCTGTTTAAGTCTTTTGTGCTTTTCAAAGCAAGTACCCTTCTGCTCAAGGGTGTGGGGCTTTGTGGCTGTAATGAAGTAAGTGTGGGGTAGAAAATAGTAGGGCTAAGCAACAAGCCTGTTTAGCAGTTGACAAAAACCATGGAGGCTGTGCTGAAGCAATACATGAAATAAACTGTATCTTGGCCCTCACTGGCTGCCAGCTCAGGTTGGCTCTATCAGGTGTGTGTGGTTAGGACTCATGAGCTGATTGAAATGCTGTAACCCTTTCTAAAGAACTCTCCTCTCAGCTGGAACTCAGCGTAGATTTATGTGGCAAGTATTAGAAGTATGCAGCTGTCAGGTTTCATGTCTGGCTTTTCTCTTCCTAAGATAATTGTGTTCCAAATGCCCTGTAATGGTTCCATTCTTTAACCCAACACTAGTATTAAATTTTTGGAGAAATTCAAGCAGTGCCTTCTCTGAAACTTTGTTTTCAAAATTGTTTCACAGCAATGTTTCTGCTTCAGAGTTAGACCATGGGGTAGAAGGCAGGTCATATTACAGGACAGGTTCATTTTTACTCTGCTTACCTGTCATATTTCCTAATTTCCATTTTGAGGTTCTTCTTTTCTGTATAATGTTGTGCCAGTTTCAGTTAAAATTAAATACTATATGGAAGTTTAGTGAGTTCTAAAGAGTCAGTCTTTGTGAAACTGTATTTTATAGGGTGTACATTTTATGCAATATGTGAGTTTGTTTTGTGGAGCCTGTTGTAATGAAATACACACCAAGGAAGCTAGTAAATGGGAAAGTACTGTTTATTTTCTCTTTTCCAGCTTCTTCATCAGTGTTCTCTGCTGCAAAATTTAGTCACGTTGCTTTGTAGTTCGTAATTCAAAATCACCTGCTTAGCCATTTTAGATGCCAGTAATTGCTTTGCTGTAGATGATACGCAGAGAATCCTTAGTAACTGTGTTTTTTCTATTGCATTGCATAGCTGGGCCAGTTGCTGGCTGCTACGTGCAAGGAACTTCCAGGTCCCAAAGAAAGTAGACGCACAGCTAAAGATCTCTGGGAAGTCGTTGTACAAATCTGCAGTGTATCTAACCAGCACAAACGTGGGAATGATGGAAGAGTGAGTTTGATAAAACACAGGGAGTCTACACTGGGTATTATGTACAGGTATGTTTTGTAAAATTATATTTGAAGATGGCTTGAATGGTTTGATCCCACGTTCCCTTCAAAAATTGCCTGGATTCCACTATCAGAGTGGTGGCAGCAGCTAAAGATCTGAGTAAAATTCCTGTCTGCTGTGGGAGTTGTGTATTAGCAGGGATGTGTTGACCTTCCTTTTGAAGGGAAGAAAAGGAGTGTGTGGGAGTCAGCTCACCATGCAGAAACTGAAGCATATATGCCTGTGCTCCCATTATAACCAGTGCAGATCTTCCAGTAAAGTCAATGGCATCTAGAGGGCAGTTTAGCTGATAGGGTGGAGGTGTCTGCTTTGCATCAAATAAATTGCACTGTATCAGTTATATGCTTTTACAGCTGTATGAAGCACGTAGTTCATAGCATGGATATCTATACTTAGCTGTGTTTCTGAGTCTAAAGCTAAATGTTACTCAGTCTTGAAATGAAATTCTAGTTCAGCTAAGCTCTGCAAAGAGAAAGAAAATAAAATTAGTCAAGAATTTTCTCTGTCAGTCACCTAACCACTGGCAGCCTTAGCCTCAGCTGACTGATTCAGGACTGATTTGTCTACTCAGTGTTCTTGGCCTGTTCTGAAGTCCAAGCGTCAATATAGGTTGTCTAACGTGGTAAAGTTTGGCATGTATGATTATATTGAACAGCTTTCCACATTAAACCCTTGGGAAAGGTGCGTCTGTCAATCTTTTGTCTGTGTCTGCCTTCCTTGAGCTAATCAGATTAACGTGTGCTAAAGGCCAGCTGCGTTTGCTTACGCTGCTGTGGGGCAGGTTGAAGAGGGTACAGACGTACTGTAGCTTCAGTTGTGTACTCTGGCAAGGAAAAGGAGTACAGGTCTACTCCAGGTTACTGAACCTTTTCTGACCCCTCTGATTCAAACAGTAAAGGGCAATGACCCTGTTGTTATTATGGAAAAGAAGCAGTGAAACCTTTTCCAAAGACTGTCCTTGTCTGAATTGTCTTATGGTGACAATTTCTGATGTTCATGACAAGGAAATCAAAGTACATTTTAAAAGATCACTGGGTACTCTCTTCTGTAAGTCTGTAGGTCATTGTTGTAAACCTAGCTTGGGGAATTGGAGTACAGTTCAATTGCTTGCCCTTTTAGAGTCAGTGGCTGACTGACTTCTGTGATTTTCATGCCTTTTAAAATTTGATGGAAGAACATACCTCTTATTTAACCTGTTTTAAGTGTAAAAGTAAAATTTGCTAGTAAGTGCATTAAAAGTGAATAGGATGCTTGAACATTTTCATTTACATGCCCTGCATTTGTAAACTTAGAGGTGAAGGGGTCTTTTGGCAGGTGAGGAATTTGCTCTACTGACTCTTGTTTTAAGTGTGCATATATTCTTTGTTGTGGATGATTATTTACATAAGTATTTGTATCCCTAACTTAGGAGTGAACTGTTGTCCTTCATCAAAAAGCTTCGGGTAAGTCACAGTGGTGTTGAGAATGTGTTTTCAACCAAAACTTCCTTTTGATGTAGTATTTTTCTGGACTTCTCATGTTAAACTCCAGAAAATCTAACCGTTATTTGGGTGTTTTGTATGGCTGAAAAACTTCTGAATTTGCTATACCTGGCATACAGCACTGTGGAATAGCTTGTAAAAAAATTATCCTGAATTCTGATGGAGATCTGTTTACATTGGGAGTGTATTTTATTGCAGCTGTCACGAAGCAAAGCATTCCTTTTGGAGGGAGAAGGAAGCTGCTACATGCATCATACTAAGCAGCAGAAGTAAGAAGGAGGGAAATTTTTTATAGCTTATGGGTTTGTAAATGCATAGAAAGTTGTAGTAAACCTAGCTTAAGTTTAAGGTTAGGTAGTAATCACAGAAACAACATAAAGATGTGTAAAACAAAAGTAAAGTTTATATCCAAGGAGTTATTCGGGAAAATCTGAAGTAATTAAAAACTTTCTACAGAAACATTGTTGCAGTATCCTTGTGTTGCAGGTTTCTTAACAAAATATTGTCCTATTTTAATAGGAAATTATAATGATGACAGAACTCCTTACGTAGTTTTTAAAGCTTAGGGAAGAAAGTGGAGTTTTGTTAGCTCATGGGAATACTTTTTTTTTTTATTTCTTTTCTTGCAGGAACCGTTGGTTCTAACCACAATATTGTCCCTGTTTGTTAAACTTCATAATGTTCGGGTTAGTATATATCATAAAAGTATTTCTTGGTTTTCTTGAAATGTTTCTTGTGATTTCTCATACCATCTTTCTTCTCTTAGGAAGACATTGTGAATGATATTGCAGCAGAGCACATTTCTATCTGGCCCTCATCCATCCCCAAGTAAGATGATGATGAAAAACATTATTTTTGAGATGCACATGTATGTGGTGCATTTAGTCCCAGTTACTGTGTGTTACTGTGATTTCTTATGTAAAGTCATCACTGCCCCCATTTTGTCTGTGGGAAGATTGGTCTAATGGTATGCAGAGATTTTCTCCTAATTTGATGGTCCTAATGGAGATATAGGAAAGAAGAAAGAGGTGAAGAAACTGGGGGAACTATATAACACTTTAATATGAAATCGCTAATATTTTTGAGGTGTGGTTGAATAATAGCCAAAATATAAAGTGGCAAATGGTATGTATTGATTTCTTCTGGCTGGATTGAACTGTATTTCTCCACTGAAATTTAGAGTCTCTGTGGGATGGGATTTCAGAATCTGGTTTAGATTTCATGTATGCTTTGGAATAAATGGCTCTCATGAGAGAGTATGTAATGTGTAGTGGGGTTAATCTGTCTGTAGGTGATCTGATTGGACAGTGTTGTTACTGACGTAGGCTTCAATGTATATTGTAAAGTCAAGCAGAAGAAAGTTGTTTTCATTATTACCAGAATGTAGTAACAGGGTGAGAAAAATCCATGTTTTTAAAAATTAAAATTCCACAGAAACTTTGGGAAAGGCTGCCCAAACTGTGCCAAAGTATTCCCAGCCTTCCTTTCCAAGCTGGTTCTACAATTTTCCAGAGATTGCTGTCTGGTCATTCATTCAAATGCTGGGATAAATTTATAGTGGTTTCAGATGTGGTCTTCAAACTTCTTGAAACTGAGAACATACATTCCTGCACAGAACCTTTTCATAGTGTCAGTCACGTATAAAGTTCTGACTTTTTGTTCATGTCTGTGAAGATTTATTTGTTCTGTCAGATTTACTGTATTGTAACAACAGTCTTAGTCAACACAAAATCTTTTCTGGAGTTACTTATGCTTCACATTTAATGCAAGGTGCTTTGGGCTTGAACTAGATGGGAAATCAGATTAGTGGTTAAAAAACCAAAGCAGTAATTTAGGAATTATTTTTCTTTCTCTTTTCCTTTAGTCTTCAATCAGTGGACTTTGAAGCTGTAGCTATTACAGTAAAAGAGCTGGTTAGCTATGCCTTGACTATCAACGCAAACAACCACTTCTGGTTAATTATTCAAGCAGATATTTATTTTGGTAAGTGAAACCAATGTCTGTTTTTAGCATGTATGTAGGGGTACCTTGCTGCTCTGAGATTTGTTTGACATAACCCTTCTTGTATTTCCTTGTATGAAAAGAAGTTTAAGTGATACATGAGGTTAAAATCTTAAGATACAGTGGCTTAGGTGGATTTTTCTGGAAGGTTGTCTAAGCCCACAGATAGAGTGAGCTTCTGATAGGTCACACAGACTTGCTTTAGGGTAAGGGAAACTTGAACAGTTATCCTTAACTCTACTTTTCTAGTGAAGTTGGTCCTTGAGTGGTGTAATTGTGCAAACCTCTGACACTTGAGTGTTTTAAAGTGAATGGAAAGCTCTGAATAGTGGTTGCTTTTAAATATGGAGATCAGCTTCACTGGAGCACAAACACTGTAGAGCAGAGTGGAGAGGATCTGTATTTTATATAGGGAAGTATCTAGGGTTTGTAAATGAGGAAGTATGAACTTCTGATCTGGTATTGGTTATGATGGGAATCTCTTTCTTGTCCTTCTGTTCTCATCTGCCGCTTCTCCAGTACTTGTTTTTGCTCCTCAGCTGGGAGCAACCATCAGAACTGGGACAACACAGAGGGTTTCAGATTCTGGGCACCATGGCACACACCCACATTGCCCCAGGGCAGTGGTTGCCTGGGGAAATCTTGCCCAGCCTCTGTGATCCTATGCTTTGCTAAATTATTGCCCAATCTAGAGTCAATTCCTGGCACTTGCTTTATAGTTTGAGTAGAGTGCAGAGGAGTAGATGCAGAAGAATGAACTTCCTAAATACAGCCAGACAGGTATGGTACTGCCAGGTGTGTGTGCTAGAGAAGGGCATGGCCATAGCCACACTCAAAGGTACATTTCTTTCACTTAAATTGTCTGTTGAGAACACTTCAGTGAAATTTAGCTTTCAGGCCAGATTGTTCTTTTCTGGCAATAAAGTGGTATGTTTTGTGCCTCTGGCATCTTCTTGCTGGTGCTTTGGGCTATCACAGAGGTGAAGTCCATATTTCCAAATATTTTTTTGGACTGGAAGGATATCTGTGGTGTGCAGTAAGATGTAGTGCAGAAACGTGAATCTGTTGCTTCTAAAGGAGTTGCATTTGTGTAGAAGATGCTTTATAACCCTTGGGCTGTGAGAAGGGGTCTTAATCCAGTGTTCAGTCCTGTCAAATTACATGTGGGAGAGTGATTCAGGGTTATAAACCGGCAGTGTTTATTGCCTGTACAAAGTGCAGCAGCATCCCAGAAGGAGGACAGTTATGTAGGGAGCCTCAAAGCTGGTACTTGAAAGAACAGTGGTTGGAACAGTGGCAGTGGTCTGTATTTCAGCAGCCATGTGGGCAAGCCAGCTGCTCCTGCCGCAGAGCCTCTGGAGCCTGCTGCCTTCTTGGCGGCTCAGGAAGGGTTTACTGGGTATAGTTGTGCTGACTTGTGAAAGTGCTATGGTGGCATCAGCTGTTCTTCTCCCTCACACCAACTAAACTCCTTCACTATAACCCTGTGTGTGCTAAGCTCACTGGAGACAAACTTCTTTTCCACTCTAAGGTTGATGGATTCAAGATCAACCACCTGAAAAAAAAAAAATCCCAAAAGGCAAAACTTTGCCTGTGGTGCTAGTTTTCTTGATTGTGTAATCTTTCCATCCACCACTATGTAACAATCTCCTGTGTGTCCATGCTTTTTAAACAATGATACACAAGTCACTTTCCCTATGAATTCAGCTATGAGATATGCATCTGAATAATTATATCAACAGTTGATCTGAGTATTAAATAACTGCTGTATTTACTTTGGAGACCTTACTTTGCTTTTTTCCCATGGCAGCAACTAATCAGTATTCAGCAGCCCTTCACTATTACCTGCAGGCAGGAGCTGTGTGCTCGGACTTCTTTAATAAGATGGTGCCACCAGATGTTTACACAGACCAGGTGAGGTGAAGTGGGATTTACAAAAATCTCTCCTTGGTTTCAGTCAGCTGAATCATTCTACTTGATTCTGTGTAGAAACAAAACTGTCCAGCACACACACATTCCTGTAGCATATGAGGTTTTATATCATGATGCATTTAGGAATGCATGTCCTCATAGGTCCTTTATCCTTTCTGGCTTGTTGCTTGAAAGCTTAGAAAATCTGAAACTTCTCCTTTGCTGAATCACAGAAGGCTTTTCTGTAAGAGCCTGGGCAGGCAGAGCTGCATGCTATGGGACACCGGTGGAGTAGAGAGCAAATGGAAAAGCCCAAAGCACAGTCACAATCAACTGTGGAGTGACAATCCCCTGGCTTGTCCCTGCAGAGCCACTCCATGCTGGGCAGAGCTGGGGGCCAGACCTGCTCAGGACAGCACAGCAGTCCTGCCTCACCCTGAGCTCCAGCTGGTGGAAACATCTGGCTCCCACTGTGCTGGAAATCTCCAAAGTGAAGGCTCAGTTCATCAGTGGATGTGCTAAAGCCTGGCAATTCTTAGGGGGTAGAAGGTAGATAGGTAAAAATTAAAAAACAATAAAAATTGCAGTTTGTGTTGCAAAACAAGCATTTCAGAGCATGTGTTTTGTTTTTAACCTTTCTGTAGGTGATAAAAAGAATGATCAAGTGTTGCTCTTTACTCAATTGTCACACCCAGGTAAGAGGTGAAACAGCATTAACTAAAACATTTGTTTATAAATATTTTTATGATAAAAGGTGGGGAGATAACTTTCTAAAAACGACTGAATTCAACTTTCCTTGGAAATGCAATCTGCAGTAGAGTAGTTTTTGTTGTTACCTTTGCTTCTAGGACAGTCATAGGACTAAAATTAATGAGTAAACATAAACTTGGAAATGTAAAAAGTAAAAGTATTCTGGGGGTGTTGTGTCCTACTTTTCTCTGATAATACAGATTTTATTTTTTTCAGAGACAGTATCTGTGGGGTGGTGTTGGGAACCTAGCTGTTTTTTCATAACTGCAGGTGCTATTGCTGTTCTGTGGGATCAGTCATTCTCCAAGAAATAACAAAGATTTTATTAGGCTCTATTTTAAAAGCTCTTTGGAAGCCAAGTCAGTTCCTTCTGATCAGAGTAAATCCCCTTTTCTTTCAGTTATTGCTGCTGTTGATATGTCAGGATGATCTGTGTTCAGATGCTCAGAACATGCTTGCCCTGGAAGCAAGTCTAGATTAGGTCTAGAAAAGGAGTGGAATGAGCAAGGCAGGGTGGGGAAGGTTTGTGGGGAGTTAAGGCTATCAGAATCACTTTGAGTCTTTCCTTACAGGTAGCTATTTTGTGCCAGTTCCTCAGAGAAGTAGACTATAAAACTGCTTTTAAGGCACTGCAGGAACAGAACAGGTAAATGTTACAACAAAGCTTATAGATACTTAAACAATATATGGCTGTGTCACTTAACCTGCCTTGTCTTTCAGTCATGATGCCATGGATTCTTACTATGAATACATATGGGATGTCACCATCTTGGAGTATTTGACATGTATCCTTTTGCCAGAATACCACTCATACTGGATGTTCACAGCTGGGAAAAGTCCATTATCTACCTAAGTGACTTTTCTTGACTTGCCCTCAGATCTCCACCACAAACGAGGCGAGACAGACAAGCGGCAGATAGCAGTAAGTTAACCCAGGGTGGTTGAGGGGGGTGGGATTTCTTTAGTCTTTCCCTACCTGAAACCACCTCTGTAAAGGTGGCTCTAACTCAAGTTTTAATTCTGTCACACAATTCTAGAATACGGGTGCTTATGTAAAGTTGTGGCTGTAGGGGTGGGGTGGTGTAGGGCATGTTACAGAAATAAATCATTTATGGGACTAGTGCTGAAAATGCCTTGAAATGAAACAGCATTACTGGAAGGCCTTGTGCTGGTTGTCTTCTCTTTTGTTTCAAGATAAAAGCCATTGGCCAGACAGAGCTGAATGCCAGCAATCCTGAGGAAGTCCTACAGCTTGCTGCACAGAGAAGGAAAAAGAAGTTTCTTCAAGCAATGGCAAAACTTTACTTCTAGGCTAATGCTGGAAGACTATTACAAAGTGTGTAAAAGTGAAAAAAATCTTTCAAGACTTTATTATTTTTAAAAACTCATTTAAATTTTTGTACAACATTTACAGTCTAGTATCTTTCTTCTTAGAAATAGATGAAATCTTATAATAAACCCCTTATTTTTACAAACTGTACAGAAGGCTGGAAGCAAATTCAGCTAGTTCTGCAATGGCTTGTTTGAAGAAGACATGAATTCAAGTTTGCTAAGTTGGTGTGAGTGTAATGTGGATGTGGGTGGCACTTGATGCTCTAGTGCAGCTTTGTGGGCTGCTCAACGTCATGTAACACTTGTCCCTGAATGTAGGGCACAGACAGGAGCATCATGAAGGAGGGAGGAGGACTGATACCCTTCTTTCCCAGTACTGCCCTTCATCACAGAAGTGACTCAGAGGTAGTGAATATTCCAAGAAAAACACAGTAGTTAATGCTGTTTATAAACACTGATACTGTACAGCTCCACAGTCACTTTAAAATACTGTTCCTATGACATGAGTGGTTGTAGAGTACCTGCAGCTCCCTTTATTCCATACCTTCTCCAGTTCTCATGTTCTTTCTTGTTGCAAGTGGGTGACTGGGGACTGTACTTCTTCCAGTTACGGTTACTGCAGCAGCAGGTTCGTTGCTGGTACTCTTACCTGAGGTCAGTGAGGCACTAAAACTGGTTTGTGGCAGGCCTAAAGGGCCACCTTAAAGTCAGCAGCCTCTGGTGGAGCTGGGATTTGATACAAGGCTGGCTGCACTATCCTGCCTGCACAGAGTGGTTTCAGAGACATGAACTGCTTACCCACGGCCCTCTGTAATACTGCACCTGAGCTGGGGGGAGTGAGCTCTGACCTTACCAAGAAAAGAAAAGAAGTCAAGAAGAGGTAATACATACAAGCTGTCAATATTCTGCTCATCTAACCCAAATTAAAGGAAGTCTGACTTGTAAGATGAGTGGACAAATTTTGCCACAGCCCTATTAAAAATGTTCTTGAAATTCATAAGTTAAGAAAGGTGAGAATTGCATTAAGTCATGTCAGAATGGACAAAAGTGGTCCAGGCTCTTGTGATGGCAGGGTGCAATGCTCAGCTGAGCTTTTTTGTCAAGTCTGTAGGATGCTGGTCTCAGTTTCCATCTGCTGTGTCTTTTGCTGCCCAAGTCTTGAAGAGCAGTAAAGAATGAGTCACCTTTAGTGTGGTCTTGTTCTGAAGCACCAAGTCCTGTTTCTGAATGTTCATGACATTTGACTGTATTTCATTTCTTCTCTGTGCTTTTGGGAGGGGTTATTATTCCTCCTGTTGACACAGGTGATAACTGCCCTGGGGCAGTAGACACTACTCCACTGTTCACTTCTTCCTGTGTAGTGGGGGAAGAAGACAAGTTAATAGCTGTAACAAGGTATACTTGTTTGTGCCAGTAGGAGGCAGCAGTGCTTCCTCACACCACTCATACAATTCAAGCACTCCAGTTAGGATACTGAGAAAACCAAGGTGACATTACACAACAAAGTGAAGATTATTCTCTTATAAACACCTCTCCAATACTGCTCATGCAAGTGTTTGCTTATGGGCTGGGAGTGTTAGGGTAAATCATGTGTTTATAACATTACTGGTGGTTGGGCACCACTGCCCACACTGGGTGAGGTGAGCCAGAGCAGGTGCAAGCAGGGAGGTGCTTGGGCCACTCACAGCTGCCTCAGGACAAGGGATGTGTAATGTCCAACTGCCTGAACTGCACATCCACAAACCACCTACCAGCATGTCCAGATAATTTGTGTGTGTCTGGATATTATGTCGATCTTCTGCTGCAA
This sequence comes from Pardalotus punctatus, assembly GCA_013400915.1. NCBI lineage: Eukaryota > Metazoa > Chordata > Aves > Passeriformes > Pardalotidae > Pardalotus > Pardalotus punctatus. The sequence continues at coordinate 10,703 of VZTX01034198.1, read as the reverse complement.
CCTTCTTAAAGTTCTTCAGCTTCACAGGGACTTTTTTTGCCACATTCACAAAAGGAATCATCCATTGTACACACTCTGAAATGCTGTCCCAATCTAAGCCTAAAGGGTAGAACACAGGAATTTATTTAGAAAACATGAGGGAGTTGCACAGTGTTCCAATATGGCTGTGAGTTGAAAAACACAATACATAATACTGCAGATAAAAATTCAGAAACATCCTCCCAGAAATAGCCAACATTTCCTTATGCTTGCTGCTTAAAAGGGTGGTGGCTGAGGAGGGTGAATGGAGGTCACAAGGGTTATGGTTGTTTTCCAGGGGAGGCTAAAGTGACTTGTGGCTTGAACACACAATTGTGGGTCATGCTATAATAACATACACAGGGTGCTGCTGACAGACACACGACTGCTTGAGGACTACATTTCAGGAGAAAAAGTAGCCAAATACATAGCTAATGATCCCCCAAGCAACTGGAAGTCATAGAGCAAACATTAGCCCAAAAGCAAGAGCAATAAGCCTGCTTCAATTCCTTAGCAAAGGCTGCACTGCTGAAGGTGGGTCCTTCTTTTGGGTCTTTGTAACATCTGAAATAGTGGTAGGAAGTGAACTTAGAAGGAAAAGAAGAAAGCCATGGGACAAATATTAGCCATGTAGCTTTTGGTCTTTGGCAGCCTGGTAAACCAATACCATCTCAAACAGATTTGGGCCCGAGACAGCTTCCAGAATTCCATGCCTAAAAAGGCCAAGCTTTACCAGAGGCACCTTACCTGAAGCTTTCTTAACTATTTCGATTGAGGTATAGTGGCAGAGTGCTGCAGCAGCTAGTGTTCTGTACTGGAAGTCCAAAGAATTCACATCCAGAATACACAGGTCTAAAAGCTGAAGACATGAAGAGTAACAAATTTTAACAAGCTGATACTTTAGCATGATCCTGTCTCAGAGTAGGGCTATGTGCACAGCTGTCATCCTACAGCCTCTGCCCCAGAACAGCACTGAGCTCTAGGAAGGTACTTTATTAAATTTAAATACTACCTCGTGTAGTATTTACACCACTGAGATATCCAGCTTCAGTAAGCCTCTCTGAGGTTGGGCACAACACATGCCCATACAAACGGACCCACAGCACTTCCAAAATAGTCAAAATACTTCCCCCAGCTGCCTTCTTGGTGATTACACAGAAACACGGTTAGGGGCAACACAGTTAAAAACTATCTAGTGTCCAAAATTATCCACCTTCCTCTCAGAGCTGTCACTGCTGTTTACAGAACGCTGGAGTGCACAGTGATTAAAGAAGATGGATTTTTTATTTTTCTAGCATACAGAAAAGTCTTAAAAGTATGTGAAAGCAGGGAGAGAAGAAACACTGGGTACTTGTCCTCAAAACTGAACTTCTTTGGTGGAGTCAAACTTGCACATTCCTTAACAAAGTAACAGGCGAGAGGAAACAAGGGAACATTTAGAACAAAGCGCCTTTCAGGGTGTAATGTTCAGTTGTGCTTGTCATTGTCCCAAGAACAATTTTTCAACAGTTTACTACCTACCTGGGCTATTTGAATGAATTTTTCCTGAGAATACTGAGGTAGCAGCACTTTTGGAACATCCTTCAGAGCATCCACTTGAAGATAGAGGTTCAGCCAAGAGACAATTGTCACTGGACAGAGCTCCCATTTTAAAGCCTGCAAACATTTAACAAACAGTTAAGTGCCTTAAACCATTCAAGGATGTTTTTGTGGTCTTATTTTTCTCTCCATCTCTCTCCTAAAATTATTGCACAGATCCTTAAAAGACACTAAAGATTATTTACAATTTCAAATACAAACATTCTTTTTAAAGTTGCATTCTCACTACTTTTTGAAAAGGCTCAGCACAAATACGTATCCCTTTACCCATGCAGTTGGATTTTATGTATCTTCTCCTTTCAGAAGCTGGGAAATTAGTATTATTTCTTCAAGCCTTTGGGCTAGCTGCCTGAACCTGCAGCTTTTATCTATTAAGGAAGAATAAATGTATAGAACCATATGCTGGTAAAAATGAATCTTTTCCAATGTGAGGAGCACCAAGCAGTGTCAGGTCTTTGCCTGTCTCTCCAGAAGCCCCTGTTCTTGGACAGCAAGGAACATTGGCAAGTGCAGTACATGACAGTGACAGCCTTCCAGCCTGCCTGTGGCTGGCTGCACTGTTAAGAGCCTTTATGTTCATGCAAGCACGAGAAACCTGCCCTTTTCTAACAGTCAGGGACTGCACCCCAGCCAGTGGCATCAGAGGTCCACCACACACACACAACAGGCTTCACTATTATGCAGAAACGTGGACCAGTTCCTTTTTCTAAGCACATAAGTGACATTAAAACACAAGGCTCAGCTGGAGAGTCTTTCAACCAGCACTTATAAACACAGAAAAGTAATTACCTTTAACATAATAAGTTCCATTCTTACAATATCATCTTCACTGCAAGCACCATCAGTGACATAAGCAAATTCCTGTATTTTAGGAGCATAGATTTCCTTCAAAGGGAGGAAAAAGGAAGATTAGGATGTCTTCTAGTTCTAAGAAAGGTTGAGAAGATACTTTTTTGTCCATATTGACATGTTAACATTTCTTTTGCTGCAACAGCGTTTTTTCATTATATGAAGTGACTTGAAACTTACAGGACGAGGAGATAACATAAAACCTACTTGGGTTTTAGTATCTGTTGAAAATGCAATGGCCTTATTGCAACTCTTTTACCTTCTGGGGAAACAAATGCTGACCAAGCAATCAGAATACCCTTTCATTTATAGTTCTTTCTACTCAGCCATTCCAATTGCTGTAAAAACATACACCAGCCCAATTCTCATACAGGAGACTGCTGTCCTAGAAAGGGCTGGCTGGTACAGGTTACCTGCAATATCAGTGCTGGTGTAATCATATAGATTGGGAAAAAAAAAAAAACAAAACACAAAACAAAATCCCACAAAATCTATGGTGCAGAGATGGTTAAGGAAATTTGCTAAGCCAGATGTGGCCAAGCATAGTTTCATGTGTAAGTAAAAGAGAACTTGCCAGGAAACCGGCTTCTCTACCAGCTGGCTCTGCGATCACTGTGGCCCCATGCACTTCTTTGGGACAGCTAACTGCTCATAGTGCACAACCTTGCTTTGGGAACAACAGTGAGATCTGGGGGTTCCAAGAGAATAACTTAATCCTAAGTCTTCCTGTCAGTCTAGCCTACTGTGCATTATACAAAAGTAAGCTCTTGGTTCATAGATGTAGCATATAATGTAAGGTATCAACCATTGCTGTACTTAAGACACACTCCACTGTAAAGAGGACATCATAAGGATATCACAGCCTGCTGTACAGGCAGTTTGAGACTTAGGCTTGGTTTTGTTCAAGTCCCACACCCATTCCTGAGATTGCCACCTGCTGTATATTTGGAAAAAGACAAGACAAAACAAAACTACTTCTAGCACATTCACATGCCTTTTAAGTTTATGTGGTTTGCCCTGCTGCTGGAGAAAGGGAGGACAAAGACTACACTAAGTCTGACATATACACAACTGAAGGAAGAGAAAAAAATTTCCCCTTCTGACCTTCAGTGTTGTATGTACACCATAGAGTTCAAAAGACTCAGACAAGAAATAAATGTTGTTGCTGTCTTCTTAGTTACTCCAATTCAATATCCTCCTCTCTGTAACAATTTCTTACCTCAAGTTTGGAGGCAATGAATAATGAGGTAATTCCTATGAGCTGAAGCATGCTCTTGTTAATGTTCTTTTGTGTCAACATGAATCTGTCAAAGAAGTCTTGAGCTAGGTAGAAGGTTTCCCGGTGGAGTGCATACACCTCACACACCTACAACACAGGAAATAAACAATTCAGTTTTCTGTTATAAAACTCTGTGTACACACATTGGAGTATTCAAGCTTTAACAGCAAAATGCAGTTTCATCTTTTGCACACACAAAGCTTCACATACCTAGGTGTGGTAGGATGCAATGGTTAGCATGGGATTGGAAGAGGTATTACCCACACACCCACCTAAATCTGAATTGCCTATGATGTACTAACAAACTTTTAAACACTTTTTCCAATTTAAGTAGCAACTATTTTTCCTAAAAATGGGTGCAGTTTTCCACTGAAAGAAGAAAGCCTGTTTAGGAAAAAAACCCTAACAAACCAGCAACACCTACACATATGCACATTAATTACCTTGATTAAGAATAGTCTCAAACCTCAAGCTGAAGTCAAATCCTCACTGAATTCCCAGTAGGTCTGTCCCAGGGCAGAGCCACTAAATAAAAAGTCAGTCTTTGGCTATACAGCAAATAAGCCTGGAAGCTCCTGGTGGAGGGCGCTCTGCTGCACTGCCTGCAGCCCCTCAGGCACACCGACAGGCTCACTAAGCAGGAACAAAACTGCAGGAGCTGCCATCTGCTCCGTCCCATTGCTGGTTTCCCTGGCAAGGAGAACTTTTAATACTCGCATTGTATCAAAGTGTTTCAAATGCCAGTTCAACAAAGAAAGAAAGGAGTCTGCCCAGACCTGGAGATCTTAGGGAGAAACCTACTTTTTCATCTAAGCTCTAATTGCATTGGGAGGGGCTACCACATCTCCAGCTCATCTGCAACTCTGTATCCCTTTCACAACTAGAAAGCTGTTAGATATTTATAAATTACTTTCAATCTACCTGCAGTAAAGAGCAGGAACAGAAAACAATATCCATGAAATAGATCCCAGCCACTTAATTATTTTACTTGGACACAAAGTCAGAATAAAATCTCACTACTACAAGCTATTTCCCAAGATACGGTTGGAAGCTCATTTGCAAATTAAAGCCTCTCCTGACCACCAAAAGTGTAACTGATTGGCAGAAATAGCACAGACCATTCTTTTAAATCTGATATATATGCCTGATAATTGATGCGTTACTCTGATATTAATAACTGCTCCAAAGAAGATTTAGAACTAAAACTATACAGAGTGGGCCCACCCATAAATAAATGTCACAGTTTCTATAGAAGTGTATTTCCCAAACATAATAACACTTGGTCATATTAAGCAGTATCTCAGTTATAATATTACAGAAGAGTGTTAGGAGCTACTGGAGAGGCCTCAAAGTTGCTGGAATTTAAATCCACTGTAGCATATAGAACCACTGAGCTGGACAACAGCAAGGTCCTTGTTGATGTTTTTGTTTGGAAATTGGATGATTTCCTAATTCAAGATTAAAAAAAAAAAAAAAAGGCAACAAGCCAATTTAATGGTAATATGTAAATTAGACATTAGAAGAACTAGTGAGGCACACAATCAGAATAGCTTTTATATTCAGAGTGTATAAAAAATAATTTTCCTTGAAATTCCTCACTAATATGATTTATTTGTAATCTTTCCACATAAAAATTTGTCTATATCAAGAACCTTCACCTGACAGCCACTGATATATTACTTTATTCTGCTCTCTTCATATGATAAAATTGAAAATTCACTATGAAATCAGAAAATAGCATCATGGGCTGACACTCAAGAGCTCTTGACAGGGTCAGGGTATTAAGTCCTCAATATAGATGCAGTTGTCTCATGGCTTAGATACAGTCTCTCCTGTAAAGTTAAAGTTAGAGATCTGCACCTGCTCTGTCTATATCAATTTCAATACAAGTGTCTCAAAACTAGATTTCCTCTCCCTTCCAGGAAGTAGTGTGTCAAGAGCAAAAGTTAAATACTATTGCTCAGTGTCCTGGGTGGAAAGTTCAGTGCCTGCTGCCAGGGAAGGCCTGGACATAGCTCACCAAGAGGATCAAAAGCAGTCACTTGTTCTGTTGCAAAATGATTTGGCCATTTTTTATAACTGTATCTGTTGCTACTAGACCTTTACATAAAAGATGTGCTTTTACCTGCCTACTTCACAGGCACAACACATGGCAAAGTAACTAAAAGTACCCACCTCTAAAAGCCAGTCTAGCAGTATCGATCTCATGTGAGGTTGCAAACTAGAATGTAATGATGTGAAGTGTTTGCAGTGAGCATATCTGTTCTCCTTTGTCAAGATGTTGAGCCAGACATCTTTGGAATTTCCCCAGCTATGGAATAAAGTTACACAAAGCATTATAAAGTATATATACAATTCACAAAAAAATAATAAAAACATTATTTATTGTTTACAGACATTTGGAAACAAGAAGTAGAATTCCATGTACTAGAAGATCCTTATGGTAATTGGAAAACTGCAGGAATACTTGGATCTTTTTACATCACCACAAGAGCATCTTGCCAAGATCATCAGCAAGCCCAGTTCTACAGAACAGACAGTAAAACTGAATATGTGCTTCCCAAAGCTGCATGTGCAACCACAGTCCTATTTTGCCTAGGTCAGTGGCTGTTCAGAAAGCAAGATAAAATCAATCTCTCCTCAGAAAAATAGACAATACACTCCTCCCCAAGAAACACAAAACATACGTGAAGTTGTCCAGTTTAGCTTGAAAAAAACATTTAGAGATAGTGTTTAAAAGTCACTCATCCATCCCTTTATTTCCTAGCTTACTTCAAGGCTCAGAAGCAGGCTATCCATCTAGAGAAAAATTGAGATCTTGTTTATTGATAACTTATAATTTATTATCACTCCAGTCTATTTGGGAAGATGATGTCTATATCATTAATATGGCTTTAATTGTAATTGTTATTATTAATTGATATGGGCTTTTTCTTAGATGCACTTCTCATCCTACAGGTACTAAGAGGAGCAGGACGTTAACCAATGAAATTATCATTTCCTACTGAAATTTTTGGAGTTATATATTTACCTTTCCCCAAGCAGAAGCAGAGAGACAGAGCTGCTCACTGGTATCACCTACAAATTCTAAAGCAGGTCAGTTTCATTCTGCTGCCATCAAGTTAAAAGCTGGGGAGATATTTGCTTAATGCCCAAGTGTCCCCATTTAAGCAGAGAGGCATTGAGAAATCAATTATGATTTTCCTACAGTAGTTAGGGAAGGATGGAGAAGGCACGAAAAGTAAATTATCTTATTCAGCTCATCAGAAAGGATGGAGTTCAGCTTTACCAGATGCCTGCCAACAACAGGATTAAGCACCTTGCATGGAACTCTGTATCTGAACATGTCTTTGAGGCAAAGCATCACCAGATGGCATCTCCCAGTTCTGATTGAGTTTGGGCCAGAAAAAAATATAATCTTGAAAGGTTCTCAAAGTAATTCTCACGTTTGCTTCTCATTCACTTTGCCAGAAGTTTTCGCTAATGCATTGCAGTAAATTTATGACCTCTTTCATTAAACCCCAGTCTGATACAAACAACAGCTGGGTACTTATCTAACACACCTGAATGTCTAAGAAATTCTGAAATTGAAAACTATAATTTAGTCAGCTAAACTATCTCTCTGCAGAAGGAGAACTTTCCAGAACTGTGACTGCACCAAGCTTATTGCATTGCATTAGCAAGCTACCTGCAGCCATATTGACACAAGATTTGGTACATAAAAATGTTTGTGGGATGAGGAGACAAGTTGAGGTGTGTATTATATAAGCACAATACAACAGATTTCATTAGTAGTTCAGCATACTTTGTAAGACATTAAAAATTGTTGCATCTGGTAAACTTACTTGAGTTCTGGCAAAGGTGATGGATTTATGAAGAGGTTCCTGAACCTGTATTTTTTGAATCTTGAGAAGTCTGTGGTTACTGATTCTTTGTGAGGTGTTTCAATAATGATGCAAGGTGAGATGCCTCCTGTTATCGCAGGTGGCCAACAACTCTGCAAAATAAACAAGGTATCTTTAAACACTGAGTTTACTATGAAAGCAAGAAAGACAAGGAGTAGATTACAGTAACAGCAACAATACATGTAATGTATGTTAGTCTTTCTGGATCTCAGCATCTATTCAAGTACTGAAACCAAGAAAGATGAAAATTAAATGCCAATGAAACCTCCCATAGTCAAGATGAAACATGTATAAACAGATTGGATGCCTTTGGGGAACTCAGCTTTGAGGAGAATGACTATCTTTAAGTTTATGAACCCACAAGTAGCCTATCCATTGCTTGAATAGCTCAGTTCCAGTACAAAAGGCAAAGACATTGCCTCTAAAACACAAGACATTAGGTTGCTAGTCCTATCTACATATCTATTCAGAGGGAAAAGAAAAGAGAGGGTGGGGGTTCTACTGTCTCTCAGTGGAAATTCAGCAACTTGTTATCTTCCAATTTAGTGCTCCAGAGAGGAGCCACCCATCTCAGCTCCAGAGCCAGATACCCACTGAGCAAGCAGCAGCTGTGAACTCTCTCTCAACTTGCCAATGCCAAATACAGGATGCAATGGCTGAAAAGGAGAGAAGTGCAAAGGTATTCATGCAGAAAGCCTCAGAGAAGGAATTCTAGATTACTGTAGTTAACTATAACTGGTTTCAGTAACGCTAATTTGGTTGTACGTAACCAATACAAGTAAGGAGGTATCAAATCCCTGAAGCACATGTAATGCAGTAATTATGTCTGACAGCCTTCAACATGGTGACACAGAACTTTAATTATTCTCTGTGGAGCTGAGGGGGAATCCCATTCACAAAGAATGGCAACACCTGCCCTGAACACAGAAGCTTTTCCCATGTTGCTGACTTGCAAGGTAAGCTACACAGGATTCCCTTAGTATGTCTAAACCTATTTATTGACAGACTGAAGTATCCCAAGACTGAAGTTACATATTCCAGCACAATTGACCTTAATACATGCAGCCAAGAGGAAAGGGAGGTTCCACTCCTCCTCTCCTGTGATCCTTACTGCCCAAGTTCCACCCTAATGCTTGTCAGACCCTCTGCTGGGTTGATTTGACTCACTAACCTGGCAGAACATTAACTTATTTTGTAGTGCCAAATAGCAAGATGAACCAACATACTGCTTCATTCAAAGAATGGAGCAAAGCAGGGGATGGAGTGCTATCAAGAAAGAAGAGAGAGGGAGGCAGGATTTCCCACTTTCAGCAGAGTTGTAACACAAAGTTTCACCCCTGCTACAGCTGATGCAGCTTTTCCTACTCAAGATTTACAAAAGCAACTTCATAATCAGAAGAGTTTGGCTTCACCATAGCTGTTAGTCTCATTTACTTTACTAACAGAATAACCGCAAACAATATTGTTTGCAAGAGAAAGCTATAATATTTTATTAATCAGCTTTAGAATAAAAAGCCATAAGGCCTGGCAGTTTTAGGAGTTTCCTGTGTTAATGAAAACCAATTCCTAAGTTGATTTAAATAATTAACAGAACTGTTAAATGAAAGTAAAGATTGCCTGCATAGTTATGAATCTTAACTAAATGGCCATGAAACCACACCTAAAATTAAAACAAGTGCAGTGATCGTTTAGACTTGCCTCTAGGCTTTACCTGCTCTGTATATGGCATTGTTCTGAAATATCTGGGTTTATTTTGTTTTTTACACCTAACCTTACTCTGCAATGGGTTTTACATTGAAGGATCTTTTATCTGCAACAAAGTAATGTAAAAAGCAAAAATATATAAAAAGGTGCTAAGGTCTCAAAGTTTTTAATATCTGAAAATACAAACTTCCCCTATTCAATACTTTCTGGTGTGGAATGCATGACTTCACACCCACCAACATCAACCAGATGGACTCCCTTACCTAGTTCAAAATGGTATTCAGGACTGAATTACCTTTATTTCATATTGATGTTTTTTAGCAATCTTCCCATCTTCTCTTTTCTTAATCTCCTGCTGAGAAGAGAGATGCACATCAATACATTGACAATGGCCAGCACACCCACCTAAAGCTCAAGCAAACTCTCACTACCCCTGCCCCACTTTATAACTTGGCAGACTAAAGACTGTCCCATCCAAATGCACTGGAGAGTTTTCAGTATCATTAAACTTTCCAAGTTGCCCAAATTGCTCACCTCTGCTGTTCTCCTTTTTCTGGTATGGTGATATTCTAGTGCTTGCAGTTCTTGTGGAGCCTCTTCTTGACAGGACAGTGGCTGCTGCTGTTTGGCTTGCAAACGGCTACTGCAAAGAGCAAAAAGTAAAAAGACATTAGATGAGCAGCAGTTCTTAGATCAGTACAGATAATCTTAGTACGATGCTAACATCTTACCTGCGCCTTGACATCTTCTTTGGGCTATAAGATCTCTACCTGGATCAAAGTAATAGGATAAGGTCAGTTAGTGCATCCTCACAAAATTAAAACCAGGTTCCCTACTTTGTGTCATGGACTCATCACAAAGAGCAGCATGGTTTACATGGCTCAAACAGAAGGGCACAAGCATTCCACTGGCCTGAGGAATGCCCAAGCAGAGCACGACTGTGGTATATAAGCACACACCGCTTCATGTCCTGCTGCAGGGTGCCCAGGTATGCCAGCAGTTTACCTCAGGCTGCCTGGGGGTGGGGGAAGGGAAGTTATAAAGGGACATTTCATACATAAGAGGATGTGAGGAGTCCCTGGAGCTGTGACCCCTCTACTCACCCCACATACTCCATTCCAGGCACCCACCCAGACACACGTTTTGCCAGTGCTGCCCCTCCCTCCGGGGCGATGCCCCCCACACCTGCCGGGATGGCCGGGCCGCGATGGGCCGGGCCGGGCGCCGCCGTCTGCGCTCCCGCCGCGCCGGTTCCGCGCCAATTTCCAGCGAGCGGGGAGGCGGCGGCGGCCTGCGCCGGGGTCAGGCTGGGCTGGGGGCACCGCCGTCACCCGCCCTCCCGCCTCTCC
>VZTX01034162.1:0-10731 GCA_013400915.1 Pardalotus punctatus | reverse complement strand
TGAGGTGGTGCCGCCTCTGCCTGTCCCGAGGAGAGACGTGCGGCCGAGTCCTGTGAGCTGGCGGGAAGGAGCGAGGACGCTGCGGACGCGGAGGTACCGGACATCGCCCGCTGGGGAAGCAGAGGCTGGAGGGGTCAGCGCCCGCCGTGGCGCAGAGGCTGCGGGTCCGCGCCGAAGGGAGGGGACGAGAGGCGTAGTGGCAAAATCCCCGCTCCGTCCCTCCGGGAGCTCGGAGAAATCCCCGCCGGAGGCCACAGCCGGGCTCTTTGTGCTGGGGCCGTCGGGTGGTTCCCAGTTTCAGTTCTCCAGATTGGCTCGTGACCGCCGTTTGTTCGTAGGGAAACCAGCAAAGTGCAGCTCTCCTTGGGACAGGATCGCTGGATCCCATCCATCCCCGGCTCGGGGCTATGCCTGTCATAGTGCTGGGCTTTGGGGAACTTTTTGCCTGCAGCACTGCCCTTCCACATGCAGGACCTGGTGTTTCTGCTGCATATTTGAGTGAAAAAGCATCCCAAATGCTTTGGGGAAGCTGGCAGCAGTCCCCCAGCTATCGTGGTGAAAAACCACCGTGCTGCTGTACTGCCACTGCCTCACACAGAGCGGGCAGCGTGTCACAGGCCCAGCGCTTAAAACAAATTACTTATTGCTTTCAGGTGTTTAAGGACCCTTCCTCAGCAGTGTTACATAACGTTGTTACCCTACCAATATGCTTTGTAGTCATGGAGCAGTGCACAGCTGTGAGTCAGAAGGCATTTGGAGGTGATAGTATTCCCACATACAAATTTAGAAATATACTAATAAACGGAATTGTGTTCCTTTTACTTAATTAGAACAGTTTTTCTAGCCTAAACATTTTGTAAGCGATTTGCAACTGAATAATTAATGAAAGGAGCTCATCAGAAAATTAAAAATTTGGACCTGGTTTAACTGAGTTGAATTAATAAAGCCTTAAACTAATATAAAACCTTTGAATATGCCCCTGCTGTTAATAAAGCAAGTGCATTTGATTAATATAAACCCTTCAGAAACCTCATGCTATTTAGAACAGGGTCTAGGCTCTATTTAGTGTTTAAGCAATTATTTTAAATTGACTGTTCATTCAGTGGAAATACTGGAAAGGGGAAAATCAAACTAGTAGGTGTAGTCTGAGTTGCAGAGGAGCAGGGACACTTCCACACCTTTAGCAGACCCATCCTCGGGGCTCTGTCACTGGGGAGGTGTTTGCAGGGCTCGGGCTGGGACAGTGGCTACCGGGGGTCCTTTGCCCACCCCACTCTCGGAGTTCACACAGCAGTTTCCCCCTCTTTGTTTCAGGTCTCAGACCCTCCAGGGGAGGCACAGGGGGCAGTTCAGGGATGCTGAGGAGCTGGAGCTCCCCAGGCTGGAGGGAGAGGGGCGGCTCTCAGCACCCAGGTGATCCCAGAGACCACGGCCCTGGCTCCCCAGCATCCCAGCCCCTTCCCCGCTCGAGTTCAGCTGTGTCCCGCAAATCCTGCGGGAAGAAGGGGCCGGTGTGTGGGATCAGCATTTCTTGCCTATTCGGCAACCCATCCCACGGGAAAATGAGTGTCACCCTCTCCAGCCCTTCCAGGCTCCCGCAGGGCACCGTCCCGTGCTGCGGGAGGCGCTCCCGGTGCCGGTCCTGCCCCGGAGCCAGGAACGGGGAGCGGCCCGGGGGCCGGAGCTCTGCGGATTCTTTGGAGGCTCCCGGAGAGGGGCGGGGGCTTAAGGTGTGTTCAGCCCGGGAACCGGCATCCCCTGTCCTCTGCTAAACCCAAGCGGGCACTACCCTGGAGCACATTCACGAGGAGGTGATGATCAAGAAAAGTCTTTAAAATTTCATTTTTTAATCCAGAAGAGGGAGGACATGAGATTAAGCAGAAATCTTCTTGGTGTACCAGTCATTTGTGACGTCCCCTCTCTCTTTTCCATAAAGGAGAAGCAAACACTGTCCACCTCACCCCTGAAAAGATTGTGCCGAGTTTGGGACTAAAGAACTGATTCTTTTGAAAAAGACTCTTAGAAATGGTAACATCAAGTAATAGTTAAATGTACTTTAATTCCTTCAAACAGAAGGATAGCTTGAAGGTACAGCAGAGAAATTATTTCATTGATTTCATTCTCTTAAAGAAAAAAAAAAACCAACATGGCTTCAAAATTCAGGAACAGTATCCAATAAACAAAGTTCTATCCTTATGCACCTGGTTTAGTGTGGTACAAAGAGCTTACAGTGTCAAATGAAAGTCATAAATGACTGAGAAATCGATTCAGATAATGCTTGTTTACAGGGACAGAAACTATGTTGACAAGTATGAATAAGTACACAGATAATCTCTTTAAAAAACCCAAACCCTTCTAACTGTATTTACACATACGGATGTATTTGTTTCCTTTGGCACTAGAAATTACAGACAAAAGATTCCATTTTATAGCATTTAAACTTCAAAATAACCTTTGAGATAGTTAGGTCGTACAGCCCCAGCACAGTAGTTTCACCTGTATTAAATTGCTACCAATTCTATGTTCTAACTCCGGAAATTCAGGCCACAAAACCTGAAGTCAGCTTCCACCTGTAACCAATTTCACATGGTGGGATTAACTGGATGTGAAGAGCACAAGTAGTGGGGAATTAATGATAGACAGATATTTAATAAGAATGAATCTCCCATTATTATCCAAGGTGGAGGTCTCTTTAAAAGCTCTTTGTACACATATAAAATAAATCCAGTAAATAAAGGACACCCATTACATATACGCAGCCAAATTAGACATTGAGTGAACAGAGCACATGAGGGCCAGCTGTAGTATTTCTTCAGCATTGCAGAGAAATGTGTTAATCCCTACTCATTTCAATGCTAGAAAAAAAAAATTAAAATAACATTTAGCTAATATGGTTTATTCTTTTACCATGTCAGTTTACTCTAGCTATTGCCAGGAGTAAACCCTCAAGTTTCACAGCAAATTCAGTATTATCAGTACAGTAGCAAGAGTATTTTGGCACCCTGTAAAATCCTAAAGAATGCACAAGAAAAATCTCTTAAGTAGCATTTAATTATCCAGACTTCTCATTTTTTGTTCCTGGTATATGACTTTACAGAGCCTGAAGCTTTGATTACTTTCAAAACAGTTTTTATAGGCTTTCTGCTAGTAACCAACAGGGATGAAACAACAATGGCACAGTATTTTTCCTAAAGCATTCAAGACTAGCAAAAGATTATTTTCCTTGAGGAACTACAATTAGGACTACATAAAAATTAAGTAATGAGGCATCATGGCATGTAACAGCACATCGACCCTCTACCACAACAGGAAGCTATTTTCAATCTTACAACAGAAAGGAATCAAATTAAAAAGACACTAAAATTTATAGGACTTCATGGGTTTTTGTTCCTTCTCTCTCTAGATGGTAAGAAACCACTACTGATCAACGTTGTACTTGGCTCTGCAAAGCAGGATGAGGGCAGCAGCTTTTGTTGAGATGGAATAAAGTACATGGTTGTCTTATTTTTGCATCGATCACATGAGACTGGACGTTGCATTGTCTCTGATAACTGGATTGAATCCAAGCTGGACCACACACTTACAGAATGTTTTCCCTCACACGTGTTATTTGTGCACGTCTCAACCAGACATTGATCTTGTTCTGCCAAGTGTATTCTTAAGCATCAAAAAAAGCTGAATTTGACTACAGTAAATTCTGTGAGGAAAAGGAAATCAGAGAATATAACAAGTCTTCCCAGAAGACAGTCTTTTTCTACACATCCAAAGAGCTGTTTGAATTTCAGATGAGCTGATACAACATTTTTTTAAATATTTCAAAAGCAAAGCATGTTAAAACAACTTCCATTACATTTTGTGGAATACCAGTTCCAACAACCTCTTATGTGAAATTGTTACAAGTTTCTCAAATTCAGTCTCTTAAAATGAGAGTACAGTGTATCTAAAGCACATATACATGCTGCTACCAAGGAAAAAAGCAGTGAAGTAGCAACTTTTTATACATGAACTTTACTAAGAAGCTTGCTCTTTGAAATAGCCCCCAAATTAGCTTGCAATTAAGATTTGTTTTCAACTGAAAAGACTTACAAAACCACCCAAATATTTTAAGACCACCCCTTGGTCTTTTAATTCAGAGCTTGCATGGTATTTTCATGCAAACTGATGTACTGAAGATACAGTACTGCAAGTTACTAAAAATTCTGCCAATCAAGTGACTTTTCTTTTTGCAAAACATGAATATACACCTATGTCTTCACACACAGCACAAGCCCCTACAGCCCTGCCTTAGTCATGGAGCTCAAGATTCAGTGTGCAGTTGGAACTACCAAAGGAAACACTTTATAGGTACTGAAACAATGGAAACTACATGAACTGGTTCAGTCCACGCAACCACAAAGGCTGCACTGCACTACAGAAATACTGACCGAATGCCCCCAAAAATGCCAAGGAACTACAAGAAAGTTCTAAACAGGATATTAAAACTGTTTCTTTCAGTGAAGACCAACCAGTCCCTTTGTGTACACATTTAGTTTTATTGTAACAAAGCAACTTGTACACTTTAACGTTTAAAACTGAGCATCTTTCTTTCCTTTCCAGTGAAACAAAAACAAAAAAAAACCCAAAAAAAAAGAAAGAAAAAAAATTTAAAAATAAACAAGAACAAAATTACAATAGAGAATGTCAATTCCAAATAAGATCCTACAGGTTCTGCTGATTCTCCATCAAGTGGCAGGGCTCAAAGTCATCATTAGGAGAAGATTTTATTTTAAAAGTGTCATCTTAAACTGCAAGGATGTTTGTTAAACATCACAATTAAACATGCCAAAGGAGAAGAAGCCATGTTGTCAAAATGCCCACTTAACCCACCCGAACATCTGAAACCCACCCCGGCTGACCTTCTATAACCCCATTTTTATTTTTTTTTAAGTTTTTTTTCTTTTTTTTTAAACAAGAGAAAGTAGACAGATACATGTTGGTAAATGCTAACTGTCCATATTCACATAGAGACACAGTGTAATCTCTGAGCCCAATATACAGAGAAAGAAGGAAAAAAGCTAGATTCTATGCACTACTACACAGGGGCCTAGCACTCTTCAGCTTCCAGCAGAGTGAAGGGAGCAGAAGGTTTTCTTTTTTCCCACAGAACATGGTGTGTTGAATTCAGAAACAGTTTTTGTTTTGAGACAGAAAGGGATAAAAATGAACTTGAAACAGAAACCGGTAGATTCTTTTCCACTGTATTCTGCTCAAGGTATTTCCCCAAAATAAATCGTGAACCATGGTGTAGAGGAGAGAAAAAGAGACCTCAAGAGAACAAGGCGACTGAGCACAAGAAAAAAAAGACAGCAACTTGCTCCCAGGGACTGGAGAAAAATTAAAAAGGTAAAAAGGGGGTTTGGAATCCATCAGTGTTCAATTAGTCATCTTCTCCTTCATCCTCCTGTTGAAAGATAAGCAACAATTAAATAAATCTAATCACTAAACTTCAGATAGCAAATGCAGTGACCAGAACTTTTTACAGGGATACTCATGGTATGATCATCTCTTTCTCTCAAGGATGGTAACATTTGCCCTGGGTGCCCAGCTACTGACTACACAGAAATCACTCAATATTGGGTGTCCCAAAGAAAACAAAATCAGACATTTGAAAAACACTGACTTAGAATCACTACAAGCACTGACATGAGTTTAACATGTGGAAAGCAAAGGGGTCACCTTTTTCCCCCCCCTTCATTTTAACCTCTGAAGACCAAAATGCTTCAACTTTCACATGCCAAATTCTAGGTTACAAAATAAGAGCCCAGAGCAGCCCTCCTCTCACTGCAAGTAGTTTGTGCTGCTGGAAGTCTGATACACCACGCCCAGTTCCGAGAAACAAAGACATTCTAAACCAAGTTCCCAACACCCTGGATGCTGACCCTGGAATCCCACTTGCTACTAAAGGAAATTTCTAATTCCTGAACCCAAAAGAAAGTCTTAGCTAAAGGGGCCATAAGCAGAAATAAGACAAGTGAGGAGGATGACTGGATGCATCAACAAAAGCCACTTATATGTGAAGCATGGCTAGAATGCTGAGTAACGAAGTAAAAATTTTGTCACACTAATATCCCAGCTCTTCTAGAGCACTTCCCTTACAAATTCGCTGAAACTGTATTTCCAGTGTCTCTCATATACACAAATATTAGTACCCTGAAACCACTCCTTAAGTTAATGTAGTGGCAGTTGTTTCTCTCCTCCAAAGCACCTTGGGGTGCAGAAAAAAGAACCAGTTCACCTTTGTCATAATGGCCTGGTATTCTTACAAGATCCCTCTCAAACACCAGATGAATGGCATGAAGGGCACGATTACTCACCTCTCCTTCCTCTCCCTCATCATCATCTTCATCTTCCTCCCCCTCATCTTCATCGCCTTCTTCATCAATATCCTCTAATCCTTCCTCCTCTTCATCATCATCGTCATCCTCCTCTCCCTCCCCTTCTTCATCATCCATATCAGGAACCTTAAAGACACATTTGCAACATGAACTACAGTGATCAAATTCACTCTCACAGTGCTGCTGTGGGTGCAGATCACCCGCCCAGGGCTGTACCTACCAAGTAGTACTGTAGGGGATTCGGCCAGATGTCATCCTTGATGACTTCTCCTAGTTCGTCAGCCCCTGCATCAGAGTGGTCAGTGAACCAGGTGAAGAAACTTTCTGGCTCTTCATGCTGCCTCTTCCTACTGGCTTTGTTCTGTGTCTGGCTTGAACGTTTTGTCAGGTCCTGAAAAGAAAGTTAAGAAGTTCCCTGAAGTCATCTTTCCACGGCCTTTTTTTTTCTTTTTAAAGCACCATTAAAAAATTTACTTGTTTAAACAACCCTAAGAAGTCATTTTCCACTCCCTCTTTGAGAGTAAGTCTGTAAAAACCATCTGAAACCCACAAAACTGACAGAAAGATACTGCATTTCTCATGAACACGAGAGAACAGTAAACCTGCCTGTTTCTTTCAATGGCCTCCACAGGAACACTGCAAATTCACAGGATCTCACACTTGATTTACATTTCCCTATCCCAGGGAAACACAAGCATGACAAGTGTTTAATGACACACTGAACTTACAAGGTCTCGCAATGCCTAAATGCCACTCAGAGTAGTTGTAATTGCAGCAAACTATTACACACACCCAATTTTAAAAAAGTCTCCACGCCTCTAAGCTCTATGCTCATTTTGAGATAAAGACCAGCCTAGGCCTTCTTAGCCTGATTTCCTGCTTTGAAGTCTTCAGGCCATTCTCTGTAACAAGTGGAGAAAAAAAAAACCCACACAAACCGCTAGAATACATGGTCACAAGAGCATATATAAGCTGTGTATCTACCACCTTACCCCAGAAGTGTAATAAAGTGAACTGCAGCAAATTAAAGATTTTTGAGTACTGCCTGGTTGTCAGGTATGACCACATTATTGTGTGGCTGCAACTTCTACAAAAGATGTGGTGTCTGAAAATTAAGTTGAGGAAACAGAGGAAAAAATGCAACAAGACCACACACTGCTGATCCCCCAAAACCTGTTGTCCTTGCAATTCCTCATTTAATAGCTGTTTTACGAAAACAATAAAAAACACAGTCTAGATCCTTGCCAAGGAAGTGACAAGCTAATGCACTTGGTAATGTCTTCACCTGGTCACACTTGTGCTGTCCCAGACACTATACATACCTTTCCAGATTTCCATTTGATCTCGGTTGATTTTGAAGATGGGTCTCCACTTTCATTGAGGTGAAACTCTTTGGAGAGAACTTTATTTTCAAAGTAGGGATTCTCATCAAAATACTGCAGAGTGGAAAGCAAAGAGTTAGAACCCACAGAATGGAAGCACATTTGCCAAGTCAAACCTGGCACTGAATGGTTAACTGCAGAGTTACAAACTACAACCCAACATGCAATTACGTTAAAAAACCCACAGTAAAATCATAAGTGAAGGAATCATTTAAAGAACTTACAAAATCTATTCTGTAACCTGATTTGATGTCTTCAAATTCTGTCACCTCAACTCTGGTCAAGTAATGCAGTGCTTCCTCATCTTCTTCTCCCAGCAGTGCAGATACTGAGAGAAAAGGAGAAATCCCACATTAGCAAAGCCATGAAGCGTGTGACATGCAGGCAAAATACAGGAACCTGACAGCAAGGAATCCAAAAAGCAACACATCTGTCCCAGCCAACTTCTCATGGCTCTTTCTTTTCAAGTTACCAGCCAACAACCTACCCACACATACCTACCCTTCCCTCTGAAACAGATTTTCATGCATGCAGTTTGCCCAACCTAAGCGGTCTACAAACTTGTTTTGTAGAAAGTTTATTGTCAAGAGTCCCAAGGAACTCATTCCCAATTAAAAAAACACCCAAACAAACTAGAATAATTTTTTTGTTTTTGCCTAAAGTTCCCAATGAAGTGGATGAAGTGGGAAACTTGCAATTTAAAATGCATAACAAAATTTTAGGATTGAAGTATTTTAGTAAACAAAATGTTCCTTTGGTCAACAAGTGTAAGAAAGAAAAAGCTTAAAAAATGCAATCTAGGACAGAAAGGAAGTGTTTTGTATGCTCAGTGACAACTCTAGAAGACCTTCAGAGCTTTAAGATGCATAGCAAGCAAGCAAACACTAAATTTACAGGGGAAAAAAGAGGGCTATTAAGAATATACCTTGTGGGTGGTTGACAAATGTTGTTACCCAGAAATTCGGGATTTTGGCGATCAATTCTGACCTCTTCTGGAAGAATGGTTGGCGGAGTTTGTTGTATTTCTGTTCTACTTTCAAAATTTCCTCACTGGCTTGTTCATTCAGTCTGTAATAGGAAGAGCCATGTTAACCACAGGGAGAGAACTGGGATTTAAGGACACATCAGAGCAGTTGACTAAAGGCTGAAAGGGTTTGGTAAGACCAGTCTGCCATACTCGGCAAATGAAGAATCCCAAAAACCCCAAAGCTCAAAGCTGTAACAATTGTTAAGAAACATTCTGCCAGAAGCAATCTCACTGGTCTGAATGGAACCTTCTAAACACCTTGAATGTTTTGCAGGGATGGACCTTTATTTATGAAAAGCAAAGCAGTGTTTTACCTCTTGAACATTTTGTTTGCATAAGATCTGCAAATGGGTAACACATCACCCGCTCCCCATAACTTTTGGGCAGGCAAGGAAGCTACAGCAAAGCAATTTTGTACCCTGTGCAAGTAAAATCTGAGGACTTAAAATTGTGATTGTAAAAAGTCAAAGCCCTGATACTGCAGCAGCCCTACATGGTCACAGCCCCAACAGTTCCCTGCACTCCTTGTAGGACAGCGGGCATGGAAAGATCCAGGCAAAGACTGATACAGAACCCACAGCCCCAAGAGCTTCGGCATACAGAATTAACATGTCAGAGACATTTTTTGTATATTATTCCACAAACACATGAATATTATAATAAAAATGTATAATAAAAGCTGACTTCTCAATCAAGGTTTTGGTTCTGCTTGCTAACAGGGAAATACTTCAGCCAAACAGCTTACACATTAACTTGAGAAGCCAGTACGAAATACATTTCTATTATCAAAAATACAACAATTCATTTAAAATTTTAAACTCAAGTTCTACCTCTTTAATTATACACAATTGAACAAGAAAGCAGGAAACTTCTTTGTTATTTTAATGCCTCTAATCAAGTCAGAACACAGGTATATCTTGTCAGAGTACAAAGACAGCAAGTACTACTGGGTGGTTACTTTACTAAACACTCACTTTCGTTAGTCACATTTCAATTCCTGCTAAAACATTTTAAAAGTTAGATACTGTTTACCTGTCTATTTCATTCTGTACTTCATCAATGTGTTCAATTGCTTCCTGTTGCTCTTTTTCTGAAAAACAAATGAAAACGTGTCAATATTCCTTCATTCACAAGCCTGACAAATCACCTGGGATTTCTCTTTGAGACATTTTCTAGTGATCTACTGCTGAACTTCACAGGTATTTCTATTAAATATCACAAGTGTGACAAGACCTCAAAGCTCTAGCTTTACAGGGTGTGCTGCAGCTGATGTGCAGCAGAGTTTGACAAAACAGCCCTTAAAGTGAGTTCACCCCTACAAACCACAGCTCACATCCCTCTACGCAGTTTTACAAGCCAACTTAAATCATAAGTCAATAATAATTTATCTAAAAGTTTTAAGCGACATTTGCTACGACCAGCACATTTAAAGGAACGTAAAGCAATTCAGAGAACACTGGAACATCAATAGAAATAGTCTATCTGGGCACACGCCACCCTCCAAAAACCGTAAAGAACATTCGAAAGGACCGTTACAAATAAAAGAGACGAGAAAGCCGCCGTTTGGCAGGTATTTTCTAATGGGCACTTCCCCCAG
Organism: Pardalotus punctatus; assembly: GCA_013400915.1. NCBI lineage: Eukaryota > Metazoa > Chordata > Aves > Passeriformes > Pardalotidae > Pardalotus > Pardalotus punctatus. The sequence continues at coordinate 351 of VZTX01034162.1, read as the reverse complement.
ACCAAGTTTGGCCGAGGCACGGGTTACGGAGCGCTGTTTACCCACCGCGCGGGAGATGAATGAGCGGCAGCGGGAAGCGGCTGGAGCGGAGCAGCGCCCGGTGCGCGTCTCGCACGGCCCGGCCCGCGCTGGGGGACAGCTCTGCCTCTCCCCTCGCGGGCGCGGGGGACGCACGTGGGAAGGGCGCTGCGGCCAGGGGCAACCCCGACCTTTAAAACCCGCGATTGCACGTGGGGCCGGCGCGGACGGCCCCAGCACCGCGTGTCTGCACCGCTCCATCCCCGCGCGGCCCGGCAGCACCACGCGGCCGCGGCCGGCGCGGGAGGCGGCGGCACATCATGGCGGCGGCGG
>VZTX01034144.1:0-13359 GCA_013400915.1 Pardalotus punctatus | reverse complement strand
TAGATAGATAGATAGACAGATGATATAGACAGGTAGATAGAAGGTTCCCTTCATTCTCCGTGACAGTGGCCCAGGGCTCTTCTGCAGAAGAACAGACCCTCCCAATGGATCATGGCTCATTCTGTGGCCACATCACCTCCAAGGTCCCAGATGCACTGCGAGAACTGGTGCTGGTCTCTGGGAGCAGATCTCAGCTCAAGCCCAGCTCCCCAGCTTGGCCCTGCCTTTGGTTTGCACACCACTGCTTGAGTTAATGTACATGCCCAAAATTCAACTGTATAAAAGTCCTTCTAAATTCTCAGCGGGCTCGCTGAATAGAAGTAAATGCAGAGACAGGAATGACTTTATTTTTGCTAGTGAACTATGCATAGATGTATCCATGTCTGGTTTGAATGTTCCAGGGTGTCTATGGGCCAAGAGCGTACATTGCAACCCAGGGTCCTCTCCCCACTACTGTCATTGACTTTTGGAGGATGATTTGGGAGTATGAAGTCTTGGTAAGGTGCAGATTTATATTTAAATTTTATATGTTTTTTATTTTTTTTTTAAGTAAAGCTTTCCTTACGGCCAGAAATCCTTTGTGAGCCAGTGGGAGTGTCAGGGTTTTACTCCAGATGTTGTGTGTGTCCCATATCCCTCCCATCAGCCTCTGTCCAGCTCAGTCTGCTGATGGCTGTCCCTGCCTTTGGGCTCTGCCTGGGAAAGTCCTTGTGTGGGTGATGTCCCCAGTGTGACTTGTCTGGCAGCTGGGCCTCGAGGGAAGGCAGCCCACAGAGCTTCCTCATCTCTGATCAATACCTGCAATTGATGAGTTTGATTTTGCTGCCTGGACGAGAAACCGATGTTCAGATTTTTCTGATGAACCTTCTTCCTGCAGGTTGTGGTCATGGCCTGTATGGAGTTTGAAATGGGGAAGGTAAGTAGCGTGTCACGGATGGCCTCTGCTGTGACAGTGCCAGGGCAGGGTGAGAGATGCGGATTTTTATTAAATCTCATTATTGTCAGCGAGCTTCTATCTGACATGAGCTGTTTCCTGGGTCTCCAGCTGCAAATGGCTCAGTGGGAGATGTCCCTGCCCATGAAATAAGATGATCTTTAAGGTCCCTTCCAACCAAACCAGTCTGGGATTCCATGAAATTCTTTAGCCATTTCCAACACACCGAGTCTCTCTGGAAAGGGAAAACCAGCGGTGGCAGCTCCAGGGAAGGGGAGGCTGGAGCTGGCTGGCAGCAAGAGCTGAGCCTCTTCCCAGCCTGAATTTTGTCCTGAAAAGTGAGAGAGGAGACAGCACAGCTGGGCCAGTGGGGAATAAACACATGATGCTTGTCCCAACAGAAGAAGTGTGAGCGGTACTGGGCGGAGGTGGACGGCTCCACCCTGCACTGCGGCCCTTTCTCCATCACCTGTGTGAGTGCAGCCACCTCAGCACCCTGTCCCACCCCGTGGCACCCACGGAAAGTGTGACTCTGCCTTCTTGCCCTGCAGGAAGCAGAGGAGAAGAGGAATGAGTATGCGATCAGAACTTTAAAGGTGACCCTGAACGAGGTAAGTAGGAAAGGTCAAGGCAGAGTCTGCACCTTGGCCAACCTTGTTATATAAATAATATATCAAAATATGGTACATTTTGTGCAGAGAATTTTACACTGCTCAGGCTGCTGAATTAGATTTGACAGCAGTTGAGGGAACAAAGAAAGTAAAAAATTCATTAACTTAGACCTCAGTTTCTGAAGCTGTTTGTCAGTCATGGCAAATCAGACTCTGGGTAAGTGAGGCCAAGAATGTCACAAAACAGCTCCTGCAGCAAAACCAGCTGCAAACTGCTCCTCTGCCCTTTGCCTGCTGGTGCAAACGGGAGCTGGAGATGCGTGCAGCAATCCAGTTTCCCTCGCTGGGCCGACATCCCACACCCTGCCACCGCTTTTCTCCTCCTGCAGGCAACCCGCACCATCCACCACTTCCACTACAAAAACTGGCCGGACCACCACGTCCCCTCATCCATCGAGCCCATCCTGGAGCTCGTCAGGGACATTCGCTGCTACCAGCCCGATGACAGGGTCCCTGTCTGCATCCACTGCAGGTGGGTGGCCTGGCTGTCAGCAGGGAAGGGCTGCTGGCCCCCAGCCCCTCCATGCTCCCACATCCTGAGGGGTCACAGGACAGGGAAGGTGGCCAAGCCCACAGCCACGCTCCTCTCTGGGAAGCCCTAAGGCAAAGGGCTCCTCTGAGGGCAGCAAGCCCAGCCAGGGCACAGGGAAGAAGGTAGCAGCAGGCCAGCAATAGAATCACAGAACCACAGAATTGTTTCGGTTGGAAAAGACCTTTAAAATTGTCCAGTCCAGCCACTTGTCCGGCACTGCCAAGGCCACCACTAAACCGCATTCCCAAGTGCCACATCTACACAGCTTTTCAATGGTGCATCCACCACTGCTCTGGGCAGCCTGTGCCAGAGCTTGACAATGCTTTTGCTGAATGAATTTTCCCTAATATCCAATCTAAACCGCCTCTGGGGCAACTTGAGGCCATCTGCTCTTGTCCTGTCACTTGTTAGTTGGGAGAAGAGACCAACATCTGACTGGCTACCCCCTCCTGTCAGGGACTTGTGGAGAGTGAGAAGGTCTGGTTAAGAGACCACCACCCCTGGGCATGTCCACGTGTGGCTGGTCACCACAGGAGGACTGAGAGCTGTTCTCAGGGGATGAGCTGTGTCTCCCAGCCCTGTGCAGCAGGGCCATCATGCGGGTCTGCACCTTCTGCTGTGTGGGACGGGAGGGTCACAGGTGGCTGTAGGTGTTCTCCAAATATCCTTGTCAGAAAACACAGCGTGCCCACCCTCTGAGCTGTGCTGGCAACCCTGCTGTGGCTGTCGTTGCAGTGCTGGCTGCGGCAGAACCGGCGTCATCTGCGCCATTGACTACACACAGAAGCTGCTGAAGGACGGGGTGAGTGCTGCCTTCCATGGCACCTGCCCAGCTCTGTCCCTCTCCCCTTCAGCCCCTCTGACTGCACTCAGGTGGATTTCAGGTGAATGGGAGCTCCCCAAGGCCTGACTGGAGAACAGCCATGGCCAAACCGCTGATTCCCCACTCCCAGTTTGTGCCACTCCTCTCTCTTTAGGCACTTCCATTGCTCCCACCCTATCCCAATGTGACAGCATCCCACCAGAGGGGCAGAATCCCCCCTCCACTCCTCCCTCTGGCCACACATGGCCCTGTGCTCACCTTCACTCTTCAATACCACTTTGTTGTCTGTATTTGTCTCTCCACACTCACAAATCAGATACTCAGGGTTTCCAAACCCCCCCCTTGCTTTACTCAGACTCTACTATAATGATGCGCAGGCAGTGATCCCTGGCCTCAGGACAAGTTGCTGGCTCTCAGAGGAGGGGTTGCTGTCTTCTGTTCCACAGTTCCCTGAACCCATCCAGCAGGGAAATCAGTGTCATGTCCTTCGTGCTGCCCACAGCTGTTAGCAGTGCTGTTATAAAAAGGGTATTTTCTAAGGAGTGTGAGACAGGAGGTAGTGGGCTGGTTTGTAATAAATAAAATAGCACTTCAAGCAGGTGCTTTGTTCAAAATGCTTGCAGTGGCAGGCCTGGATTTCAGACAGTGCTCTGAACTGCATCATGACTTGGAAACTTTGTGGAATTAGACCTGTCTGTTATCAGAGACATCACAGAAATCATGGAAAGACTTGGGTTGGAAAGACCCTAAAGATGCTCTCTTTCCAACCCTCTGCCATGGGCAGGGACACCTTCCACTATCCCTGGTTATTCTGATCTCCATCCAACCTGGCCTTGGACACTCCCAGGGATGGAGCAGCCACAGCTGCTCTGGGCACCCTGTGCCAGGGTCTCCCCACCCTCACAGGGAAGAATTCCTTCCCAATATGCAATCTAAATCCCCCTCCTTTAGTTTAAAACAATTTTGTTTTTTCTCTTTCTTGCAAGATTGTTCCAGTGAACTTCAGTGTTTTCAGTCTGATCCAGGAAATGCGCACACAAAGGCCGTGCATCGTGCAGACCAAGGTATATTTGGGGAATCTCACCAACTGCTCCAGGCTGGGACCTCACCTTTTCCCCAGGAGGATTCACAGCAGGGAAACCCGGAGCAGTGGTGCTGCTGGGAGCTGGGGTGTGGACATGTTCTGCAAAGTCCCTTTTCTGAACAGAACAATGATGTTGCAGAAATCAATTCTGTAGCTGAGCATTTCCTTGTGACAGCTGGGACAGTGCTCACAGTGTGATTTATCAAACACTGTGAAACCAGGGACTGGCCAGGCAATAAAGGGGGAACTTTCCTCAGCTGCAACAGACTGAAGAGGAAGCTCAACGCAGAACAGCATTGTTTGTGCACCCAAAAACCCCCCAAATGAACCTTGTGAGAGTTGTGGCTTCTGCCTCTTCTCAGAATTCACACCCTGCCAACAGACAGGAAAGGCAGATTTTCTCAGGGGTGATGCTTGATTTGGGAAGAGGTGGCCATTTACAGGTCCCACAGGTCTGGCTCTCACGCTGTCTGTCTGTCTGGAATGCAGGAGCAGTATGAGCTGGTTTACGATGCGGTGATTGAGCTCTTCAAAAGGCAGATTCAAGTACTGGATGCCCCAAAAGATTCTGCTGCTTCACAGGTAAAAGTCCCAGGACAAACACCCTGCCTCTTGCACCCCAGGTCTAACCTCAATTCCTGCTGCAGACCTGGGATTAATCCCCGTATTTTCTGCTCCCCTTGAAATCCAAACTGAGTCTCTTTTGAAGTTAACCCATGAGAATCCAGCTCTTCCCCTGAATGTGCAATGCTTATCACAAACAAGACCTAGATTCTCTTCAGTCTCAAAACCATTTTCCATTTTCTATATATTTTTATATTTGTTTAATTTTATGCATGAATAGAAAAGCACCAACATTCTACAGGAGTGGCTGATTTCCATGGGGATGTGCCAGTGAAATTTGTCTTCAGGGAGTGCTTGCAAGTAACTGAGGGATTTTCAGACCTGGTTGGGAAGGTTGGGATCACAAGGCAGTGAGGCTAAAAGTGTTACCTCAGTGTGCTAGTGAGGGAATCAGCACTACAGCCTGTCTGTGGGAGGGCACGGCAAAGTCTCACAAATCTGTTACACCTCCGAGGAAAAACAATGTGGTCCTGGTACAAAGTTGCATATTAACAGCAACATCCAAAACATCCCTGGTTAAGGCTTTCTTTGCTCTTACTGTTCTGTGAGTGCTGAGCCTCACTGGATTGAATCCAGGAAAGTAAATGCATCGCAGCAAAGCCTGGAAGGTCACAGCGAGCTCTTTTTGTCAGAAACTTTTATCTAAAGAATTGGGAAGAGGATCCTGCAATGGGACTTGTGCCTCATTTTTGCCATAGGATTTGCAGGACATTCCAAGCCAGAGCTGAGTGGAAAATAACTGGAAAAAGCCTTCTTGGACTGGTTAAGGAGAGTTTGTGAGCAAAGGTCTTGCAGGGCTGGGTTGACACAGAATGCAGGGGATGTTTCAAGTCAGGATGTGGTTTTGTAGCTCCTGCCCAAACCTCTCGCCCCCCTAAACCTCCCCGTCCTCTGAGGACACCGTGCAGAGCATGGGGATGGCCATGAGCTGGTGTCACAAACAAAACCAGCACCCAGCTTGCCCAGCCACATGCCCAGTGTGGGCTCCTGATGGCAGTGTCTGCACAGGCTGCCTGGCAGCTGTTTGGCACAGCTGGACGGTTGCAGGGCTCACTGTACTCTCATTCCAGAAAGATGCTGGCAGGAGTTGCACTTCAGGAGGTTCTGTCTGCAGTTCTCAGCTCCAGCTTGGTGTTTTCAAGTTGGTGCTGGTCATTTCCCAAGCGCTTTAGTAATTAAAATAGTTGGCAAAAATTCCAGCTCCTGAAGCAGCACATTGGTGTTCTCTGTATTCTGCTTCCTCACCCTTGTTTGCCAACATTTCCTTTCCCTAGGAAGGAGCAGGGCATCCTGTAGCCAAGCCGGTCCTGACTCCAATGGAAGACATTTACGGCCTGAGTTCACTCAGCTGGTAAGGGCTCAGCACAAGTGTCCCTGGTTGGTGTTTGCAGTCACCCACAGGATTTCAGAGATGCACTTTTTGATGCGTGCTTTGGGACACTTCAGCTGTCATAATCTGCTGCCTCCTTTGAGTCCCACTTTGATTCTTATGTTTGCTCTTAATGTAATTCAAAGAATCGTCAAGACTGGAAAAGTCTTCTAAGACCAGCAAGTCCAACCATTAACCCAGCACTGCCAGGTCCAACATTAAACCATGTCCCTGAGTGCCATATCACACGTTTTTTGAATGCTTCAGTGTTTCCACCACTTCGCTGGGCAGCCTTCTCCAATGCCTCATCACCTTTTCAGTGAAGAAATTTTTCCTAATTGCCTAATAATTCCTGCACTTCTCACCGCTGTGCCTCGGCCTCTTCCCTGTATGCCATTATCTGTGCCCTTATTCTGCCTGGGCTTTGCTTCATGCGGTGTTTCACATATGAACTGAAAACAGCATAAAACAGCATAAAAAGTCTCACACATGTGGAGACACCAAGGGCTGGGTCATCCCACACTGGTCCCATCTTCCATCTGCACATTCCACTCCAGTGCCCCTCGCTGCAGGAATAGCAATTCTGAGGAGTCCAATGTCCCAACACCAGCAGCTTCCAAGGGTGGTGGGATCTCTCTGTGGGCATGCTTTGGGTTGCAGTGTCTGCTTTCTGGAAATAATTTTGCATTTTTGGATTGGTTTGCTGGCATAAAGGGGCCTCCTGTGCTCACCATTTAATTGTGCTGCTCCAGTGGAGCACAGTCCTTCCCTGTGCTCCTTGTTTGGGGCTGAGCTGGGCTCTGTATTTTTGAAGGAATTCCTCCTCGAGGCAATGCTGTGGGCTCTGTTAGTGGACTAACATCTGTGCCCTCGATGACTTTGACTCCGCACCACTTTATTGTGCTTTACTGCAGCTCAGAGCCACAGAAGCAAGTTCCACACCAACATCTCCCTCCGGTGGCAGAGAGCAAAGAGTCCCTGCCCTCGCTGCGTGCCACGGGAGCACAGCACAGCTCTGCCCGGGGCGTGCCCCCCATCAGACAGGCCATCTCCTTCGGCGCTTTGAACTTCATCAGCTGCAGGAAGGCGGCTGCCGGCGAGCCCTGGGGTGCCGGGGATGCCCCTCAGAAATGCCGCAGCTGGGAGCTGGAGCTGGACCCAAAGGCAGCAGGCAGGAGGGGGCCTGGTGCCAGAGCACCTCTGGCATGGACTGTATCGACCCCCTCAGCGCTGGGGCAGCGGGGAGAAGACTCCTGGGATGCGGGGGATGCCAAGCCTGTGTGCTGTTCGAAGTGGCCAAACGCTGGTCACTCAAGCTTCCAGGATGGATTTTCCCGTGTGGACCTGAACCCCTCCGGACGAGAAGCAGACGGCCCCCCAAGGCACAGGAACCAGGGGCGATGCCCTCACCCTCACCTGTGCTCAGCAGAAGACCCCTACTTCTCATCACTCTCTCCAGATGACCCCGTGTCCCCCGTGTTTCCCTTTCTGGAGGGGCAGGAAGAGCTTCTCCCTCCTTGCTCTGCCAGTGCCCCACTACCGCCCACCACAGCCAGCTCCCCATCATCCCACCACGCTCCCCTGAATGAGGAGAGGATGTTCCCCCCGGGTGAGTGCTGCTGGGACAAGGGGACACACAGGACCAGCTCACCCTGGACTGGGGTGTGCTGCAGGGACTGGTCAGTGTGGTCATCTAGTGTCCAGGCAGGGCTGTAGCTGCTCCTCAGGACTGGGCTCTCATGGGAGCTGAGGGAGCAACAGGTTTCATCCTCACACTCTTTTCATCCTGCCTTAATTTCTTCCCATAAACAACATTTTTAGAACAGCCTAATTTTGGGGTTTGCATTACATGGCTGCTCTGAACCCCTGTGTCACCTTGGAACAGCACTTACAGGGAGGCAGGGACTGGTGCTGACCAATTCTTACACCAAGGTGTTCCAAAAAGCATTCAGAAAGCCATCAGAAATGGTTTTCTCTGAGGATCTGGTTTTCAGGTCAAATCCCACTCTTTGCTGCATAGTGCATGTGGGGGACACTGACATCTTGCTGAGATTGACAGATCCAGGACTTCAGGGGCCCTGAGCAACCTGATCCAGTGGGTGACACCCCTGCCCATGGCAGGGGTGTTGGATCTAAATGGGTTTAAAAATCTCTTCCAACCCAATCCATTCTGTGATTCCATGATCCAACATAAGTGTTTTGCCCAGATCTGTACCCTTAAATCCACCACCTGTCATATGAAGAAGGTGGAATTATTCCTTGATCTGGTTACTCCTGGTCCACTTGGACATTTCCCATTGTCCACAGCTTTGGCACTTGCTCCACCTTGTCCTGCTCAGGCCCCTCAGCATCCAATGTCACAAAGACATGCTCATTATCCCGGTGCCCTTGGGAAGTTCTGGGAGTTGCAGCCCCAGCCAAGCACCAGCAGAACCACCAGCTGTGTGCCCGGCTCTGTGCTGGGCTGTGCTCACTTTCCTTGTGCAATTGGTGCTGAGAGCTGTCTGGATTTTTAATGACAGTTCAGAGATGTTTAACCATCATCTCTGGGGCATGGCAGGGCAGGAGCAGCCCCCTCCTCTGCACAGGTCTGTGGTCCCCCTCGTGTCCTGCCGTGCCAGTAACCTGTCCGTGTCTCTCCAATCAGCCCCCCTGCCACAGCCAGGTGACGATGATGCTCCTCCACCCCTGCCCCAGCGCACCCCCGAGTCCTTCATTGTGGCCAGTGAACCAGGTAAGTGATTAGCAATAGGAAATGTGGGGGCTGAGGGGCACTGAGGGCTCATCCAACATCGGTGTGGTTCCTTAGCATCTGGCAGTGCCTGGGGTGAGAAATGACCTCTCTGGTGTTCAACTGTTTCCAGGACAATTTCCTCTGGCCACTTCAGATTTCCAGATTCCAGACAGAAATCCAAATATCGGAACCTCCTGGGAGTGGAGTGGTGAGTCTCACTCAGATGGGTTTCACGACCCTGCGAGACTGAGATCCTGTAAGGTAAGTAAGTGGCTTTTTACCTCTTTTCCAGAACTGTTCCTATGCCAATTTCCTTATCATGTTTCCTTCTGTGAGAAAGACCCTAGTTTTGGCACTTTGTACTTGCCATAAATTATTTCACAGAACCACACAATCATGGAATGGTTTGGGTTGGAAGGGACTCTTAAGATCATCCCATTCCACGGCTGCCATGACAGGGACACCTTTCATCACTGTCCGAGGTTGCTCCAAGCCCTGTCCAACCTGGCTTTGAACACTTCCAGAGATTTCAGGGATCAGGATTGGAAAGAAGATATGGCCTCAGTCAGGCCTCTTCTTATTAGCATCTTTTTTACTCCAAACATTAATTTTTGGGATTCTAAGACCAGTACAAGGTAATAAACATATTGTTCCTCATTTAGAGAAGGATAACCAAGACAGGAGGTTAGAGTTCTGCTGAGCTTCACACAGTCTTGTGAAACAAGCAGGAGCTGAACAAAATTTGGGCATGTCTTGATCATCCCATAGCTGAGTGACAGCTCTGTGAAGTGGAAGAATAAGGCACAAGTCTGTCTTCCTTTACATGAGCGTGGAGGTGTGTGTGGGAGGGTGTTTGCACATCACATCCTTTCCTCATCTTCTCTGGCTTCCTTGTGTGCAAGAAAACAACATTTGGATGTGGGAATTTTAAATACCTGCCTTGTTTTTTGTTTCCAGAGTGTGAAGCTTTGGAGCCCACGAACAGGTATAAGTTTAACGCTGGGATAATCTTTGGAATTAAGATCTGCTTTTTTTCTGAAACTGCCCTATTTAGTAAATGTCTTTAGAATCTGTGTGCAGTGCAACGGAAATTGTTGCAAAATAGTTCTGCAACTCAATAGTTCTAACCAGAACTGGACAGTTCTGCAACCAAATGAACTGGTAGTTTTATGTTTCCTAATCAGCTCCTGCCTCATCCTGTACATGAGGATGTTCTTTGCAGCCTCCTCTTTTCCTGCCTGTTGTGTGCTTCCTTTGGGACAACCGAGACATGCTGGTTGGTTATAATGTAGGTGTATATTATTTTAAAGCTAGGTAACCAACTCTTTTATCTTTGCTTTCTCAGAGACAGCCCAGGATCGCTCCAATTCTCCTCCTCCACTTCCTGAAAGAACCCCGGAGTCATTTGTTCTCGCTGAGGCAGCAAGTAAGTGCTGAGCTCTTTTCTCAGGATGTAACTGAAGTTTGACAATCACACCTAAACCTGTAGGTTTCTGAGAGCGTGGCCCATTTGTTCAAAGCATTACCAGGCAGTGCTTCAACACTTCCCTGCAGGAGAGTTCAGCAAACACAACAAAAATAAACACAACCAGGGGACCTGCGGGAACTTTCTAGAAGTGCTGCATTAGAGGAGATGAAAAGCAACATCAAAGCACTTGGAATAAAAGCAGGAGAATGTGTGAATGACCACTGAAAATGTGTGTATGATGTATGTTCCCAGGTCTGCAGCCTGCTGCAAGAAATTCCTCAATTCCTGCAGGTTTGGAGAACAAGGGCTCCGGAACATCATCCAAAGAACTCATTAAATGCTTCAGGAGGAGCAAGGTAAAAAAAAAAAACAAAAGGAAAGGTGTGGAAACTGGAGAGGGAGAGAGAAGAGCTGGCTCTGGCACAGCTGCTGCTGCTTTCTCTGTGCTGTCTGGGGGAACAGGGCCTGCTTTGTGACCACTCGTGTTTAGGGCAAGAAAACAAGAGGAATAAAAATGTTCTGTAGAAAAAAAATGTACTGGAGGCATTTGGGATGACGAAGAAAAAGCCAGAGAGAATGGCACAAGTTTGCTTTTTATGAGATGTGATACACATACAGCTACCAGCAAATTCCCTTTATCACAGTACCTGATCCACAGCTTCCTACATATTTTCCCCAACAAGTCTTTTTCTATTTCTCTTTTTACAGAGCTTGAAAATATTGAAAAATGTGAAAAAAAGTAAGTCTTTCAGGCTAATATCTTCCCAATGGATTTAAGCAAGTATTTAAATGTGCAGGATAGATATATCAAGGACCTGAACTTTTCCAGTGTGAAATTCCCTGCACTTGGGAGCAGGACACACAGAGCTGTGCCAGCTGAGCACCTTCTCACCTGGAGAGCTGTAGTTGTTGTAGGAAAGTCATAACGATGCTGTGCTGCCCTTTGAGAACAAATTACAAAATTCTGCAGGTCATTCAAACCAGAGTTGAGGGACAAATACCCTAAAAATGGGAAATATGGGTGCTGGGAGAATGTGAGCCCCCAGCCTGGATTCTGCCTAGTCTATTTGGAGCATAAATAAGGAATTTCTCAGTAAAATCCCTTTCATCTAAAAATTAAAATACTTATCTTGAAAACAGGACTGCTAAAAAGTGTTTAAAGCACTTCTGAGCAAACGTTTTCCCAGCAGATCTTGCTGCAGTAGTAAATCCACTCCCTGTAAATATGGGATTGCACAAATTAAGGAAGAAATTCCTCCCTGTGAGGGTGGAGAGGCCCTGGCACAGGGTGCCCAGAGCAGCTGTGGCTGCTCCTGGATCCCTGGAAGTGTCCAAGGCCAGGCTGGACAGGGCTTGGTGCTGGTTTGATGGTTGGGCTTGATGATCTTAGAGGCCTTTTCCAACCTAAAGGAGTCCATGATTCCATGAGTTCAGCTCTGGAATTACCAGTGACCAACTGCTCCATCTCATTTTTTATTTCTAGGCGTCTGCAGTCCATCTTCACTGACAAAATCATCGGAACCTGCCCCGACAAACTCTCCAAGGTCTTTCCTTAATTTTGGTATGTTTTCCTCTTGGTGTTTTGGTACAAAGAACCTGGTTCTTGGAAGTCTATATGCCAGGCAGAACACTTACAGACTACAACCATTGCAAATAATGCTCATTGGTTATTACACATTCAGTTTTTACACATTTACAACTTTATTCACAACTACAGGTTGCTTTTCTCTCATATCTTAAAGCTTGGGAAAGATCTGAAATTTCAAGTACTTTCAAATCCTGTATTATCTTAAGGAATTACATAATCAACATCTATGGCATGCAGAATTTGTTGCATTAAAAAACGTATCATTTCTTCCTAGGCTTTGCGAATCGATTTTCAAAACCTAAAGGACCAAGAAATCCACCCCCAGCATGGAATATTTAGATGCATTTTATGGGTTTGCTGTTGCAGATTTGTGAAGTCCTCCTGAAATACTTGGAATGCCCATCCCAGTGAGGCTTCCATCAAAATAAACACATCAAAAGCTGTTGCACGGTACTGGCAGCTCAGGCACTACTTGCACATTCGCTGAATTTAAAACTGGAGCTTTTAAATAAAGAAGAATATAAAAGGACCAGCAGCTTTCAGTCAATTCACAACAGGATGGAAGGTAAACCTCGGAATACAAGTTTTATCCTAAGGAGGGACGTATTTTTGTTGCTTTATGGAATGTAAGCACTTCAAAAGGATGGATTTGAGCAGAAACTGGTGATGGAGCCCAATGAAGACTATGGAATGATCTGGAAAGCGGAAGATCTGGAGAAGAGTAAGCTGGATCAAGACCCTCACTCGTATTTTTAGGTCTACTGTAGTCAAAGACATTGAAATGTTTACATTACTTGGACTAAGAGGGAATTAGCATCCCAGATTTTAGAAATAACATAAGTGTTGGGTTTTTTTTCCCCCCCAACTGAGCAAATCAGAGCATTTGTCTTGATTTTTGGGCAATGAGACTTAAGATGGTGATTGATCCCATAGAAACTAAACTGGTGTAACTGGACTGCACACTTGGCTGACCCAGCTGTTCTTCTGTCTGGAAAAAAATCCCGAAACACCACCACAGCAAGCAAAATATTATTGTATTTTAAAAACAATGCTGTTTTTAAGGATTTGTAAATCTCCAGCACAAAATTTCAGGTGGGAACAGGGAAGATGAGATTTCTCATCAGATTCCTCACCAGATTCCACTGCTGTTTCTATCAGTGGGGAGGGATAAAGATGCTGAGAACTGCTTTATATGACTGTTTTTCCCGTTAAAAAAAAAAAAAAAGAAAGAAAAAAAAGAAAAAAAAAAGGGGGTATTTGGGGAATTTGGTCAAGAGGAATCTGCTGAGTTTTCTATTCTAGCAGTGGTCAGATGATCTCAAGTTGGAAGAATAGCCAATATTGCCTTATTTATTTCTGAAGTCACCAGTTTTCTTAAGAGCAGAAAACAGCAAAAGCCTTCACCCAAATTATATTCTGTTTCTCCCAGGCTGGACGGGGTTTGGGAGCAGCCTGGTGTAGTGGAAAGTGTCTCAGCCCATGGCGGTGGTTGGAACAAGATTATTAACTTCCCTCCCAACCCTTAACATTGA
>VZTX01034127.1:0-18542 GCA_013400915.1 Pardalotus punctatus | reverse complement strand
TCCGTTCCGCCCTCCCGGGCCCGCAGTGCGCCCGCAGCCCGTGCGGGGAGGCGGCCCCGGAGCTGCGGGGGCTCCGGCGGCTGCGCTGGCCCCCTGGCCTCGGCCTCCCTTCCACCTGCGAGGGTTTTGTTTTGCCTCAGATGGACTCCCTTTTGTGCCCCTTCCCTGGGAATAGATGGATGAGTTGTGTGTTTTCCTTGGAATCGTGGTGTTTCCCGCTGGGAGTGTCCAAGGCCCGGTTGGACGGGGCTTGGAGCCACCTGGACTATGGAAGGTGTCCCTGCCCATGGCACGGGTGGAGCTGGATGAGCTTTGAGGTCCCTTCCGATGCAAACCATCCTGGGATTATTGCTGCTCACCTTCTCGAGCCCACAACTGGAGGTCTTGGAGGGTTTTCCAGACGTTCTCCAATTTTCCAGCCGTTCCAATGCAGGATTGATGTTGCTGCTGATAGACATTTGTCTAATCTGTTTTTAACCCTCTCCGATGTTCATAGTTTCACAACCTTTATAGGCAGTTTATTCCTCTTCCCTCTTCCATCCACATCCTTTGAATTTTTATTGGCTTCATCCATTTTCCTGAGTGAGAATTGGAACTTTATCTTTGTTTTTCACTTCTTGTCAGTTTTGCACTTTGTCTCTTGATCGTATTTGGAGATGTAAATTTAAAGTTTTGAAGCAAACCGCCAGAGTTTGCTCCGTATCTAAAATCTGGTTACAAAGGAAGGATGGGAGTGTGGAATGTTGCTTTTCCATGCAGCCAGAGGCAGTGGAACAGCATCTGGGATATTACCTGCTTTGTTTTGATGTTTATGTCCCAGACTTGGGGATTACATAAGGAGCAGAACAGAGTAAAAAAGCAGATTTATTGCTTGCCCAAAGCAAACAACCAGTCCCTTGTTACAAGCACACCTGATTTGAGGGCCAGGTTATCACCATGGTTAATTTTGGACCTGCAGAGATTGATTTGCCTCTCTTATTTTGGGAATGAAATTTCCAGCTGGCTATTTCCCAGGAAGGTGTAGCTGGAATGGCCTGAGATTGGCAGCTGCTGTCAGATCAGTGCCACTCCCAAAGCAGTGCTAATTTTTTTTTTCCACTGCTGCTTGAAAGTAATTTTTCTCTTCTCTTGTAGTTGGGAAGACTTCCCTGATCACCAGGTTTATGTATGACAGTTTTGACAATACTTACCAGGTATGTGGTGGTATTTATTTGCTTTTTAAATATATATATATATAGGGATAAATCTATTCCCCACTGTTCAAATTGATGCCTGGGAGCCCATTTCTCCATGAGATGTCAGTTCAAGATCATACAAGAGGTTAAAATGTGCCCTGAAATGGAGATGAAGCTTCATGATTAAATCAAAGCATCCAGTGTGATGTCAGGAAGTGCTGTGTCCAGAAAGGCAGCAAGGTTTAGATCCCCTTTGGATGTGTGATAAGACCTTGTGAGAAGCCGTTAGGAAAATGGGGAGAACATTGGTTTATGGGAAGATGATGGTCAGGATTTCCGGTGATGGATATGGGAGCTTCAGGAAATGGAGAATGAATAAAATACCAACATCTGACATTTCTTGGTCTCTGTTATCTTTAGAGCTTCCATTTAAGTTGGAATAGTTGAGTCTGGAGTGTGTAGATGGATCTGCCAGAAGTCAGCTTGGTATATTTTGTCTCTCAGTTTTTTTATTACTATTTTTTGACTGAAAGACTAAAGATAGGAGAAGCCAGGGAAGTCTTGGCAGGCAAAGAGGGGGGTGGGGATGAAGAGGCTGCAGATGAAAAGCAGAAGATGTGTAAGAGGCCTGAAGATTTTGGGAAGAATTAATTGCATCAAAGGTGCTCAGAAGTATTTCGAGGGAATATCAAATATCTGTAAAGCAGATGAGATTAGGGCTTTATCTTTTAATTCAGCCTGAAAGAGTTACTGGTTTAGATTGGGGTGATTTGAAGTCGAGGACAAGTCATTCACTGGAACTGGATCCTCTTGTGCTTCCTGTGCTTTTTCTTTTCCTGACTCTTGTAAGATTCTCTCATAGATTTATTTATTGCTTATTGTACTTGTTATAAACCATGGCCTGGTTAGAAAATAGACCTCCCAGAAATAAATTCTCCCTCCGAAAACTGACTGTATTGCTCTTTTCCAAAATCCAATGGTCCACGTTCTGCTGGAGCCCCCTCTGCACAAGCTGTGCTGCCTGTGTTAAGAGTGGGGATAATCTGCCTGAAACACTCAAGTCTGCTACATCAGGAGCTCTCTCCTCTTTCCTGGGGTTCTGATGGGCTGGGACAGCTCGTTGATTGAAGTGCCTGGGAGTGCACCTAACTCAGTGCATTATTTTAAATGCCTTTGTGCTGGAAATGCTGTAGCAACGGGAATGTGAGTGGATGCAGACCTGCCTGGGAAATGAAGCTGCTGAGCATCACTGGAAGGGAAGCACTGTCTGAACTGGAAAGGCCTGGATAAACATGGCTTTTTAGCTTTCAGTTGCCCATAATTTATAGATCTCATTTGCTCTACCTTTTGGGTATTTCTAACAAGATAATTCTTACCAGACTGAACTGGGGCAGGCCAGAAGGAGCTGCCAGTTCAGATCTGATCTGTGTGGAGATACAGGAATGTCTGAGGTTAAAATCCAGACTTAGAGGCTCTTGTGCAGCTGAGAAGTGTTGAAGAGTGCTGCGAAACAAAGCTGGTGCAGATCCCCAGATTGCTTTGTTCTTATCACCTAAATTGAAGACAAATCACTTCATCGGCTTCACAACAAGTTTGTGAACATTTCTGAGAGTTTGTTTAGAAAGCTAGGGATGCTGGAAGGCAAGTCACAGCTCCTAATGCTTCTCCTCTTTCCAGGCAACCATTGGAATTGATTTCCTGTCCAAAACAATGTACCTGGAGGACCGCACGGTGAGTGGGGCGGGGGTGGGATGGCCGGGTGGGCTCTTCCCCATGGCCCTTCCTCCAGCAGCTGCTGGAACCCCCCAGCAGCCTCCTGAGAGCCAGCCTTGGTTGAATCCCATCACTGGCACAAGATCTGATACCTCTAGCACGAAATCAAAATCTTCCATGGAAAATTTGGGCTGGAGAATATTTTCCATGGAAAATGATGGCCGTATCCCAGGGAACGTGCTGCCTGTTGTATGTACCTGCTTTAGGTGCAGTTTGCACCCAGGTTTTGCAGCTCTGTCTCTGAGATTGTCAGGATGAAAAGGGCTGAGCAGACCTCAGGTTCCACAGAATATTCTGAGCTGGAAAGGACCCACATGGATCATCCAGTCCAGCTCCTGGACCAATAAAAAGCCAAGGATTTGGTATTCCAAGTCTTGAAGTCCTTCATGATTAGACTTCGTTCCTCCTCCTAGGCAGCTCCTGTGGTAACACAGCTCTGACCTACTGTAATAAAGCAATTTGGGATTTAGCCTGCATGAGATTCCTGTTTGCACAGAGATCCCTCACTCCCTTATCCTGGATTTCCTCTCAGTATTTGTGGTTTTGCTCATGTTCTGCCAGTATTTGCCTTTTTCCTCCTTTACTGCTGTGTGAGAAGTGTGACAGAGCTGTGGGGAGCAGGGGACAGACAATCCTGTGTGGCGCTTTGAGCCTGTTGCTTCCAAAGAAATCTCTTCCCAGTGTGTGTGATGAGTTTCCAGAGAGCTTCTCTGCCATTTTACCAATGATTCAGTCTTAGAAAAGCCCTTCCTTGACCTTTGTTTAAGGCAAAGATCCTGGGAATGCTGCTTGACACCTGTGGATGCCCGTGTGCTGTTATAGTGGTGTGGATTTCTCATGGTTGTGTAAGTCAGGATGCCATTCACCTGCTGCCCTGCCATCCAGAAAATACCATTTTCCTCCCAGCGTTGGATTGCTGTTAGCTTTCCTGATTATGTAAGTGGTCCACAGAGCCCATAAAGCCTGTCCAAATAACAGAGGTGTGGAGTGTAGATAAGCGAAGAGACAAATACAAGCAAACAAGCTGGGAAAATTCAGATACTAGAATAATGTCTCAGATGTGGTTAATGCTGGATTTTGCAATAGGCTTTGATTTCTGGGCTGCAAATGAGGAATGCCGAGCCTCCAGCTGGGATGTGTGCTTTGGTGGATTTGATATGGCCTTACAGCAAATTACATATCCTGCAATTGTGCCTGTGCTCCATCACTCAGCTCTAAACGTGGCCTGGATGAGCCAGCAGAAGGGACACTCATCCCTGGAAGCGTCCAAGGCCGGGTTGGACGGGGCTTGGAGCAACCTGGTTTGGTGGAAGGTGTCCCTGGTCGTGGCAGGGGTGGAATGAGATGAGCTTTAAGATCCCTTCCAACCCAAACCATCCCAGGATTCCATGAAACACATGTGAAATTTGGTTCTTCATCTCCCAGGAGGGGCAGCTGTGTGATGTTCCCAGCATTGGGATGTGTGGCATTAAGTGAACTGGAGCCACGTCCTGGCTGTCAGGACCCAGATCCATGTGCCGTTCCTGAAAGACTGAGCAATATTTCCTTCTCTGCATGTCCATAACTTCCCAGCCTTGTTGGGTTGCAGTGCAGGAGAAGCCAGCCTGGAGGATGGCTGCTGTTCTGTGTTCCACCACCTCTGGTTTTCCAGTGGGATCATCCGGGCTGGGGTGAGGTGGCCCTTAGGGTCAGGAGTCCCACATCTGACCAGCTGCTTGTGTGGCTGTTCTGGCAGGATCACTGAGGCCTGGCTGTGCATTTCCCTCATTAGCAGGTGCTGTGAGGAGGGATTTTAGGGCTATCCTGGTCTCTGGTGTTGGGATGTGTGAGATATTCCCGGGTGTGTGGAGGGAGGGAAGTTGCCAGACCTTGGGAAGTGTCGCTGCCTCTTTTCATGTTTCTGTTCCATTTGAACTTTCCTTTTGTTGCCTCAGTTTTGCTTTGCAACTTATTTTTATTTATTTATTTATTTTTATTTCACTTGAGTTTTGGTTTTGTTCTCCATTTTCCTGCTGTTCCCCTTCCCCTTCCCCTACACTTTTCCATTTCCCAGATCAGGCTGCAGCTGTGGGACACAGCCGGCCAGGAGAGGTTCCTCATTCCCAGCTCCATCCGTGACTCTGCTGTGGCTCTCATTGTCTTTGACATCACAAGTAGGTATCGAGCCCAGGGTGTGCAGGGACCTTGCTTTTAACACATATCTTTATGCTGGAAGTGGTGGTGGTACCTAAAAAGAGCTAAAACAGTGCATCAGCCACCTGTGGGTGTTGGCAGGGATTGGGAATTCCTGTGTCTTTGCTGCTTGTTGGTAGCCTTTGGAAAGCTTTATTGTTTTTCTGTTTTGTTTTTTGGTTTGGTTTTTTTTTCACTTCAGAATGTTGGGTTTTTTTTTTCATTTCTGGGTAATGAGAGAGGTTATACAAGTAGCAGCTTCAGGTGCCAAAGCAAAGGAACGTTGTCAGAGTAGGTAAAACAGGACAAGACCCTTTTAAATAGAAGCTGTGGAGTGACTTAGGAGGATTCAAGATTCCCATTTTGTTGGAAAAGAGACCTGGAGACTCATGAGAAAGCTTTTGAAAGAGGAAAGATGGAACAACCACAATTTCTAAAGAACAAACAAGCTTAGAGGGAAATTCTCTGTGACTCTTGACGTCAATGTCTTAGTACAAAATAGGAAGTCATGAAGAGAATTATTTCATTGTAACTCCTTGCTGTTGATTCCACTTGATCCGGTGGGGGTTTTGTTAATCTACAGTATCAGGATTTATACCAGTACAAAATTTCAGTAAAGAAAACAGCACAGGTGGAAAAGCTCTGGCCCAGCTTTATTCTGTTACAAACAAGTTTGTAGTGAGGACCAGGGGTTTGTTTCACTCTGCTAAGCTGAAGTGCTTAACAAATAATAGACTATGATTTATCCTCTCTGTTGAGGGCAAATAATTTCCTGGTCTTTCTCCCAGTCCTGAAGCTGAAGAGAGTGCGGGTGGAATTCCTGTTTTGGTGCAGATGATGTCAAAGTGGCCTGTTTGGGGTTTGGGGAGCACTGAGATGTGCAGGTTCTGTCCTGTGCTGGGGACTCTCCTGGCTGAGGCAGCGAGGCACAGCTTGGCATCATTTTTCCCACTGTACAGGTACAGGATGCTGTTTATTCAGGCAGCTGGAAAAATTTTGCCAGTCCAGGCTGTTCTTAACAGCTCCCAGCCATGTCAGAAGTAATTAAGTGACAGCTGATCTCATTATTCTTAAGTAATGGGCTGATCTTTGCAGATAATTTCATTTTTTCACTGCTCTTAGTGACTGAGAGGTTTAAAGTTTTGTTGTGTTGCAGAAGGAACATGCTCAGGTACTTCTGAGGCACAATGAAATTATTTAGTTATTGCTGATGTACTGGACATGCCAAAATGCAGGTGGAGAGATCCAAGGAGAGAGTCCTTACTCAGCTCAGGGCCCTCCTGAAAGTTGTTCCTAAGGGAGGCTGGGTTCATTCCTGGAGTCCCACAGTGGTTATTTGTATTTTCCCTTCTTAAAGGGGTGCACACAAACCTGGGCTTGTAGAAATGCAGCAAACCTGGGTCACTTCAGTGACACAGTGTCTGTGTGGTACCTGCTGACTGGAGACCTTCCCTCAAAGAGCATCATCCTGCACAAATTACAAATTAAACAAATTACCTGGGCCAGCTCTGTGGTGCTTCCTCCAGTTGCCTTTTGCCTGTGAATCTTAAGGGTTGGGGGTGTTCAGTCACCACCTGGGTGAATAGTCATGAGGAATATTCCAGCATAACAGCACTGCCCAGGGAGTGTGTGGGAGCTTGGGAAGTCCGGGAACTGTCGGGCTCAATCTGATCTTCTATCTCTGCTGTGACACTGCCCAGGTGCTCCCAGTTTGTCACCTTGAGTTTCCTGGGGTAGAGAAGAGTCCTGACTTCTGCTCCTGTAATCAAGTCTGCCTTCAAAATGAAGCAAGAGCTAATTGCTTTAACTATAAGCCCTAATCTTCCTTAAGCTCCAGGGCATCAGATCGACCTTCCCTGATGTAGATAAGATGTTGTTTTGAATCTGGCTGCAGCCCTGTGCTTTATCTGCTTCTTTTCCTCTTCTAAACAAGCAGTGATTGGTCCTGGGGAAGCCGCTTTTTCCTTGATGAGCTGCCTCATTAACCAGTGCTCTGCCTCCCTGCTGGGATTATTTGTGGTTGAAAACTGGGAACTAGTGGCTGCTTCCATAAAACTGTTGGGAATGAGGAGCAATCTTGTTTTCTGGCACTGTGGGGTGAAGGAAAAGGAGGCACTCCCAGTGTGGAAAGCTTTTTGTTTGGGGAGTTTTTGAGCAGTGCTTGTTCAGCCAGGCAGGTCCCAGACCTTGGAGCAGTCATATATAATAATGTATAATATATATAATAATATATAATAATATATAACATATGATAACAGTTTGTGTTTGGGGTCAAACTCTACCTGGCCCAGCATTTTTGTGGTTCCTGTGCTGCTCTGGAAGGGAGAACCCCATGCCCTTTACACCACCTGAACCCTGCAATGTGTAATGTTTGCTTTCATTTCTGCTGAAATTGAAGTTATCATTGCTTTAATCTCACATGAAAATCCCCATTGCCATCACCTGGAGATTGGATGCTGTTTTCCTGCCTGGTGTCTGGGCTGAGGGAATTGCATGTCTGTCCTGTGGGAATTGTCCCAAAAGCTTTGATCAGAGATGCTCCAGGCTATGAGCCCTGTGGAGATCCCACCCATAATCCTGGGAGATCAGTGCTGTATTGTTGGCTACTCCCAGCAGTGAGGTGGGAACCATATCCTGGAGATATTTGGGAATAGCAGGATCTCTGGGCAAGCAAAGGAGGGAGTTAAAGCACTTTACAAACAGAGCCAGGAAACAACAGCTCCCTGGTGGTTGGATTTGGGGCGAGATGCCAAGGTCCCCTCAGCTGCTGCAGTTGGGTGTGGAAGTGGCCTTTTCCCTAAAGGATTTTCCTGCTCTCTCTCCTCTCCCTGGTGGCCGGGCTGGCCCCAGCAGGTGCGGCTGCAGCTCTGGGACACGGCGGGGCAGGAGCGGTTCCGCAGCCTCATCCCCAGCTACATCCGCGACTCCACCATCGCCGTCGTGGTCTATGACATCACAAGTGAGTGTTGACAGCACAGGGGAGTGCTGCTCTGCTGTGTCCTTGTTGGAAACACCTCATGAGAGCAGAACTGAGAAGTTACAACCACAAGTTCTGCAAAAACGTCATTAAAATTAGAAAAAGTTTTCCCCGTTTCCTTGTTTTTCTGTCTGGGCAGGAAATAGTTCATGTAGGGTTGGGAGGTTTGGAGAAGCACCCGAGTGGAAGTAAAACATTTTCCCTCTCAGAAATGAGTTTTATCCCCAGCTTTTCTATTTCATTCTTCCCCGCAGACTTGAATTCTTTCCAGCAAACCTCCAAGTGGATCGATGACGTCAGGACAGAGCGAGGCAGTGATGTCATTATCATGTTGGTGGGGAACAAAACCGACCTGGCAGACAAGAGGTAAGGGGGGAAACTGGGCCCTGCTGCCCTGCCCGGAGCCACCAAGGACTGGGGCCAGTCTGGGCTTAAAACAAGGCTTGGCTTTAAACACAGCATCATTTGCTTGTCAGGAAATTCACATTTCTGGTTTCAGCAAAAGTTACTCCCTTTGCTGTCCTACAAATAGTTTGTAGGGAATTTGGGCTGGAATAGTTTGGGATGGAATTTGGAATTATGGGGAATATCTAGGTGTCAATAACAGGAGCTGCCTTGTCTTTCTTTCTGAAGGAAATTGGATTTGTGTGAGGCTGAAATGCTGGGCCTGTAAGGCTGGTCGAAGCCACATTTGGTGTCGCAAAGGTGACATTTTTTGAGGTAGAATACAGGGAAACCATTCATTCTCTGATAAAACCCAGAGATGAGGCAAGTTCTGAGGCCAAAAAGCTGCACTAAAAATAGCCCTGTTCCTGTTCAGTGCAGCCTGTTAAGTTTTTCATTCCACTCAATGTTGCTTTAGTTGGTGACTGGTTTTTTTCTTCTCCCTGCAGTTTGCTTTATCTCATTTTTGGACTCTTTTCCTTTGTTTTGGTTTTTCTGCTCTGTGATTTTTTCCCATTGCTGGAGACAGGTGTCTGTAGAGGAGGGTGAGGGAAAAGCCTAAGAGGTGAATGTGCTGTGTCTTGAAAGCAGTGCTAAAGCAGGATTTAATGGGACACAGGGTGGTGCTCAGAGGGGCAGTTGTTGTTCCCAAGCTGCTGCACTGTCCCTCCTGCTGGAGCCTTTCTGGAATCTTTGTGTCACCTCACAACATTCCCTCTGCTGGATTTGGGAAACTCTGTCTCGGTGTGGGGAATTTTTCTTCCCTGGAATGCTGCGGATGAGGCTCAGATGTCCTGCACGAGCTCCATCCAGGGCTGCTCACCTGCCACAGCTCCAGGCGTTCCCTGGGGAGCTTCCTGAAGTGATTTCATTCCAAGGGTCCTGAGGTGGGCTGGACCCTCTTGGAGGGGAGCAGCAACTCAGTCACAGCCATCTCTAACTCTTCCTTCTGTTCTTCCTGTCTTTCTGCTCCCTTTCCCACCCTTGTCCAGGCAAATCACCACAGAGGAAGGGGAACAGAGAGCCAAAGAGCTGAATGTGATGTTCATTGAGACCAGTGCAAAGACTGGATACAATGTGAAACAGGTACATCCATGCTGTGTTCTCCAGTCAGGAATCTCTATGTTTGCTCCAGGGTGGGGTTTGTGATCCTGCAGGAATTTCCTTGTGTTAAAGGCCACCCCCTGAGGTGTTCCTTGCTCTCTGTATTGGAAACTCCTTTCCTGTTGAGTCAATGATTCCTTGTCAGAGCTAAACCTTGAAAGAAAGGAGAACTAACTGCAGAATGTGCTGAGGAATGGGAAGGGGATGAAAAAATCATTGTTTTGTGCAGCCAGTCAGCTGGAATTTGGTTGGGTTTGGTTCACAGTCAATGCACTGTTTGCTGAAATCACTGCTGACATCTGTGGGGAGAATTGTTTCTGCTGATGCAGTGGAGTAGAAGTTCCTCCTTCTGTTTGCCAGCCAGAGAATCTTGGAATATCTTAGAAGAATTGAGGTTGGAAGGGATCTCTGGAAATCATCCCTTCCACCCCTCCTGCTCAGAGCAGGGCTGACTCCAGCTGAGTCTGGGATATCTCAAAGGACAGGGACTGTCCAGGTGCCAGTGTTTGATTAACCAAACAGCAAAAAATCTTTAAATTCTTGTTTTAAGCAGAATTTCTCAGATTTCTGCTTGTGCCCATTGCCTCTTGCTTGTGATTCCCCTCTCCACTGGTTCAGGGATTGTTCTGGATGTGACAGGGCTTGGAGTGCGGAGCTGTGAGCTCCAGGGGTCTGCAGGGAGCTGGGAAACATCCTCAGGAGTTTGCTGCACACCAGCAGGTTGGGACAACCTCATAGTGGGATTAGGAGGCTTTGGGCTTGGGTTTTTTTGGCTGCTCTGGATTGAATCCACTTTAATCTTTGATTTTAACTCCTGTTGCCTTCTTTGCCCAGCAGGTGTTTGTGGGGAGAGCTGGGATTTGAAGGCTGCAAGGAAAGATTTTCCAAGGGAAAGCCTTTGGAGGGGTGGCTGAGGAGCCCTGCCAAGCTGCTGGGAGGAATCAGCAGCAGCAGTGATTGCTGTGGTGTTTGATGCAGCAGAGTGCAGCAGCCTGGCAGTGTCTGCCCTGTGTGAGGGCAGCGGGATGAGCTCCGAGTGTTCACTGAGGAATTATGCAAACCCATTTCCTGGGGTTTATGGGAATGTAATGGTCCTGCCCAGCTCCAGCACATCCTTCCCAGTGTAACTGCTGCTCCCTGGAACCTGCTGTTCTGCTCAGGAATGGCTGTTTGGCAGCAGGGCTGACCTGAAGGGCTGGGCTGTAAAAGCTCAGTTATTCCACAGAGGAATATCCAGAGCCAGCTGACTGATCAGAAATCCCCAGATGTGCAGCCTGTGTGCACAAGCAGAGGCTGGGCATAATAAATGATGTTTAGTGAGTGCAGGAGGGAATTCCCTGAATCCCTGGAAGAATGTTAGTAATTAATTCCATGTTCTGTTCAAGCAGAAACAGGTAAAATAAAACTGTTTTTTTTGTAGGTATTGAGTAAGTTCTTTAAAATAAGTTCTTTAAAACCTGTTAAATTACCTACATAAAATTCTCATGGCAATTTTGATCACTGCTCTTCCTGCTGAAGTACCCTCTGAAAGAGTTTGTACAACTCAGACTCCAAGTTCTGCTGGAAAAAAAAATGTTTTTAACAATTTTTTTCTGACAAGCTTTGAGCTTCTCTCTTCCTGATTTCCAGCTTTTCCGCCGTGTGGCTGCTGCCTTACCTGGGATGGACAGCACACCAGAGAAGAGCAAAGAAGACAGTATCCTTGCTTTTCCTTGGAATTGGGCAAATACCTGGTGTTAAGTTGGGTTTACTGATTTTTTTTGGCACATGGTGGGGATGGGTTTTGCAGGGACATGGCTGAAACAGGGCATGGAGCTGTTGGAGTGTGTCCAGAGGAGGCCCCGAGCTGAGCAGAGGGATGGAGCAGCTCTGCCCTGAGGAGAGGCTGGGAGAATTGGGGTTGTTCAGCCTGGGGAAGAGAAGCTTTGGGGTGATCTAAGTGGGGCCTTCCAGGACGTGAAGGATCCAACAAGAAAGATGGAGAGGGAATATTTACAATGGCTTAGATTGACAGGGCAAAGGGGAATGGCTTCCCACTGCCAGAGGACAGGGTTAGGTGGGATATTGGGAAGGAATTCTTCCCTGTGAGGGTGGGGAGGCCCTGGCACAGGCTGCCCAGAGAAGCTGTGGCTGCCCCTGGATCTCTGGAAGTGTCCAAGGCCAGGTTGGATGGGGCTTGGAGCAGCCTGAGACAGTGGAAGGTGTCCCTGTCCATGGCAGGGGGTGGGACTGGGTGATATTTAAGGTTCTTCCAACCCAACCCATCCTGGGATTGTACAACCCTGTTCATGGGCTGTATATAAATGTACACAACTAATGGACAGCACAGGTTTTGCTTTTCCACTTGAACTGATGCTGGGCTTTGCACAGCTTTAAAATGCTGGAGTTTGTAACTCATTTTGTCCGGTTGGGCTCCATCCTCTGAAAGGTCTCGACATGTCCCTGGCTTTGCAGTTAACCCTGTGCAGGCAGGCCGTGGAGAGACACCAAACAGCCCTCCCAGATCCTGTTCTGGGTGATTCCTTGACTGTCCCTGCAGTGATTGACATCAAACTAGAGAAGCCCCCCGAGCAGCCAGTCACGGAGAGCGGGTGCTCCTGCTAACAGCCCCTGCCAGCAGCGCCCCCGCCCGGCCGGGCTCCCCGGAGAACATCCCGCTCATTGCCAACCCTCTGGGGCTGGAAAACCATTCCTAAGCGAGCGAATCCCTGTGTACTGGTGGGGAGCAGCCCCGGCCGCCCCTCTCACTGCATGGTTTGAGCCCTGAGTGCAGAATGAGTGTCCTGTCTTTTGAGTTTATTTTTTTATGTTGTTGCACTTTGGCACCACGGTGCCCTTCACACTCTCTCCCCCTCTCTCTCTCTTCCTCCCTTTCTCCCCCTCTTCCCACCTGGAGCCTCCCTGCTCAGATGTATCTTGTGAATGCCATGGAAAAGCTGCCGAGTTAGGGAAGACAAAAATGAAGCTTTGGGGGGTGGGTTTTCCACCTTCCCTCCTGCCTTGCATCCTCCCCCTGCCGTCTCCAGCCCCCTATCCTGCATCCCCACTTCCTCTGGTGAAAGGCTGCTCCTTAAACCAGTCACTTGGACTTGCCTTTTTGGACTCTGCAGGTTCCCTGTTCCCAGGCTTTGCTTCCCGCAGGGCACACACCCCATTAGCTCCCTGGTTTCTCCTTTCTGTGGATGATCCTGGCTAACTCTTGCTCACAACTTCCCAGTTTTGCTCCTCGTGTCACACCAGGCCCAGGAAAGCCCCAAACTCTGAGAGCTTTGGCCTTGTTGCTCCCATTTGTGTAGCAGGGACATCCCAGAGCCTGCTCCCCTCAGCTGGAATCTCTTCCCATCCAGAGGATGTTGGTGAGTGTTGGCTGCAGATGTGGGGGAGGAGGAGGGAACAGAGGCTTTGCAGCCCAAGGCTGGGTGGGGAGAGATCCTCAGGGATTCTGGAAGCAAACGGTGACCTGGAATCCATCACTGCCGGGGCAGTACCTGCCCTGGGAGTCATGGATGCTCCTCAGGTTCCTTCCCTGATCTTCATTCTCCTGTTCCACTTCACGTGGAACAGGAGGGCCACAGCAGAGGGAAGGGCAACATTCCACTCTCATTCCCAGGTTGCTGCTTGATGGAATCATTCCCATTGCCTCTGCCCTTGGAGCAGAGCTTTGGGATGGGACCTGCAGCTATTTCTCTCCTGGGGCAGTTTTAACTTTTGCCAAAGCTGAAGGGAGCAGTGGCAGGGAATTCCTGTCACAGTGGGTGGAGGATTGGATGCTGTTGAAGGCAATTCTGGTGTCACTTCCCAACCTTGGAGGTCGGGAATTGCCTCCTCTGCCCCTGCCCCTGGTTTTGAATTAATTCACAGAGCTTTTCAGATTCCCTGGGGTTCTTGGGCCCACCAGAAGTTGGTTTGCCAGTTGGCAGACAGGAGAATTTCACTGTCCTTTCCCCACCTGGCCTGTGTGACACGGAGGATGCTGGGGGTAGGACAGTGACCACAGTGTGACCACGGTGGGGGGGTCAGTGACACTCCCTCCC
Organism: Pardalotus punctatus; assembly: GCA_013400915.1. NCBI lineage: Eukaryota > Metazoa > Chordata > Aves > Passeriformes > Pardalotidae > Pardalotus > Pardalotus punctatus. Next base: position 4,863 of record VZTX01034127.1, on the reverse strand, counting down.
CTCCCCTGGCACCATGTGTGCACCTGAGGGCAGGAAGGGACAGCCCTGGGCTGGGATGTGGCAGCCCTGGCCTGGCAGCAGGTCACCGAGTTCCCCAGAGTCCCTTCCCCTCCGGGCGAGCTGGCTGCAGGAGGAAGCTGGGATGTGATTCCCCATTCCCCGTCCCTGTTGGGAAGCTGATCCCATTCCCTGTACATAGCCCATTGTGGGAATTGCTGGTGTCGGTGTCCGTGTCTGTAGAACAGGTGTTGCTGTCCCTCCTCACAGGCAGCTCTGCTGTCCCTTCGTGTTGTTCGAGTCACGGACCGGGGTGGGAGGGGGGAGACCCCAATTCCGGGGCGGGGGGTAATTAGTGGAATCCAATAGTTCCCTTCCCACTGTTTTTCTGGATGTGTTCCTGCCGTGTGTCCGGCCCCGCTGTCCTGTAGCTGTAGCGAGTAAGTGTGACTGTAACTCTGAGTAAGGACTGTGTGACACAGCCACAGTGTATCACTAAATAAATAAAGTTATTTCACCAACACTGCACTTTCCTGCTGCCACACGGGGGATGGGGGACAAAAAGGGGTTTGCTCCGAGGTGTGACATTCCTGCCCTGAGTAGGGATGGAGGAGGAGGAAGGAAAGAGGAGAGGGTGGAGAAAAGAACAGAGGAAGAGGAGGAGGGATAGAGGAGGAAGAATGGAGGAAGAACAGGAAAAGGGATGGAAGAGGAAGGAAGGATGGAGGAGGAGGAAGAGGAGGAGGAACAGGAGGATGAATGAAGGAAAAATGGATGAGGAGGTGGAAGCACGGACAGAGGAGAAAGGAATGGAGGAGGTAGGAAGAGGAGGAGGGAGGAAGAATGGAGGAGGAGGAAGGACAAAGGAGAAGAAGGGACAGAGGAGAAAGGACTTTGCTGACCTTGTCGCAAAATGTGGAATATGTAACAATTTTCTCAGGAAAGGCTGTTCTTTGGTATTTGATCTTTGTTTAGTTTGAAGCCCAATCAGCAAAAAAGGAGATTTAATCCATGAAATTGAGCAGCCAATGAGCTGGAAGTGATGTACAGGCATTGGAAAGGCCAGTGACTTGCGGGTGGAAATTGCCTCTTTGAGTGTTAGGGCTGGACATGCTTCAATGATCTCAGCCCTGGGGGAGGTTACCAAAGCTTGGGAAGAAGGATATTTTGGGAAAACAACGGGACCCTGTGGATCCAGACATGAGTCTGAATGGAGCCAGGAGCACATGGGCACGGAGAGGAGCCCTCAGGTGAGACCTGCCCTGCAACACACTGGGACTGATCCTGCTGCTCCAAAAGGACCTGCAGGACCTCTGCCAGTGCTGCTTCCCTGCCCAGGGAGTCACTGACAGCCTGAACCCCTGGCAGTGCCCCCTTCATCCCTGGGAGTGTCCAGAGCCAGCATGCACAGGGCTTTGAGCAACCTGGGATAGTGGGAGGTGTCCCTGCCCATGGCAGGGGGTGGAACTGGATGATCTTTAAGGTCCTTCCAATCCAAACCATTCCATGATTTTATAAATTTGTACCTCTCAGCTCAATTCTGTCAGTTACTAAAAAAATCCAATGTTGCTGGAGCTGTTTTCCCACCAGGCATCAACAACTGTTTGAGTTCTGGAGGATGAAATGGACTTTGGTGGCCTTGCTGCTTTACTAATGAAGATACCCAAGACATGAATGTGCCTTGGGAAAGAATCCACTCCTTCCTGTCAGCCAGGTCAGCAGGAAAACACCTGAGTCATTCCCTGGGAGTAATGGCAGGGAGGAACTGCCCGGGGCAGGGGAGACCTTGCTGCAGCTCCTGCCAGGGAATGCTCTGAAGCAGGAGGGACAAATTCAACATTGATGAAATTGTATCTGCAGCTCCCTGTGGAGAGAGCTCCTCTTTCCCTATGGAACATGGAGATTGTGGAAAACCAATGTGAGAGCAGACACAAGAGCTCTCCTTCCCCTTCCCAGAGTGCTGTAGAGGCTTCCAGGATGTTCACTGCCCTGGTGGAAAAGCTAATTTTTAATTCTGAGTGAAAATCTCTTTTCCAGTGTCTTTTCCTCACCCCCAAGCCTGGCTCAGTGTTCTGCCTTGCTCCTGGAGTTGTGCTGGTGCCACCACAGCCAAAATCCTGCCTTGCTCCTGCCTGGCAGTGGTGGAACACACTCCAGGTTAATCAGGAGCTGATTTCCAGCAGAGCCAGTGGAAAAAACCCCTAAAACAGCTGCAGATCCCGAATTTCCTCCTGCAGGCTGCAAGGGTGACCAGTGCTGAGCCTTATCCTTGGAATAGTACAGAGGGTGGGTACATCCCAACCTCCACACAGACTTCCTGAGTGGGAATAAGCTGAATTTTAGTTGCTGTACTTGATTTATTGATTGTTTTTACAGAAAAAGTGGAAAACACAAGGAAGAGAAGGCCAGAGCCAGGGCTGTCCTGAAGCCATTACAAGGTGATCGCACCAGGCATTTGCATGTGGATTTGCTGATAATTAATGTTTCCTTGGTGATTAACATTCCCAAACATCCCAGCTCTGTATTGTGGGGTCTTTATCAGAGGCACAAACAGCCAGAGCTGGGCACAGACTGGGGGTGGATTTTACTCCTGGAGTTCCAAGCAAACCCAGCAGTGCAGAGCAGAGGTGGGACAGAGGAGAAGGAAAGAATTCCATGGCACAAGAGAGTGGAACAGGTGGATTTCTTGGAAGACAAGGCCTGTGCTCTGCTCAAGAATGCTCAACAACCAAAGATCCAGGATCAAGGGATCCAGAACCAGCCCAGAACTCAAATTCAGTCTTGCTAAAACCTGGATCCTGCTGGAGCAGCTGCCCCACAAGACCCACTTCACACCAGCTTTTTCCAACACCCATTCCCAGGAGCACAGCCTCAATCCCCATCCATCTTCCAGCCAAATGAGCCCCTTGGCACCTCTCCACGTGGGAAAGAGCTGATCCTGTGCAGGACAGTGGTGCCTTCAGTGAAAGCTGAAACGTGAGGTGTCATCTCAGATGTCGGGAAAAAGGAGTGGAGAGTTTTTTGCAGGATGAAGCTCCCTGTTAGTGAACAGTCCGCTCCTTCTGCCGCTGGTAATCTGGGAGGGAGGGACAAGGAGAGGATGGCCAGGGGGAATTACCCAAAATGTTAAGGGAAATACAGATGGCCAAGCTGAGGCAGCGTTTGAGATCCTCTGGCTTTAAAAGCGCATCCCCAGCGGTAATTTCAAGTGGTTTTATGGCATTTAGAAAAAAAGGTTTGTTTAAAATCCCCTCTTCCCCCACTCTGTGTTTTTCTTTTTAATGGCCACTTTGCCTTTTATGAAGAATCCTTGTCTGGTTTAACTTCTCCCTATTTTTCATCCGTTAAATCTTGGAACTTTATGGGTGCAGGAGAAGCTGGGAGTTAACCCAGTCCTTCCCTTCACTCACAATTCAAATATCCTTAGGGAGGGATATCCACCACTGGCACTTGTGCAAGAGCTCATTCCTATATTATTCAAGGATAATTAGTTACTTCTCCAGCTGTAAATTAACTTTTCCATTCCCCAACCATCCCACCTTCCTGCTCTCCAAGTTTCCTATGTGGGCAGATGAAGCCAGTCATTTTCCTGACATGGTGCCTGATCCCAAATCAACACTGTATGTGACCCTGGGCTGCTTAACTCGGGTAGAATTGGCAGGGATTTATGGAAGTTTGCTTCCCAAGGAGCATTCCAGGTGCCTGGACTGGGCACTTACTGTAGGGGAAGTACCGGACACGCATCGTGATCTCCCGCGCTGTCTTCAGGATCTCCACAGCCTGGAAAACAAGAAGATTCCATGGGTTCCATGCTGAGCTGAGCAGCGGGAAAGAGGTGGATTCCCCATCTCAGCACTCACCTTACTGTGCTCAATATCCTGGAAATCCACATCGTTCACCGAGAGCACCTGGTCCCCCTCCTGCAGCCCGGCCCTGTGAGCATCCGAGTCAGGAATCACCTGGGAAGGGAGAGCAGGGATGGCAGCAGTGGATTCCCCACAGCTCGCCTCCCACACGGCCCCGGGGAGCAATGCCAGGGGCTGGGAAGAGACCAGGAAGTGGTGCAGGATGTTCTGATGGCTTTGTGGTGAATCCCAGCCCTGAGCTCGGGGGAGGGTGTGAGGAGCCACAGCCTCCCTGCACACCCGGCCGGCTCAGCAGCTCCCACGGGAACAGGCAGGATCCAGGAGGGAATGGCACAAGGACGGACACACCTTGGAGATGAAGATTCCCAGCTGCGAGGCTTTTCCTCCCCGGATGTTGAAGCCCAACTGTGGGGAAAAAACAGCAGGGAAATGCAGTCACCAGGACCCTTCCCTTGGCCCAGTTCTCTGGACTCTTTTCCCTGTCCAGGACCCTTCCAATTCCCCAGGACCCTTCTCCCTGCTCTATCTCCCGGACGGATCCAAGGTGTGGATGCTGCAGTGCTCAGCCAGGCAGCAGCACCAGTTCCTCCCTCCAAATCCCTGTCACCGGGAACACCCAAGGTGTTCCCTGCTCCGATCCTCCAGCAGCTCCACATCCCAAGATACCACATCGGGAGTAATCCTTCCCCTTGTCCACTGCTCTGGAATGTGCCACCCTGCCCGCCCCGTGCCTGTCACAGCAGTTCCCTGTGCCAGGACGCTGCTAGTCGGGAATATCGCAATCCCAGAGCGCTTTTTGCCACGAACCGCTCTGGGATCCGCGGCCGCGAACGCGACACCGCGCCCAGGCAGCGCCGGGCCGGCGCCGCCCGCCTCACCTGCGCCCCGGGCGGCTTCTTGAGGACGATGGTGCGGGGCAGGAACTGCGTGAGCTCGTTGTTGTAGTCGGGGTGATACACACGCTGCGGGGGACGCGCGGCGGTTCAGCGGGGGCCGGGCC